>JAKTRQ010000005.1:0-385898 GCA_030579775.1 Starmerella cellae
CTGACGCGCCCGGAGTACGCCGACCGCCTCGGCCCACTGACGCACGCGCGCAGCCTCGCCGGCGGCCCGTCGCACTTCCAGGACTCCGTCACGCACATGGCGCTGTGCGCGATCGGGCCGGGCCTGCAGAGCCGCATGGGCTCGGCGTCGCTGCTCATGGCGAACCCGAGCACGCCCTTAAGCGCGCGCAACGTCATCACGGCGAAGATCATGAGCCGGCACGAGGTCGTGAAGCTCATTGATCTGTTCAAGGGCAACTACGACCACTGGATCGGGCTGCCCGAGGGCGACACGGGCGCCGTCGTCGACGATTTGCTGCAGAAGTGCCCGCTGTTGGTGACGACGTGCTGCAGCATTGCGCTGCGGTTCGGCAGCGTGCGCCTGTGGCAGACGATCTACCCGCTGCTCGTGCGCTACCTGAGCTCGGAGCTCGCGCAGACGCTTGTGCAGCCGCCCGAGAACACGGAGTGCGTGCAGGCGTTCACGGTGCTCGCGAAGTACGCGGACTCGCTGAGCTTCGGCGACCAGGTCTTCGACATGTGGTCGATCTCCGGCACGGGCATCCAGCACCTCGAGAAGGTCGCCGGCGCGCGCGGCGAGTTCAGCTACACGCACATGCGCCTGTGGAACCACCTGGTGCTCGCGCACCTGTGCAGCGCAAACACGACGGGCCGGCAGGTCGTTGTGAGCCCGCAGGGCATGGAGCTGTGCACGCGCGTGCTGAGCGAGCCGACGCCGACGCGGTTCGACAAGTGCATGGTTGCGGAGCTGATGATCCAGTGGCAGACGAACCGGTACCTGAACTACCAGATCCGGTTCCGCGAGTTCGAGCGCGAGGTCGCGCAGTGGCGCGCGCAGTGGGGCCCGCTCGCGCAGCTGCCGATGATCCAGTTCATCGAGCCCGTGCTGCTGTTCTGCTCGTTCCTGACGCGCTGGACGCACGCGCGGCGGTGCTGGCAGGTGCGGCTGCACCGGCAGACCACGAATCAGTCCACGAATCAGACGACAGGCCAGACGATAAGCCAGACGACAAACCAGGGAATGCACAATACTTTGTGCGCTAATATGTCGTCGGCCATGTCGTCGGCCAGTTCGTCGGCCGGTTCGTGCGCTAATTTGGCGACGTCTAAAGGCGACGACAGCGACTTCGAGGACGCCGCGTACCACGGCGCGCGCTCGCCTGTTTCGCCGCTCTCGCTCTCCGAGGACTCCGGCGCCAGCATGGAGAACATGTACACGTCCGAGCTGCTCGCCGAGCTCAACAGCCTGAATGCCATCATCATGTCACTGCTGCAACTTGTCGAGCCCAAGTACTTCGTGTGTCTCAGTGATAGCATCCACCAGATCGGCTTCCTCAGCGGCGTCATGGCCCTCGTCATCTCGCGCATCATCCTGCGCCGCGAGCCGTACTCGCGCGACGTCGCAAAGCCGCTCGAGGTCTGCGAGCAGCTCGTGCGCCAGCTCGCCGTGCGCTTCCGCGCAACGTCCCGCGGCTACGACGTCGCGCACACGCAGTGCGCCGCCCTGTCGGAGCTGCTCGGCACGGTCAACCTCACGACCATGACGCCGCCGTCCACCTCGACAACCTGATTTTTCTCCCCTCTCAATTCCCTACTTTCCTCGACTCCGACTATTTTTGGATCTGCTTTTTTCTGGCACCGCTGATGACCGACATCATATAAACGACAGCCGCGAGATTAGAGCCCTCGCGCCTGTAATTTTGGCCGCTCACGGCGGCGATTTTGAGACAGCATCCACTTTCCCTACTCACGAAACAAACATTAAAAGCAAGAATAATTAATGATGTAATGACTATTGAAATTGACGACAAACACGACCACGATACATGCAAGCAAAAATATACATGAAACATATACATAAAACGGGCACAGACATGCAAAGAGAGAATATGCAAGCATGCACACAAAAGCGCATGCACAATAAAGCAAACATACGCATGCACAAGAATATGTGATGGCACATAAATACAAGCAATGTAATGGCACATATAAATAGAACATACGCAAAGCATACACAAACATACATAAAACAGACAAACATGCAAAGAAAGAATACGCAAAGCATGCACAAATAAAGAAACATACGCACGCACAAGAATATGTGATGTCACATAAATACAAGCTATGTGATTGCACATATATACAAGCGATGTGATTGCACATAAATCCAAGCTATGTGATGGACCATAAACAACATACGCAAGCACAAAATATGCAAAGCGAGAATACGCAAAGAATACAAGTAAACGCATGATATGCAAGGCATACACAGAATGTATGTAAAGAGGATACAAGCATACGTGATGACACATACATGTGATGGACATAAATACAGCGATGAAACATGCTTGCTCAAAGCGATGAAAACTGGGAAATCAGTTACAGAGGCTCGAGGCAACAAACAAGCAACATAATTGGGTGCGCATATGTATCCTGGACAACTCGTCACTGATCCTTGATTTGAGTTCACCTCTCGGCGCGGATCACCATCGCTTTGACATTTGCTCAGCCGCCAATGCAATAACCTGGCAAGATGTGATTTAGTTGTCTAAGGTCATGTTCATGGTCATGCCTTTGAAGTCTATATAGTCTGCTTTAGAGAAGATGCAATTTAGTTGTCTAAGGTCATGCCTTATTAGGTCTATATAGTCTGTTTTAGGCAAGATAATTTCTTGTCTAAGGTCATGTTCATAGTCATGCCTGGTTAATTACTCTTTTTAGGCAAGACATTTGTTTAAGTCACGTCTGTTTTGAGTCCATGTCGGCCGTGCATGTCATGTATGTACGTATGTTAGGCCGTGTATGTCCGTTCGGGATGTGGGTCGTGGGTATGCCCCAACCCTACTGGCGGTTTCTCGCCTATATCTCAAACTGCGAAGCCTCCGAAAGTATCTCACATTTTCGCACCAATTTGCAAACTCACGATGTTCAAATCTCGCACAAACTTCTTGCAGGAAAAATTCAAGGCCGCGCGCCACGCGTCCGACCACAATGCCGCAGCACTCGCGGCCCAGTCGAAGTCAGCAGCTCAATCTGCCGAAAACTCGAAAAAGCAGCAGCAAATCCACGCCGAGCGCGCCGACGTCATTGCCCAGCAGGCGCTGAACCAGCTCAGCGACGACTTCGACCGCTGGAACTCCGAGTTCGAGTCCTGGGGGAAGCAGTGGCAGGCGGAAATCCGCGAATTCAACTTCGAGAACGTGAAACTCGCCGCATTGGCCGCTCACAAAGACCGGAAGGAGGCGAAATTGTACGCTGAGCGCCTGAACTCTGGGAGGAACACCGTCTACGCCTTCGATGCCGTGTCTCTGCGCAGTAAGTCTTCGCTCGTCTCGATAACTATGCCGGAGGTCCTCGATTACTCGCAGCTTTTGGACGACCCGTTCGCGCCGGACGATGCACGCACGGCATCCGATTCGGATAAACGGCCGCATATGGGCAAGGGCCAGCATGCACGGCAGCTCAAAACTCTTCTGCACAACTCGACCTCGCCCTTCCGGACGAAAACCACCTCAACTGCAAAGCTCGCCGCCGAGCCGCACGCAATGTCGAGTTTACTAAGTCATATGTCACCGTTCAAGCGGGCCACCACCCATCTGCCGGTATCGCCCATCCCGTCCGACGCATCTGAGTCAGACTCGGACAGCGTCATTGCCGCATACTACGCGCTCGAGGCCGTTTCGCCGGAGTCCATATTCGACGAGGACCTCGATCTTCCCAAAGACGCCGCCCCGCACGCCTACAGCCAGCTTCTGTCATGATTTCCCCTCCTTTCTTGACAGCACCGTAGCATATCTATTTATTCACAACACCGCATATAATCAAATTACTGTGAGAGCGCTAGAACTACTATCACGGCTCGCTGCGCAACGTCCTTGTTGGGAATTTCCCGGGCTCAAGTCCTGTACATTTTCATGGTTTTTTGGGAACTCCCGACCAAAAAAGGACATATTTGTCCTTTTTCCGCGGTTTTTACAGTGGCTCTATTTGCTACCGAAAACTACTACGGTCAAAAATACGTGGCAGATGCGAAAAAGTCTAGAATTAGTATTAATGTACAGTACAAATAAATAAGTTCACCAAAATTTGATGCGGTCCAAATTTAGTGGTAGTTCGTGAAGTCGACCTCGCCCTCGCGGAGCCCCTCATTCGACTTGCAGTTGCAGCCGGTGGACGGGCGTTTGCCGCACGGACAGCTCTCGACGTACTGGGCATTCTCAGTAGCGGAGTTCTTGCAGTCGCAGTGGCCGGCAGGCTTCGCATTGCACGAGCAGCGTGCCTTTGTGGCACAGTCACAGACAGCGTTGGCACCCTTGCAGCAGACCATTGTAAGTAGAATGAAGTGATGAAATGTAGAAAAGTTTAAATGTGTCGATTGATACACATTATTTCGGGAAATTATTCGCGCATTATATGCCTTTCGAGACTGTGCGTAAACCAAACCCTCCCAATTATCGCCTGCGGGACAGCTCTGAATTAGACCGCTTCTCATTGGTCTGTTGCCGATCACTAGAATGCGAGCGAAACTTGGTGATTAGGGTTATGCCGGTCTCGAGCTCACAGAATACGGCGCCTTCGATAGGCTGGTTCGCCGATTGTGATATGTATGAATCTGTGATGCTGCATACAACTACAAATAAAAAATAAACTAACTTAAAACTCCTAAAAGTACAGTCTGTTATTTGGAACGCTCATGTCTGGTTTCTCGTAAGTACCAGCCTCCTCACTTTGGAAGTCAGGTGATGTCTTTATCGCTTAGGATTATTCCCCACGTCGGATAACCCTGACAGCCCCACTCCAGAATTGGACTTGCGCTCATTGGTCGCCCCTCACACACAGCCAGCCCTGCTGCCACCTTAGTTGTCAAAAATATAGCAAGATTTTAATTGGCATCCCCCAACAGTTCGTACCACAAACCGCCAAGAGATCGAGCATGCAGATGACTCACTTCCCTGCGAGCACTCGCTAAACCCGCTCGTTTAGCTCCGAGAAGTATGTTTGATCTTCATAACTGCCTAATCATTTTTGTAAATATTAATACAGGTAAAACACTTTGAAGCCTTTGACGAGTCTGAATAGATCAATCTAACATAATTCCGATAGTCCTTCTGTCTAGAAGCTGGTACTCTAGATTCGGGAAGCAAAATCCTGCCTCGCTCTGGCGGCAGCTAGCCACGTCTTCAGTTTTAGTGTGTGATCAGTGAATTCTATATGTATCGAAAAGAATACAGCATTGATTTCTATAAATTTACACTGATAAGGGTTGGGTTTACTGATAAACCGAATATTGTTCAAGGCATGACTCTCGAAGGCAATACGCAGGAACACAATCAATTTCCGGATAAGTGCTGGAACCTCTCCATATTGAAGACTATCATACATAACAACATTATTGAGACGAGTGTGTTTGTTCTGAAAATATGATTTAAATACTGGATCTCATGAAACTAAAAACAAAAATAAACGGGAACATAGGAACGGAGGAGATCATTGATCTCTAGAAATGGTGCAGACGAAAAAGCACCATGAGGGAACTGCGTTTTCAGCAGTTAAGACTGGCTTTGGCAGCACTTGCAAGTGCATGCGCAGCAGCTGCAGCCGTCAGGGTGGTGATGCATTGGTGTTTCCATTGTGAGTGTGATTGTGTTGTCGGTTAGCGATTGAGTCCAAGTGGAACCACATCTGCCTTTTTATATTGAATATGGAGGCTCGGGATAGACAGCTGACCATGTACGGCGTCGATATGGCGCGATGCAGGGTTATTGTAATCGCGTGAAATAAACACGGAAAACTCTCAACGGCTTCGATAATGTTTAATCTGTTGTTGCTCAGCTAAAACTATTTGAAAAATCTCTATCGTCATATCCTAATGCTGCTCTAATGTGGTTTTTATTTGCACGAATATAACTGATTTTTTGAACGTCAAGTTTACAAAATATTTCCGAGTTTTCGCCTTCCTATATCTCCGCAAATAGGGGGAAATAGGAGGGGAAATAGGAGAAAATACGGGGGAACAGGGGGGGAACCTTGCAGAGGAATCGATCACGTGTGGTTCTACGTCATGGGAGCAACCTGGCATTGATAGCGCTTAAGTGCCTTATTACAAACGGCCGTTGTCCGATCACAGAGGAATTAACGGACGCTGCCAGGATGCTGGTAAAAAAGACGTTGGACGGATGAAGGATCGATGGACGAAGAGTGATCAAGGACTGGATAGCCAATTTCTACATAACCCCCCTGTAAACTAGCAAACAATACGATCTAAATTTTAATGAGATTGCTTTCAGAGACAATTGACATTAACTATGCATTAATTGCCTCCAAATACACACGCCTTACAAATGCTGTGTACACAGCCTCCACTCTTACCGTAGACTCGTCAACACAGGGCTTCACATGTTCATGCAATCTGATGGGAAGACAGCTGATGAGACAGATACAGCAGATGACTCAACCCGACCCTATTCCGCACAGGCCTGGCCCTCAACATTCAACAAGCCCAGCTTTGAGGCATTGATCTACCATTATTTTTTGCAAAACCCGGAACAGCACGCAACATGGGCAAAGAACCGATTGTTGTGCTTGAAGAGCCGCACAAACCGGTGCCGAGCGAGTTTGCAAAGGCTGCTGCACGTATCCGATCTAAATCTTCAGATCACGGTCAAAACACAGCACCGCCTCTACTGAACGAATGGGACCCTGCAAGCTGGCAGAGCAAGCCAATCACACAGGATGTGATGTACGACGACGAGTCTGAGCTCGAAGACGCACTATCAAAGCTTGAAAGCCTGCCTCCACTCGTGCATCCGCAGGAAATTCGGGCACTTCGCAAAGAATTGGCCGAAGCTGCACGTGGCGAGCGCTTTATTTTGCAAGGCGGTGATTGTGCGGAACTTTTTGACTACTGCAACCAGGAGAAAATCGACAATAAGCTCAAAGTATTGCTTCAGATGAGCCTTGTGCTGATCTGGGGCACGGGTTTGCCGCTCACGCGCATTGGACGCATAGCTGGGCAGTATGCGAAACCGCGATCTAAGCTCACGGAAATCGTGGATGGCAAAGAAATCAGCAGTTTCCGAGGTGATAACATCAATGGATTCGATGTAAAGGATCGTACTCCTGATCCGAAGCGGTTAATTGAGGCTTATTTCCACTCAGCAGCCACTTTGAACTACATCAGGGCTACAATTGATGCAGGATTCGCTGATCTCCAGCATCCGCAGAAGTGGGATTTGTCACACGTTCAGGAGGACGCTACGCGTAAGCGTTACGAGGCGATTCTTGCGCGATTGGGTGAGAATCTTGCGTTTATGAAGACAATCAGTGGTGGAGCCAATTCTCCAGCTGCTCAGGACGTGCTAAATCGGGTGAACTTTTACACTTCGCACGAGGCTCTGATGCTTGAGTTCGAGCAGAGCTTGACGCGACCCATGAAATCGTCCTCTTTATCTTCTTCTTCCTCTGATTCGTCGTCAAAATCGGCCAATTCCCCTAAGGAATGGTACGATTCGAGCGCACACTTTATTTGGATTGGCGACAGGACTCGCCAGCTTGACGGTGCCCATGTTGAGTTCTTCCGTGGTGTGTCTAATCCTATCGGAATTAAGGTTGGGCCTACAATGGAAGTCGACGAGCTTGTGAAATTGCTCGATATTGTTGATCCCCACAAGGAAGACGGCCGTGTGACGCTTATCACACGCTACGGTGCAACGAAGATTGCCGAGAAATTGCCTGCGCAGATTCAGGCTGTGCAAAAGTCCGGTCACCGCGTTGTCTGGGTATCTGACCCGTGCCATGGCAACACAAAGACGTCTCCAGTTACAAAACTGAAGACACGCTACGTCGACGACATCACATCAGAAATTTCTCAAGCGTTGGAGATTCATGCGGCCAACAGCTCCAAGCTCAATGGTGTGCATCTCGAGCTTACCGGCGAGAACGTCACGGAATGTCTTGGCGGCTCACAGCAATTAGAAGATGAGGAGCTTGTGTTGCGCTATGATACGGTGTGTGATCCTCGACTCAGTGTCTCGCAGAGTCTGGATGTTGCTTTCCTAGTTGCAGACAAGCTTAGATCTTAATGTATATATATATCAACCACATACAAGACAATGCCCATTTTTCGGTATACGGCTGTATAATCGCTATGAGCTTATAACTTTAAGGCTCTAAAGACAGTTTCAATTTACTGACGTTCAGATGGTGACTTGATAAGAATCTATATTTCCCTCCTCATAATCAGGCTTACGCTCTTTGATCGTAGGAATATATGCCAATGAATGTTTGAGCATCCTTGATCTTCTTCCGATACCGTTCCGATGAGGCGGTTTTAAAAGTATTGTCTTAAAATATATATGTATAAAATTTCTACAAGTAGTTTGCTCTTTGCTCAGTCATGTATTTTAACTTTTACATCACATACTATTTGAATTTCGCGTGTACTTTTTGTCTGTATATTGTTATTTTCGAAGTTGACTTTCTCGGCCCGATGCGGTTGTGTGGTTGCATGCGGCGGGGAGTTGCAGCATGTGGTTGGGTTTCAGAAGATGATGGCAGCATAATATTTTACAACAAAATACGAGCCATCCAAAAACGGTAATCACAAATAAAGCTTATTCTACCGGTAACGTCGATTCCCTCAACTATATATACTCCTCTAAATCGCTGAAGTTCTTCTTCATCTTATTCTCAGGTATTATTCACCTCACGATTCTGATGCTGAGAACAACTTGCCAGGACCTCTGACCTTTCAGCTGAATTTCTCGGAGATCAGCTTAGGGAATTCAGATTAAGGTCGGCAATTGAGGTTTACTATAATATTCCTGTTCCGGTCAAAACAGAAAATGTGTCTAATAGGAGTAACATTCGACAGTAGACTAGTGAATAGCATGAGAATACTACTGAGGCTTCAGAACTCAATAATCACTACCGTTATAGGAAAATTCATCAACAGAAATAATAATTGGTTTGATGAAGGCGCTTATTTTGGCTCATATTACTATTACAGTGATGTTCTGTTCATTAATGAAAATCAGAAAAGAGCTAAAGATAGATAGATCCATAGCAGCATGACCCAGTTGAAGTACAGCACCAGATAAAGTTACAGAATCTAAAATGACATCTTCCTTTTTGGAATTCCAGTTATGGAACCCGTACAGCCACACAGCTGTATCCGGTCTGCTTGGTAATTGCGCAGCAGGGAAGAGGTGCAACTATTTTGTATCCCCAAACTTCAATTCCAAAATGTTTAAACCACGCATTGCACATGACAGCAAAACAACGACGATTTCAGGACCACAGATCATGGCCGGCTTGACGCACTCGAATTAGAAGAAATCTCTTCACGATAGTGTGTGCGATGGACTCTCAGTTAAGAGACTTAATCTATTTGATTCCATTCTTCACTTTTATTGTTGTTTCCGGTATCCGACTAATGTGGCTCTATTACAATGAAGTGAATAGGCAGATAGACGAAGCCGCAAGGACGGAAACCGAAGAGAGAAGGACGGAAACCGAAGTCAGAAGGGTGGTAACCGAAGTGCATATTGCTATAGTACTGACAGGCCGCAGCGAGCGACCAGATCATAGGCAGAGCACGTCGGATCGCAATCAGAGCAACAATGACAACCCAGATGGATACCAGCCTCCTCCATTCGCCCCTCTCAATAGGCGGTCTTGAGCTATAGAAGCTTCATCAAATCACCCAGAGGACTCAGACGCAGCCGAGCCTCCATCGTACTCACGACCTAATTAAGGCCTTAAACACATTTGAGTCTCCGTCTTCTACCCCCATGGGTTCGCAGTCAATCACCGAATGTGATGTCAAGGATACAAAACGAGCCATCGCCAAGAAATCGTTTGACCAGGGGATGCTGAGACTCCAAACCTGTCTGAGTCTCCATTTTCTCAGTCAATCACTGAATGTGATGCCAGGGATACTGAACAAGCTATCACCAAAAATCCGTTTGAGCCTTCTTCGATTGAATGATAATGACTTTTTGTTTTGCAACTTATGTATCAAGGGACAAATAATTTCATGAAAGAGATTCTGACCGGCTGTGTGGGTTCCCACTTCTATCTTTGAAAAGGTCAAGTGTTTCACACTTTTCACGGCACATTAAATATATTCGCTTTATTTTATTTGTCAAATAACAAGTAGAGATTTGAGGAATTGATTAGTTTTGGCTAGTAGTTGCTAAAGGAGTCTCTGATTTTGTCTTTCATAAATCCAGGATTCGTGCGCCTCTAGGCTGATGAACAAATCTAAGGTCAGTTGACGTGGCCATTAAAACATGTTGTCAGGAATCAGAGAAATGCTTTGTTGATACATCCAATCAGTCCGCGGGTAGTTGAAACTGATGAGTCGGTATCGACTCGTTTCGATTAAAGCCATTTGACACGCCGGGGAGGTTCTCCAGCACGAGTTTAGATTCTACTACCAGCCCGCGAAGTCCATCGCTGGAACTTGCGTGATAGACATGTATTTCGACTGTACAAGTGTGTGGCCATCTGTGGTCGCCTGCCTGCTGACTTTGCAGTTTGTATGCATGAGTGTGAAGTTCGTGAAGTTCGTGAAGGTTGCGCAATGTGTGAAGTTTGTGAAATGTTGAACTTTGTGAAGTGTGTGAAGTTTGTAAAGGTTGTAAAATTTGGGAAATTTGGGAAATTTATGAATTGTGTGAAATTTGTGAAGTTCGTGAAGGTTGCGAAATGTGTGAAGTTCGTGAAGTTTGTGAAATTCGTAGAGATTATGAACTGTTTGTGAAGTTTGTGAAGTTTTGTGAAGGTTGCGCAATGTGTGAAGTTTGTGAAATGTTGAAGTTTGTAAACTGTGTAAACTTTGTGAACTGTGTGAAATGTTGAACTTTGTGAAGTGTGTGAAATTTGTAAAGGTTGTAAAATTTGGGAAATTCGTGAAGTTTGTGAAATTCGTAGAGATTATGAACTGTTTGTGAAGTTTGTGAAGTTTTGTGAAGGTTGCGCAATGTGTGAAGTTTGTGAAATGTTGAAGTTTGTAAACCGTGTGAAATTTGTGAACTGTGTGAAATGTTGAACTTTGTGGAGTGTGTTAAATTTGTAAAGGTTGTAAAATTTGGGAAATTTGGGAAATTTATGAATTGTGTGAAATTTGTGAAGTTCGTGAAGGTTGCGAAATGTGTGAAGTTCGTGAAGTTTGTGAAATTCGTATAGATTATGAACTGTTTGTGAAGTTTGTGAAGTTTGTGAAGTGTGTGAAACTCGTGAAGTGTGTGAAGTGTCTGATGAAATGACTTTTATTCCGAAAGCCGCGAGTCGTAATGGGCTTGTCGAACCTTTTCGAGACCAGCATACCTCTGAAAATTATTATTCAGTTTATTATGTCGCGTTGAAAAGGTCCCTGTTTTCTGAAAGTCCTGCTCAAAGAACCATAATTATCTGATTGAGTGTTTTCACATAATGAATTCAAGGATGTAGGAGACAGACAAATACAGTAAAGAAATTTGAGACTGAAAATGATTTTATATATCCACATATTATGCACACACAATGCGCTCTGTCCACCTCGTTTCCGCCCAATCACTCTCTAACTATCTACATAACTATATACAAACCACTCCACCCAGCTAGTATCCACCCAACCACCCGCCTAGCTCCCACTCTCGAACAGTGGGGACCGTCTCCACAGGTTGCCCACTACACCCATCACAAACCACACTTAACTGCGCTTGCCAAGCAAGACGGCCTTCTAAGTCTCAGCGAAGCCAAGAGTTAGAAGTCCTCACAGTTACACATATGGCTGGAGGCTAGCGTACACCCTGAGAAGACGATGGCGAAAATACTCGGGGAAAAGAGGGGTTTATATAGTTGACGTGGAAAGCCATTGCGTGATGCATGAATCTTAAACTTACTTGATTTTATAAGTTTAAATTTTTACTTTGTGCTGCATATCTAATCTTCTGGTGTGGCATCATGCTGCACTTGGTAATGCGCCTTCCCAATTGGGAAGTCCCAAACTCATGGCGAGAAACTCGAAATACTGAGCGATGGTACGACCATGAAAATATGAGCAATTGTAAGAAAAAGGGAGACTTGGTGCTATTACAAACGTAGATTTCATAAAAAACTAATATGATGGGCAAGATATATAATAAGAATTATTATAGTTCACGCGGATGCATTTTTGAGGTTTGGTCACTGAAGTAAATCGGAGTTTCAAGTGGTCACAAAGTCGGCATCTGGCTAGGCAAACTACTTGCATTGGAATATGCACATCCTTGCTCGGAGGTAGTGAGGATATATTTCAGAGTCTCAACTGATGTTCACCAAAGCAGCAGAAGCTCGTTTAGTGGGATATGCCAATGCGACATTCAGTCGTCGATAAGTACTTGATGGACGAATTCCCTTGCGTCACGGAAATTGCGTAGTCTTTTGGGGATAAAGGCGAGTGAGGCGAGCCTGTGCTACCATTCATGAATATGAATTGAGGCGTTTGGTAAATGCTTAAAGCTATGGTCACTCCACTTCTCCAATTAGTTACATCAGACCAGTTACTAGACTATTTTGTGACTCCAGTCCTTCTGTAGGATGATCTGCATCAGATAGCCACCACAGATGACCGACCCAGTGAGATTATATCGCTATTGCATCTGTGATACTCAATTGAACGCCAACATCAAAGTTGTCCATTTCCCAGGAACAAGTAACAAAGCATGCAATACAAAGCATGCATGCAATTAAGCAAGTTTACTCATTAATGCATTCGACTCTGCCATACTTTTTGGCAGAATCAGAGACAAGCTCGTGTCAGTTTAAAGACAATGTCGACAAACAAGATGATGTTGGAGTTATATCAGTCACGTGATCCCACTTTGGGCCAGTACACAATTGCTGTACCGCCAGTTATCCCAGCTATGAAGGCATGCCTGACTTTGATACAGATATGTCTATATCATACTGACTGAGAAGCTCTTTCTTTTAAGATATTGAGCTATCACCATTCAGTCTGCTATCAATTGGGTGGATACAAGATCATCATTATTTAATATCTTACACCACATATCCACTCAGTGACTAAGTATAAGAGTGAGCTGTCAAGATTCTCTACAAATGTGCAAGCTATCGCAGTTGGTTCATAATCAGCATTTTTTCGAGAAAAGTGATATCTTCTCTTTGTTTTGGCGTAGAGTAGTGCTCTACTTCCTCTAAACTTTCTCTTACTCATGTAGCTTCCATACGTCACTATAGTGTAGGGATTATCTTCTACAGCCGAAGTGATTTTTGTGTGCTCCAAATCACCTATGCTGTGTTCACAAGGAATGACCCTGCAGAGGCCATGTTTCGTTTGTTTGCTGGTGTCAACGTTGATCTGAATTTCACAAAAGAGTCGTAGCCAAAGTGAGAGACAGAAATAGTAATGAACTTTGAGCCTAATGCAATCGTTTCGTTATACATGTCTATATATCTAACTACCAATCACTTCACCCAGCTAGTATTCACCCAACCACCCACCTAGCTCCCACTCTCCCACAGTGGATTGTCTTCTCAGGATGCCCACAACTCCAATCTCAAATCACTGTTCACTGCGCTTGCCAAGCAAGACGGTCTTTTAAGTCTCAGCCAAGCCAAGCCAAGAGTTAGACGTCCTCGCAGTTACACATATGGCCGGAGGCTAGCGTACATCCTGAGAAGACGATGGCGAAAATATTGGAGGGTGGTGGGGTTTATATAGTTTACGGGGCTGACCATTTCATCAGGTATACATCTTTAACATAGATTTTAAGTTTGGCCATGTTACGGGCTATTTTTCGCCCTTGTGCTGTCAATTTAACCTTTGGGTGGGACATCGTGCTGCACTCTGCAGTCACCTTCCCAATTGGGAAGTCCAGTGACGATTGCAAAAATCTCAAAATATGGGGCGATGGTACGGTTGTGAGATATGAGCAATTTTGCCTGTTAGAGATCTTTAATGCAGTCATAGGTGTATTTATCAAGAAAATTAAAACAACGGCAGGATATACAATGGGTGGAATTAGAATGCACACAGATGCACCGTTTTTGAGGTACTCTTGACGTCAAAAATGAGGTCCGTTCCAACTACGCACATTAGCAGGTAATTCCATTTATGTATCGAAGGATGTTCACGTCATAGTGGCGTACTTTAGACTCTTTACGCCGACAGTTACACCGACATTCATATCCGCTCAGCAACTAAGTCGAATTATTAGCATTGACTCTCGAAATTCATACAAGTTCATGTCGCCACAATTGCTTCAGATTTGCCGTCCTTTGTATAGAAAAGTGAAGTCTCGCCCTTGTGTCAACTAGTAAACTGAGCAGTAAAACCTTGACGTTTTCGTAGCGGTCAATTGTGTGGTATGAGCAAGCAAAGTGAGAACTGGTGTCTCAAACCTCTGTTATTTTCATCGTTTAATGTTGCTTATAACTGGGTTGACCAATTATAATGCCAGAGTAGATAGTGAGTATTCTGTAACACTCAGACTCATAGTTTCACGTAACACAAGTGATTTTCGTTTTCGACGGACCACTTTCCATAGAGGCTTGCATAGAATACTCAGGTGGACACCTGTCAATCTATATCTTTGCTTCGTCCATGGCTATGCTTGAGTTGTTGGGAATCAAGTTCCATCTTGGCGCGAGATTCTTTTGTTGCTCCCTCTAGCGTTATTGCTAGGAAATTGCCCTGCTTGTGCTGGCAAAGTTCACAAAACTCACAGGTTTAGTATGTGTGTTTGCAAACAGATTTAAAGTGTTGGACTTGAACCTGGCTTCCATCTTCTCATATGGCTTCCTTGAATTGGGATTTACGGTAAGGCACATCTGCATATGCAGAAACGCGTCGTGTCGAATGGGTCATCCTTTGCTCAAACTTCGCTCACACTCTGCTCACAGAGTCACCATGTTCTAACCACGCGCGTTTCACAGATTTAGAATTAAAGTTTGAGAAGGCAGACAAATGGGATAAAAATTTCGAAATTGTAATTGAAATTGATCTTGATTTTATATATATATATTATCTACACAAAGAACACGACCCAGCTAGTATCCACCCAACCGCCCACCTAGCTCCCACTCTCCCACAGTGGGGATCATCTCCTCAGGCCATACACTAGGCCTATCTCGAACCACACTTCACTGCGCTTGCAAAGCAAGACGACCTTCTAAGTCTTAGCCAAGCCAAGAGTTAGAAGTCCTCGCAGCTGCACATATGGCCGGAGGAATAGTGTACATCCTGAGAAGACGATGGAGAAAATATGCTGAGGAAAGAGGGGTTTATATAGTTGACGGAGCCGACCATTTTCGTGGTTGACGAAACTAACTTTAAATTCCTAGATGCGGACGTTCTATTTAAGTTTCCACTATACTTTAGCCCTTACAGCATTCGGGCGGGCTATCGTGCTGCACGCTGCAAAAATTACCCGATTGGGAACAGCTCAAGTTCATCGCGAAATTCTCGAAATACCGAGCGATGGTACGACCATGGGTTATGAGCAAGTAAAGGAACAAAGCGAAAAAGATGCAAGTATAGTGGACCTGTGCGCAAAAATTAATATGATACGTGGACTTGCTATGCACGGATGCATTGTTTGAGGTATTGTCGGCGTTATAAGTATAACACTTTTCAATTAGCCACAAAATAATTTCATCTTTGTATTCGAGTTAACGTGTGATGTTTTACACTCGTTAACGCGATGGCCCATATCCTATCGGTGGCTAAGCCAACTTATGGAACCGAAGCTCGAATTGCATGAAGCAAACGCAGACTTTCCGTGAAGCCTCGACGTAGTTTTCATTAGCAAGCTGAGTAGTTGAGTCTTGTGATTTTTCAAGCTTGCATAGCGATGAATCGTTGCATGTGCAATCAAATTGCGCATCATCCCTTGTTAGGTTCGCGTGATTGTATTGGTCGGATTTAGTGCTAGGTTGGACAGTGGTATTTCTGTGACAATTTCGTGCAAATTTTTCGCGTAATACAACAAGATTCTGAGACTTTCTTCGTTTTAAATGAAGCATTCACCATAGAAAGCCATTGCACTGCACTGTGTCTCTTTGCTTTTATAGTTGCGCTTGAGTTAAGAGAACTTATCTTTGATTTTCACGCTGCTTAGTCTTTCTCAATTCATCCTAGGGAAATTGAGCTGCGCGTGCGGAGACTCGCCGGTTCACATATATTGAATCACACGTCAACGTGTTTCGTGTTTATTTCTGGACTCCATCTTCTCATATGGCTTCCCTGAGTTGGGATTCTAAAGGAAGGCCTGGCCTGCATATGTAGACGCGTTGAAGGGCCTGCCCGCTCAAACCTCGCTCACACTCTGTTCTAGTGTCCCAACTACAGCTAACGCTGAGAAGATTAGAGCTATATGAGTCAAATAATTGGAGAAAAGAAATTCGTGAATGACATATAGAAGTACATTCTACATACACAAGTCAGACCGACGACCTATTTTCCACTCATATATAATGACAACAATGCACTCGGTAGAGCTATTTTCCACTTATCCATCTAGCTCTCGCTCTCCCACTGTGGATATCTTTCCTCAGGCCCGTTCACTATACTAGTGTCGAAGCCAGTCTAAGCTATGCGCTAGCTTGCATTACCAACCTTAGTAGGCGCATTGAATGCCGTCCTTTACTCACAAGTTACCCTCGTGGATTGAAAGGCCTAACAAACGGCTCCTGAGAAGAAGAAGATGACATAAATAGTCTGGGAGCCGAGAGGATTATATAGTTGATGGTTCAGCCATCGCCTGATGCATATCGCTCGCTCTGGAGAAGTTTACGATCTTTAAAGTTTTCACTGTTGATGAAATCGAGCGTGGGCTCTATGCTGAAGCAACTTCCACAGTGTCGAATCCGTACCAAACGGCGCAGATTAAGCGGTCTACGGATCGTTGAGAGAGGTCGCTGTGAGGAGATGCCGATTTCAATCTCAGGCAGTTGTACTTCACCGAAATGCTGTTTATATTCGATACATGCACACCTTCGGCATCTCTTCTAACAGCAGGTCTTTTCAGTCTCAGGAGGGACATAAAGAAGATCACTCAGGCCTCAAAAGTTGGCTACAGAGCAATCTTGATCCCACCGTAAGCACAATCCACAAATCCACGCAACGGTGATAGCCGCAGCGTGGAACGTGTTCACATCGTTTTGTGCACAACCACAACGGGATGCCCGTCAAGAATTGAGCGCAGAATTGCTTCGCACCGCGTTGTATTCGGTTCGTTTTGCGGAGTAAACGTAGCACCCTTCAGGATAGCTGCATTCACCTATTTTAGACCCTCTGTTTATTCATCTAAGATTTGCGTCTATTGTGCTATTTGCTGGTACCGATTATACAATACTATCGGAGACTCTGTTTATTGTTAATCGATTTGTGTACTTTGTGTTGTATATTTCTGCCGTGTTTTCCCTATCTCTTTGTTTCAATAGGATCTGTGTCAATTGTATCCGTCTAACATTTGTGTCTATTGTCATCTGATTATGTTTTCCTTATTCATCTGTTATTGCGCCAAGATTGCCACTCTGCATGAGCCCCACATTCTCGCGAATGCATTCAATATTCAGGCTAACTTGGCCGAAAACGAAGTTGAACAGCTGCTAAAATCATTGATTCAAATAAATAAGGATTAAATATCTACATAAAGATACAGCGCGATGTCTTGTTTTTCTTAAAAGTGAGCTCGATCTCATCAAGGCTATCGAGGAGGAGAGGCTTGCGGAATTCATCAATGTCAAAAGGGTCGGCGAGAACTTCGCCAGTCTTATCAGCAACAATGCGCTGATTCTGCAGATCAACATTGAACGCTTTCCCAACCATACGAAATAGTTTGCTCTGAACGACAGGAAGACAGATGGTAGAAGGCCGTTCGCCGAATGAGAGTGTAATGACGCAGCAGATGCTGAAGTCAGCCAGGGCCCAAGGCGCGTGACGAACCACATCCAAAGTTGTCGCCACTACGACAAGGAACTTAGCCTTGTTTCAGGGAGCCACTCAAAACGAAATCTGTCGACTGCATCTCACCCTTCTCAATAGGGGGGGATTCGCAGTTCGTAGAACAGACTCACAGTGCGCTTGATCGTTTTCAAAAACGGCGTGGGATAACGGCATTCGTATTGACGTTGGCCTTTGCGAGCGGAGCACCAATACCGGACTCAACACGGAAAATGGGAATGCTGCTGCCAGCAGGGGGTTTGTCCTCTGTATCCTTCTTTCTCAGCCTCAAGAGTAGCTTCGTCAATGGAGTGAGACTCACTGAGGTCCTCTTCAGTGCCCGTGAAGGTGTCAGTGTTAGCGGAAAAAGTGAGTTTGTTCTCGACAGACGCCAAGATCTCTTGGCTCGTAAGAATGACAGGAACCGCCTCTTCTTTGTACGTAGTCGCGCGCATCCGTGATGTGTCCAGCAATCGCAGCGGCAGCCATAGCCGGTATGTGCGGCATTTATGTTTGGTATCACTGATGCACGCTCTGCATCTATGGTTTCCACTATTTGATTCTCTATTCGTTTATGTTTATCCGTTAATGTTATTCGGTTTGTATATTGTTCATATTTTAGTATTGTTCATGTCCTTTTTTCTATTATCCACTATCTATGGATTTTTCGTTCTCTTTATTCGTGTTCAGATTTGTTTGTTCGTTCATATATTTATCTATTTGTAATGGTATCCCTTACTATATCATACACCTTCTGCATCCACGGATAATGTTTACTCGTTATTCGTTTCTCTTCATTTATGTGTTGTTAATTTATGTATTTATTTGTTTGTTGGATTTGTATATTGAAATCGTATTCCTTTGCCATAGACTCTCTGCATCTATGGTTAACGTTCGCTCGTTTTTCTTCATGTATTTCTTTATCTTTTGTCTATGTGAACCCTTTAGACCACCTCTGTGAGTTATGTTCTTCGTTTCTTGTATATGTTCATTTACTTTAGCTATTTGGTGATTACTTGTAGCATAATTATTTAGATTAGATGGCTCAAGTACCACAACTTCACTTGTTCATAACTCACTTGCTGCTGTGTTCCTAGCTGAAAGTGAGTTGGTGCACATATAGGTCCTTCATAACTCACCCATAGCCCATTAGCAGTTCACTTAGTTCGCTGCTCGTTTATTCGTTTCTACTTTTTGTCTATCTGTATCTCTTTTTGCCATCGACTTCCACATCTGTGAGATGTTCTTCGTTTCCTGTACGTTTAATCGTTATTCGTTTATCTAGTTGCTCATTCGTTTCTCTTTATGTATTTCTTATTGGTTAGTTCACTATATCACACACTCTGTCTTCTTTGTAATCGTTTCTCTTTATGTTCTTCGCCCATTGTTCGTTTATTGTACACACACTCTTTTGTGTTTATTTCTACATTCATGTACTTTTTTTGTTTACCAAATGTGTGTATTTCTATACTTTCTTGCCATAGGTTTCCACCTCTATGTTCTTCTTCTTATTGTTCGTTTATCACACACCCTTTTGTTTACCTATACATTCTTGTACTTTAGTTGATTATTCATTTGTTGTTGTTGGTTCTTCGTATATCACGCACTCTTTTGATTTACCTATACATCGTGTACTTTGTTTATTTATTCATTTGTTTGTTGTCTGTTTGTTGTTCGTCTACTAAATCTCACACTGAGTAACTCTCTTTGTATCTAGATTTTCTGGAGAATTATATCTTTTCCTAGTCTGTATGCTAGTCGTCCGTAGATCTTTTTACATAATTTTGCTTCTCATTGTGTATACATTCGTGTACTTTATTTGATTATTTGTTTGTTGTTGTTGTTTGTTGTATCGTTTCTATTTTATTGTTCGTTAGCTGCTATGGTATCATTAGAACCGCGGCTCGCTCGCCGCTGTCGTCGGCGCCGAGACCGGCGGCGCCAGGCGGGAAGGACCGCGCTGGTCGCGGATATCGTCGCCCTTCACGATCGTGTTCGTGACGTGCGGCTCCTTGTCCAGCGGCTCGCCGCGCACGACCCGCTCGATGTCCGCCTTGTCGAGGGTCTCGTACTTGATGAGCCCCTCGGCGAGCCGGCTCAGCTCGAGGTGCTTCTCTTCGAGCAGGCGCCGCGTGCGCTCCATCGACGCCGTGAGCAGCCCGCGGATCTCCTGCTCGGCGAGGTACCGCGTTTCGGGCGACCAGTCCTGCCACTGCTCGCTCAGACTTATGGGCCCGATCTTGTCGCTCATGCCGTAGCCCGTCACCATTGCTCTGGCCACGCTCGTGGCGTTCTGCAGGTCGCTGTGGCAGCCGCTCGTGACGTTCTCACGCCCGTGGATCAGCTCCTCGGCGACCTTGCCGCCCATGCAGACGTCGAGTCGAGCCAGCAGCTCGGCCTTTGTCTGGTCGTACTTATCGAGCTCCGGCAGCTGGAACGTGATTCCGAGCGCTCCACCGCGCGGCAGAATCGTCGCTTTGTACAAAGGCGTGGCTCCGGGCGTGAACATCGCCATGATGGCGTGCCCCGCTTCGTGGTACGCCGTGTTGTTGCGCGTTTCCTCGGTCATGACCATCGACTTGCGCTCGGCGCCGAGCAGGATCTTGTCCTTCGCCCACTCGAGGTGCCTCGAGTTCACGCAGCGCGCGCGCTGCGACGCCGCGTAGATCGCTGCCTGGTTCACGAGGTTCATCAGATCGGCACCGGAGAATCCCGGAGTGCCTCGCGCGATATTCATGACGTTCACGTCCTTCTTGTCGACCTCGATTTTGCCGACGTAGTGCTGCAAAATCGCTGCACGGCCGCGGACATCGGGAAGCTCGACATTAACCGTTTTGTCGAACCTTCCTGGCCGGGTCAAGGCCTTGTCGAGCATTTCGGGGAAGTTTGTGGCCGCAATGAAAATGACGCCTTCCGTCTGGTTGAACCCGTCCAGATCCACGAGCAGCTGGTTCAGCGTCTGCTTCGAGTACGCCTGGTCCTTCGGGTTGCGCTTGCCTCCGATCGCGTCCAATTCGTCAATAAACACAATGGCTGGGGCCTTTTTCCGGGCAGCGGCAAACAGCTCGCGCACGCGTTTCGCGCCGACGCCGACGTACAGCTCGTCGAACTCCGAGCCGGACATGAAGAAGAACGGCACGCCGGCCTCGCCCGCGACGGCCCGGGCCAGCAGAGTCTTGCCCGTTCCTGGAGGACCCGTCAAAAGCACGCCTTTCGGCAGTTTCCCGCCCAAACCCGTGAATTTCGCGGGGTCTTTCAGGAACTCGACGATCTCCTCGAGCTCGTTGCGCGCCTCGTCGGCTCCCAAGACGTCCTTGAAGCGGACTGTCGACTTTTCGCCGCGCACCTCGTCCATTTTCGACGATCCCGGGCCGCCGGGGCCCTCGACGCCGCCGCCGAGCCCGCGGAACACGCCGGCGCTGTCGCTCAAGAAGTTCGTCGCCGTAAACACGACCCACACAGCAAGCATCACGGGGATCGCCCACTTCAGCCACTTGAACAGCACGGCCAGGGGCGTTTCGGAGACGACTACGTGCACAGGATCGGTCGAGCCGCCGCGATTCCCGCTGCTAAAGGTGTTCTGCGCGTTCACACGAGCCAGCAGCTCGGCGACGTCTGCGGAACCGGCCGATCCGCCGGCCTTTGCCGCGTTTGGAGCGGAATTACTCGTATTAAACGCCGAAGAACGCACCGTCGAGCCCGGCGCAACGGCCGCCGCGCGCTCCGGCGCAACCTCGCGCAGGGCCTGTAAATACAGCCGCTCCGTCTCGGCGTTGCGCGCAACGCCGGGCGTTTCATAACGGTGGACGACCAGAGACGGGTACTGAGCCTCGAGGAGCTCGCGGTAGAGCGCGGCCTGCGCGGCCGGGTCGTTGAGGCGCGAGTTTGCGGCGTACTCGCGCTGCGCGAGGCTCTGGATCGTCGTTCCGGCGGGCTTCGCGCGCGAAAACGGGTTGCTCAGCCCGAAAAAGGACCGGCGGTTCAGGGCCGATCCGGCCGGGTTCAGGCCGAGCGCGCGCCAGTTCGCCGCGGCGGTCGAGCGCAGCAGCGCCGGCGCAACGCCACGGGCCGCTCCGAGCGGCACTCGGCCCGTCACAGCCCGACTCAATGCAGTTCCAAACAGCATGGCGAAGAATGTGTAGAGAGATCGGAGGTTAGGTTGCGCGCTGGTTTTCCAGAGCAGCGGCGGCGCTTAGGGTTCGCTTCTTCAGAAGTATACAAAAACAGATACAAAAACAGGCACAAAATTTGAAGTACAAACAGAAGATACAAACAGCAGATACTGAACACAAATGCACAGAGTTTATGTGTTTTATGAACGCCTATTAGTTTAGCGATGTTTGCTGTGTTTAGTTGGTGGTTGCAATTTGCCTCTGTTTTCTGAAGTTCGAAGTGTGTAGGCTGCATGATATATATACTCCCAAAGTGGCGGATTCCAGAACACTCGATGCACGAGCGGCGAACCAGCCCAAATCCGCACACTACGAAAAGTACCGATTACCACGTCACTGATTGAAGAACTCGAGATAAATTGGAGAATTTCAGCGGTGTTTCCACGAAGATACGCATGTTCGCTCGAGGCTCCCGTACGTCTCGACCGTTGAGCCCGGCAAGGGTTATGCATTCCCCAAAGTTGCCGCTTTTCGAGACATCCAATGGCACACAGATCCCCACTGGTACACCGACGACCACCAATGGTACACCGGTGACAAGTACACCGACGACAACCATTGGCACTTCAGCAATCAACAAATTAAGCATCGAACTCTAATGCGTCCTCATCTAAGCCCTCGTTATTATATACACTGTCGATCTACGTAATACGATACTCGCTGTTCCATATTGCATCTGTGAGGGGCCTACATTACGACCTAACCTAACGCATAATTTTCACCACGCCGCCGCCACAATTCCCCCTTATTACTACCAATTATTTTTACGCATTGTTCTTTGTAGAAAACCAATAAATTGTGTAAATACCGCATTCTCTCTGTGCTGCGCTTCAAACACGCTTCGAGTTGCACGCTTTAAAGCAAATCACGAACACAGCCAAACCGGTCCCAACGCTCACCTAAGCAGGCGCCGGCAGGCTGATCCGATCTGGCATGGACACCACGCGCGTGAGAGCGGTGCTCAAGGAGCTCGAGAACGCCGGCAACGCCGACCGGCTCGTCGAGGTGCTCACGGAGCTGCAAAACGACTTCAAGCCGACGGAGCAGCTGCTGCGCGAGACGAAGATCGGCGTCGCCGTGAACAAGCTGCGGTCCCACAGCGACGCGCGCGTCAGCTCGCTCGTGAAAAAGCTCGTGTCTGCGTGGCGCGAGCAGGTCCAGCAGCAGAAGGCCCGGCAGCAACGCGCGAAGTCCGGCGATAGAGGTGCCTCTGCAGGAGGTGCCTCCTCCACTGGTGGAAGTGCTTCTGCGGGAAGTGCCTCTGCGGGAGGTGCCTCCACGAGTGCGTCGACCACCACCACAGGCACGAACCACACCACAAAAGCGGCGACAGCAACGCCTCCGGCCTCGACCAGCGGAGGTGCCTCCGAGGCGTCCACAAGATTGCCGGCGAAACCGGGCAAGTCCGCGGCAAATACCCCTAAATCCGACGCCGCCAGAGCGGTCTCGGGCAAAAAACGCGACTGGAAGACAGACGGCGTCGACACGGCCGTGTACTCGGAGCCCGTGCGCAACAGCTGCATCCAAGTCACCTACAACGCGCTCGTCATCAACTCGTCCGAGCCCCCTCACACCGTGCTGAGGGCCGCGAAAAACGTCGAGGCCGCCGTGTTCGAGCACGAGAAAAACACGGGCACGGGCTACCGCAACAAAATGCGCTCACTGTACATGTATTTGAAGGACCCGAAGAACCCGATGCTGCGAGAACAGGTCGTGCTCGGCAAGATCTCGGGCGAGCGGCTGCGCACAATGAAGCCCCAGGAAATGGCGAACGACGAGCTGAAGCGGCAGATGGAGGAAATCGAGAAACAGAACCTGTTTAATGCCCAGAGCGCGCAGGAACAGCGATCAACGACGGATCGCTTCACGTGCGGCAAATGCAAGCACAAGAAGGTCAGCTACTACCAGATGCAGACACGCAGCGCCGATGAGCCGCTGACGACGTTCTGCACGTGCGAGAACTGCGGTAACCGGTGGAAGTTTTCGTAGATGTATTTATATTAATAGAGAGATGTAGGTTAAGATTGGTGTTATGTCAAAGTTTCTTAGATCATTTTTATATCGCCTTCATAACTTCAAGTAGTCGATTACTTGGTTGTAATATTCTAAGCTCTTAAATAGATGTATGTGTATTTTCAGCACCTTTTCAAGCACACGGTTTTCGTGTCTGTCACTGCTCTTTATGCAGTTCCTCCGAATCAGTCAATTGCACAGCTAAATCTGGCGTTTTACCCTGATTGCTCCCTACTATTCAAACCATTATCCATCACACTCCATTTCATTCTCAACAAATAATGGGCCTATGACTATTCAATCATATTGCTGACAACGAAGTCTACTCGAGTCATGTCCACGTGTCTGGGCTGTGACTTTTCATCCTGGCGGTTTATGCACAGTGCCCGTAGTTATATGCACGACCCTAGCCACTGATCCTGTTGTCTCGACGAAATGAGGACGAGCTACAGAACAAACTTCAATCGTTTGGTGCGAATTGGCCAAGAACGTAAAATCAAAGTGAAAAAATCTCTGCTCAATCGATCGAAATCAGAATCTCTCGCTGACTGTGTACTGAAGGTGTTCAATGAATCCGAAAGAGAGCTCAGAGAGTTCGCCAGTTTCGGCGATGCCCTGATTGGCGCTACCGACGTTTGGGCCCAGCGCGTCCACGATTTAGAGAACGAACTGAATGACCTGAAGAAGGAGATGTATGGTCTCAAACTCGATAAAAGTTTCGTAGATGGCCTCGATATGAGCCTCAAGGAGTTCGTGAATGAGTCTCAAAACACAGCATTTGTGTTCAATGACGAGCCACTAACACCGCTAGACTCCCCGAATTGCGAATTTAAGGTATTCCCAGAGCTCATAGACTATACAATCTCGCCTACAGATGATCATTTTGAAGCGTTTCTACGCGAAAACGTGCTGGAAAACGAAGATGAAGACGAAGAAGAGGAGCCAGAAATCCCATCCAGCATTCTTGGTGGCAGTGTCCTCGGCTGGGTCTCACCAAACAAGGCAGAGCGGTACAAACTGGCCTCGATTTCCTCACCTCCAAAACTCAAAAGCCCGATTGTTGACGCTCACATGGATGACAACGTCGAAGATAACATGCAACGGAACGACATCGGTTTCGGGGACGTCGACCAGATGCATGATAGTGGAGGTTATGAATTTGCTGACTTCACATTAGATGACCTGCCTCGTGATGAATTGCCTAGCGATCAGAGACCTCTACCTATGGACATGGATTTCCTACGCATGGAACTGGCTTCTCCTGTGTATGAACCGGCAGAAATTCCTTTGGACCCTATACCATACAGTTTGTCGGGTGATTTAGTGATCCCTGATTCCGAGTTAGAACTCTCCGATATTGAAGAGGAGAACGTCATAAATGAAGTGGAGAATGAAGTCATGAATGGAATTGAAGAAGGCGAAACTGCAAATTTAGTGAATGAAGTGCAGAATGAAGTCAAGAACGGAATCAACAAAGGTGAAACTGAAAATGTATTAAATCAAATCAATAGCGGAATTGACGACGGTGAACCTGAAAATATCGAGGACGTAGTGGCTGCTGATGTAGTTGAAGAAACTGGAAAAGTAGTGAGCGGAGCGGTGGATGCAATAATTGATGACGTTGAAAATGTGGAAACTATAAATGCGACTGAACTGGCAACCCCAGAAGAAGAACTAGAACATGAAGATGCTGAACATGAAGATGCCGGCATGTTCGCCTCTGACTCGGATTCCGACAACGAAGTCAATGTACGTATAACCGAGGCCCCTTGGACGGAAACAGGATTGGGCGCTAGACGGACTATTGATCCAGAAGAAACTACTGATCTTACAGACGGCAAGCGGGTGCCCAATGTTCGAGACAAAAATCATCATATAGAAGACTTCGAGGAATTGCTGCGCAATATGAACATCGAAGACCAAGTCAGAGAGTTGCCAAATAAGATTCAAGAATTTAGACAAAGTATGGTGCCCGATTTCGACCCTTTCGAGACACATTCACCAGTAAAGTCAGAGCCTGACGGTGGCAGTGCCATCAAATTCTGTGGAGTGGACAGCGACGACGAGCAAGAAATTTGTGTCGATATTATCACTGATATAGACGAAAGTGATGCGATTCCTCCAGATATGCAGCTTCCTGAGTTGGAGCCAATTTCACTTCGCCAGTTCGAATCTAAACCTGAGTTGTTTACGATCCCGCCTGAGGAAATCGCCTATATGCAAGATGTGATGCTAAAATACGCGAAAATGTTTGAGCGCGTTTTTTCTGGTGAGCTTCTGGTGGAGTCAGATAACGACGACGACGAGCTCATGTACGAGAGTACCAATGAAGATCTCTCTAGCCTTATTTTATCCCCGGGTCAATACGCAAAGCGAGAAGACGTTCTACCGGGCCTCAGTATCCCGAGTAGCCCTCAATTCGATATAGGCAGCGACTATGGAGATCTTGGAGACATTAATCCTGACGGAGATATGAACCTAGTCGAAGACATGAACCCAGTCGAAGACATAAACTCAGTCGCGGGTGTATCTGAGCCTGACGTATCAAATGGGCCTGCACAAAATTTGGAGTCTGAAAACTATAAGCCCGTCGTTCCGCTTTCAGAAGGTATAGATTTCCTCGATACCTCTAATAACTCTACGACGTTATCAGATCATCAGTTGACTCTGCTCGACGTAATGAGAGGCGATGGTGGTAACGCTGGTCTATTTGATACATTCTCACCTATGAGGCCACCAAAAGCAGCGGGAGGCGGAGCTTCTATCGATCTGGCTCTTCAAGGGAGCTTGCATTCAACCCCAGAGAAACGCGTGAGCCAAGATGAGGATTATAGCGAGGAAATTGATGATGATAGTAGCAACGAGAGCTCATTGCTCGCATCTTCTGATTTCGAACCCATATGCGAAGAGAAGGACCATTTCTTTGAAAATGATAGAGACTCTACAGATACTGAAGAGTCTGCAACTTCTGCACGGAGCGAGCAGTTTAAAGGCTTGCTTTGCCGATTAATTGATTTGGGAGAGAGTACAACCTTAAACGAACTCATTGAGGAGCGAAAAATGCCTGGTTGGTGCACGCGTGACTACATTTACAGCACATGCGTGCTCGGGGACGAGGGATTCATTCATATCAACCAATCGCCGACAGAAGTTGGAAAGGACTTGAATCCAATTGTACTCACGCGAATGAGGTAAATAGATACCTACATGCATGTCGGTGGTTGTGAGAAGCTTCCACCTGTATATTGTTTATTAGAGTGATTTAGCTGTTCCTGATCCATCAACCGCCCGTCTTACATGAGGTCGTGGACCTCTTGGCACGGTATGACATTGTTAATTCAGAAGAAAACAGCTGTTCTATTTTGCTATTTATTGGTGCATGTTACGTATACTGCAGTCAGAGGCAGAGTGTGATTTTAACCATGTGAATAGGTTCCTTAATTGCATGATTGCATACATGTAGAATGTGGTTCTAGACCCTGTTCGGCTCAATGCGTTATAGTCTTATACATATCGGTCAAATAAATGTTTAGAAAAAAAAAGTAACTAAATAAAAAAAACACTCTCAAGGAAACCCGTTAAACGGGAAGAAAACCTCTCTTACATACAGATGCTTCGCAACATTTCCTGCCTAGGTTGACTTCGATAGAATCCCTCGAGGATGAAGATCTTCACAGCGGGCCAACGATTGATCCTGCTCTGAACTCATCAGATATTCGCCCCCCAACGAATATACTAGCGACTTCGGAGTGGAAAGGCTGAGCTGAGACCGTCTTCTCTTATCAACTTAGAACGAGGAGGATGTGAGCATGAAGAAGAGTTGGTTAACATTCGCACGCCTTATATAGATTTTTTCGAACCCCCAAAATGCTCGTTCTATGACGGGCAACGAGGCGCGTTTAACTTTAATCACCAGGATCTCGCTCACTGTTAAGGTTAGAGGCTGAGCAATCGCGAATATGTTTGCGTTCATTTGTTGCGGCTTTCGGCAAGTTCATAATATTGTTTCAAGTTTTTGTGTGGATCGTATACGTTTATTGTATACGGAGGTGCTGAATGCTATTTTTTCTCAGACCATAGTGACATTTACCACTATGAACGCAACCAAAACACCGATTCCAATTATTAAACCTACTTGGATTCAGTTTATTTTAATCTAATTATGTAGAGCTCTCTGCGGATTTAAGCTATTCAATAATGGCACATCTAGCTTACACAAGTAGCACATTGTCTTAAATCGATTATCTATGCTATGTACCTGTGTAATCAAAGTTTACGTTCACTCTCGGTATTAAACCTATATTGCCAGAAAACGGTTTCTGAAGATTAGCACGTCAAACCTGTTTAATTGAAATAGCGCTTTAACCTCTTGAATTTATTATAGTATCATGTAGTTGATTACATATTCTGCATTTTAAAGATCCGTGAATGGCATCATTTCCATAAAATACATATTGTGTATATGTTTCGTCATCGAGAACGGTCACAATCTGCCGGATATTTCGCTATTTTCCTTCGCTACTTGTGTGCTCCTTATTTAGTGGGGCAATAAATGTGGTGCGTTTCCGGGTAAGGGTGTAGATTTTCCGTCCTGATGAGATACGGCCTGAAGCTTGGTTTGGAGGTGCACGCCCAGCTCATGGCGGGCCACAAGCTGTTCAGCCGGTCGGTTCCGCGGTTCCAGTCCGTACCGAATTCCCAGGTGTCGTTTTTCGACGCGGCGTTGCCCGGAACTCAGCCCCAGCTCAGCATGTCCTGTGTAAGGCTGGCCTTAAGGGCAGGATTAGCGTTGAATGCCAACATTCCTGAGCGATTCAGCTTCGATCGCAAGCACTACATGTACCCAGACCAGCCCTCGGGATACCAGATCACGCAGTTTCGGGAGCCAATTGCGAAAAACGGCTTTCTCGATCTGTTTTCCCGAGATATGCCCCAAAATAACGGCCAGAAACAGGATTTGCAGGGCTCAGAAACGAAGCGAATACGAATTGCGCAGATCCAGATGGAGCAGGATACGGGCAAGACGAGCTACGTCGACAATTTGTCGCTTGTTGATCTGAATCGAGCCAATACGGGCCTGATTGAGCTCATTACCATGCCTGATATGACCTCCGAATCCGAGGCGGTGGCCTTTGTACGCAAGCTTCAGCTGCTTTTGAGGCGCATGGGTGTCTGCAGCGGCGAAATGGAGACCGGAGCCATGCGCGTCGATGTAAATGTCAGCGTTATGGATGCAGAAACCGGTGCTGATTTGGGAGAAAGATGCGAAATCAAGAACCTTTTCAGCACCTCCGCCGTCAAATATGCGATTCGAGCCGAGTACAAGCGCCAGGTCAAAGAAATCAAGGAGGGAAGGAAGATCGAGCGGCAAACCCGAGGCTGGGATGGCAAAAAAACGTGGAAGTTGCGTGATAAAGAGAGTGCTTTGGACTACCGGTACATGCCTGACCCAGATATCCCCCAGTATTATTTGCCTCAGCGCGTTGTTGAAGGCGTAAGAAAGGCGCTTCCCGTTCTTCCGGACGAAATGCTCGACCGTGTGCTGAAAACCGGCGCTAATCTTGTCGATGCAAAGACCGTGCTTGAGCTCGACGGAGGAGCCGAATTCGTGCTTGAGGCCGCCTCTAAATTTGCTGCGCACATCGGATGCGATGCTTCAGACACGAAGATTGTCACTACTTGGCTTGTGCACCGCTGGCTCGGTCAACAAACCGATACTAAGCCCAATATGGACCAGTTTATCGACTTGCTTGTGGCCGTTCATAAAGACCGAATTTCGTCGAGCACAGCGAAGCTCATTCTTAAGCACATGGCTCAGGGATACACGGGCTCAATTGACGCGATTATCTCCGAGTACGGTTTAGAGACTCCCAAAGCGGACGATGCTGAATCAAGTAATGCGGCCGTCTCTGAGTTGAACACAATCTGCCAGGAAGTGGTCAATGCTAATCCTGATGCCGTTGCAAAGATCCGGAAGGGCAAGAAAAACGTAATTGGGTTTTTGCTGGGCCAAGTAATGAAGGAGACACAAGGTACCTTCGACCCGAAGCTAATCACCGAGGTTCTAGCAGAGCTGACAAAATAATGTACATAGATAACCAAAGCAAGATGATATTGATGATTCCGGATTTTAGAATCTACTGATCGCTTAGTATTGCTAATAATTTGAAGCACTCGAACACATCAAAACCGTGACCGCCGCTTAGGATAATTATAGGCGTGAATATAATACTAGTCAGTATTTGAAATGCACCTATTGATATGATAATTGCTACCATATTTGTATTGTAAAACGACCTGCTAGAGGCTCAAAGCAACAGGTCTAGACCTTAACTCGTTACAATCAGCTATGAAAGTGACTTTTGATAATTCGTAATTGATTATTTGCAGCTTTTTTTATGTATATTATGAATTTCTACATTATCTTGGCGGCGTACCATTCGCCTGTATATTGTTATTTTTCGGAGTCCGCTTCCTTGTCCCAATCCGGTAATTTAGTTGATGTGGTTGCATACAGCGCCGACGTGCAGCATGTGGTTGGGTTTTAGATAGCGATGGCAGCACAGCACTATAAAACAAAGTACGAGCAGTCCTAAAAGAGTAATCAGAAATGAAGCTTATTCTTATCGGTAACTCCGATCTCCTCAAATATATATAGATCTCTATATCACTTCAATTTTCTTCATCTTATCCTCCGGGTTCATCACCGGACTATTCGGGCCATGAGTACAAGAAGGATCTCTGGCCTCTTAGCTGCATCACTCTGAGATCAGCTAGGAGAGCCAGATGAAGGTCGGCAACTGAAGTCGACCACTGCCTTCTTGCTCTGGTTAAGGGCGTCTAATCTTTCTAGCTGATACCAGCGAGAAGATTCAGGAGGTCGGCGATTGGAGTCGACCAAGTCCTTCTTGCTCTGATCAGAGCAGAGCATGCGAATGGCCGGGATCGGTTTCTAAAACCGATCTGATGGACCTGCGGAAGATAAGATCGCTAGATTTGTCCAGTGGGCAAATTCTAGCAAGAGGGGAGAGCCAGCTAGGTGGGTGGTTGGGAGGTAACTAGCTGGCTCGAGTGTCTCTTGGATGGACCACATGGTTTATCGAGGAGCCACAGAGTCAGCTAGGTGGGTGGTTGGGTGGTAACTAGCTGGCTCGAGTGGCTCTTGGATAGACTACATGGTTTATCGAGGAGACACTGGTCTGCTCTGCAGACTCCCCTCAGAGCCAGCTAGGTGGGTGGTGGGGAGGTAACTAGCTGGCTCGAGTATCTCTTAGATAGACCGCATGGTTTATCGAGGAGCCACAGAGTCAGCTAGGTGGGTGGTTGGGTGGTAACTAGCTGGCTCGAGTGGCTCTTTGATAGACCACATGGTTTCTCGAGGAGCCACAGAGTCAGCTGGGTGGGTGGTTGGGTGGTAACTAGCTGGCTCGAGTGGCTCTTTGATAGACTACATGGTTTATCGAGGAGACACTGCTCTGCTCTGCAGATCCCCTTTTTTCTCAGAGCCAGCTAGGTGGGTGGTGGGGAGGTAACTAGCTGGCTCGAGTGGCTCTTTGATAGACCATACAGTTTATCGAGGAGCCACTTATCTGCTCTGCAGATCCCACTCTTCTTGCAGCCAGCTAGGTGGCTCGAGAGCCTCTTTGATATACAATATAATTTACCGAGGAGCCAGTGCTCTGCCCCCAAAGCTGGCTCCGGTAGCTCTTAGATATCCTGTATAGTTTAAAGAGGAGAGACACTAAGCTGCCCAGCAGGTTCACCTTTTCTTCTCATGGAAAGTGCGGAAGGTCAGCATATTTCATAGGTTGTTCAGGGAAATTGAGTTGATTTGTAGGCCCTCCTTTCTGTGAGGAATCAGAATGCATAGGTCTAGAGAGGCTCATATCTTATTAGCTTTAGTGTCTTGAGTTGAAAATTTAAAAGGCCTTAGTACGCCATGTCAAGTTGGTGGTCCTATGTAGAGATCAAAGACGCATGACACTTCTCCATGTGTTCTTTGTGACTCGAGTTACTTGGAATGTATGTATATGGTCCAAATAAATGAATTTCAGGGACATATCGAGCGCAGATATAAGTCGTCTTTCCTCTACTATCTGCACACCATTGTAATAGGAAAGTAATATCTAACTGGGTGAATTAATTCACTCATGCATTGGTTTCCTTTCTGTGTCATCGAATATGAGTAGGGAAATAACATCTAAATATTGGCATAGAAATATATCGTATATTATATTATGAGTAGGCTTGCTATTCAAAATTTTTTGTCCAATGATTTCTGTGCTATCCAAGAAACAATTTTGTCAAAAATGTGCTCATTGACATCATCTCGATTGCTGTTTATGATTCTATGCACATATTGAGGACGCAGGTCATTTCTCATTAGATAGGGTTTTCCTCACTGTATGGCTAATGTCGATTATTTACAGCCCCCGGCAACAAGGCAATCCGCTCCTGAAGGCGGTGCCGGACATCCGCATGGAACAGGGCGAGAAGTCGCTTAAACCGGACTTTCTAATTGGCAGCCAATGTGGTGTGCTTTACCTCAGTCTGAAGTATCACGGGTTGCACCCGGAATACATATACAAACGCATTGACAATCTCGGCAGCAATTATGAGCTGCGCATTCTGCTTGTTATGGCTGATGTTGAAAACTCTCCACAGCCGCTGACAGGACTGAACAAGCTCTGTGTACTGCGAAATATGTCCCTAATTGTAGCCTGGTCTCTACCTGAGGCAGGGACGTATTTAGCGAGTCTTCGACGGCGGATCCGGGTCGTTTCCGACAAAAACACACCATTGCAGATCCAGAAATCCAAGGCGACCAACTACGATGAGCAGCTTGCAGAAGTATTGACGCGAATCCCAAGAATCAACAAATCCGATGTAAATCAGCTATCAGTGCAGTTCCGGACGTTTAAAAACATTGTAAAGAATGCTGATCGTGTCGAACAGCTCAGTGGATGGGGACCAACCAAGAGTGAGAAGTTCCAGCATGCAGTAAAGCAGCATTTTAGCGGAAATAATCCACTGAGCAAAGAGTCATCATAACTACAACAGAAAGACCAAGTTGCAATCAGATAGTCTTCGTTTTGAAGCATACCACAGGGTCTCACCAACAATCTTTAAATCTCACGATGGGACCTTTGCATCATATGGAGGGAATATAGCATTTACGGTCAACTGATCAAATGTGAGTCCTCCGTGGCCTTCTAGACAGAAAAGGTATAGGTGAGTATTGAAAAATGAAGATTTGATGCTGAGATTGCATATAAGAACGACATTGAGACTCGACTCATGATATTCCACTACCTAACTTAATCAGAGAACATACCCCGCATAGATTTTTAGTAGTACTCATTCCGGGGAGTATTATTTCAATGAACTATACACATCAGAACATCTAAGGAAAATTTTCACTAACTATTCAATGGATCTTTTTTTTAGTTGCAAAACGGTTTGATGTCTTTATATCTATTTGATTCTCCCACCAGAGGTAATGTATATCAAATTTGGGTATGTATTGTGGTTTACAAAAACGTTAATAATTTTTCATACTGATTTTACTGCAATCCTATATAGATTTCCATAATGTTAAATAGATAGCGGTAAATGGAGTGTTTCACGAATTCACATATATTTCTAGTTTGTATTTAACAGCTGTGGTCTGAGGTGGGGTTGTTTAGTCATGGAGGAACGCAGTACGCCGAGGCGGCTGTTGTCCTTCGATGCGAGCCAGATGTCGCTTTCGCGGTGGAGCAAGGCACTGTACACGGGCAGCTTTTCTCAGAAGCCCACCAAAAAACAGGAGGCTGTAGTCGCTGAGCCCAATGGCGACCTGAGTCATCGGTACCAGGCGAAGTCCGGTATTTCGTGCATGGCCCCGAATGTGCAGCGCAAACTCGTGGCCTTGGTGGCTCGAGATAGCATCGAGCTGTACCGACCGAACCAGAAAGACGGGGCAAAACGCGCAGTGAAGCCGTTGCAGACGAGTTCCCGATTGATCCCAACGGCCGCTCTATGGCAGGGCCAAGCCCGACAGGCTTGGGAGTTCGCTATCGACGATGAAAGTCCGGGCGATGCTGGCGACACCCCGCTAAATTCGAACACTTTAAGCAGTAATAACAGTGGGAGTGCTGGAAACGGTAGTAATCACGCTAGTAATAGCATTAATGCCAATAACAGCAGCACGAATGCTGGAAACAGCGCTGGTGGTTCAGATAAGCTGGTGGTTTCGGACTCGAACGGCACATTCCGGCTTTATCAGCTCACGAACACTGATTTAGTGCCCACTGCTGCCTCTGCTACCGTGGGAAGGGCGATTAGATCGCTTTCTTTCAACACGGAACAACCTTCTTTCCTCATTGCTGGTGTCAGCGACGGTTCTGTACGCCTCTGGGATCTCCGACAGAAATTGGGCAGACCCCAACTCATGTTCAATCGGTCCGGAGATGTCACGCGTGAAGTCCAGTTCAAGCCCGGAAGCGAATGGAAGTTCGCCAGTATCTACGATTCCGGGGTGGTGCAGCGTTGGGACATCCGACATCGTCAGATGGCCGACTACCGCATCAACGCGCACCAGCAGGGCCTCAGTCTGGATTGGCATCCAAGGCTGAACTACCTTGCAACTGGTGGACAGGACCATTTAGTGCAGATCTGGAACATGAAAACAGACGGTGCCACTCCTGCTGACCTGCTCGGTGGTGGATCAGCCCCGGACCTTGTGCTCCAAGTGCCGAATGCCGTGAGACAGGTGAAATGGATCGATCATATGTCCCCTACAGCAACGCATGCTCGTGAACCGTCGTCAAGATCCGGAGCTGTACCGCCGGAAATCCTGGAATCGGGCATTCTCACGGCACCCAGGCCTCTGGAAGGATGCAACATGAAGGGCTCGTACTCGTGCTGGTCATTGCGCGAGCCCTATATGCCGCTGTACACGATCGAAGCACACGCCGACAGTGTTTCCGACACGTTTGTGGCCCATCCCAAGCTTATCTGGAGCTGTGGACAGGATGGTGTGTTTGCACAGACCGACCTCCGATTTGAGCCGCTCGTGCGATCGAATCTTCCGCCGGCTCTTGTCGATTTTCCGCCTTGGGACTCGGCAGTTGTCAGTTTTCCGTGCACACAGGAGCCGCTTGCGCCCGTTTTGCCGAGCGCAACCATGCCACCGTTCCAGCGAAGAGCCAGCCAGCTCAGCATTGCCGGCACAAACTCGCAATCTGTTGGTGCTGGCGGTAATAGCGGCAGCCAAGGTATCGGAGGAGTAGGCAGCGCGGGAGCAGGCGGCACTACTGGGGTAGGAAGTGCACCCGGTGTGGGTGGAAGCAACGATGGCACAGTCACGCGACGACCTTTCTTGCGAGCTAACTCCCAGATCATTATTCCCCGAAACGCATCGTTCGACGAGCCGTTCATGGTTCCCAAACTCGGCACGAATGCCTCTGATCGTACGACAAATGCTAACACGAGCCTCAACGCCGGCATTGGACCGGGTCTCAATGTTAGTTTCGGTAATAACACCGGCTTTACCGGTCCCAGCAGTGCTGGAGGTGGGGGAAACCCGGCATTCTTCCTTGGTTCTGGAACATCTACAAATCCGGGAAGTCTTTCTAGCTCAGTTGTGAACTCTCAACATACCTCGGCCGGCCCGAGTGTGCCTGGATCAACACCGGGCAGTGTTCCCAATAGTGTTCCTGGCTCCGTCCCTAATTCACAGCCGGGCTCAGTGCCAGGATCTGTTCCGGGATCCGTTCCTGGTAGCGTCCCTAATTCGGCGCCAGGCTCCCAACCCGGATCGGTACCTACACCAGGTCTGGCTCCGTTACCTTGGAACATTCCACGCAGCGTTTCGGCAACGCACAATGCTACAACACCCGTTTCGCCTCATCCAATATCACCCAATAGTCCTTGGGCTACGCCAACGCAGCATCAGCTGGTGGCTCCAGGTATGAGTTCGACGATTCCAAGTGGACTGCACACCTTCGGTGCACAAGCTCAGTCGAACACGACGAGTCCATCAACGTTGTTTACAGAAATGGTCAACGGGTCAATTACGATGGGTCAAGCTTCACAGGGTGCACAGTTTGGTGCCGCTGACCTAAAATTTATAATTGAAGTCGGGCTTCCCTGTGAGACGAGCTCAGTGTTGAGAAAGGCAACGTTAAGCATGCTGTTTCTCAAGAAGTTCGGGCAGACGTACGCAGAAGTGTGTCGTCACAACAGTGCAGTCATGCTCGGCGCTTCTCGTTTCCGCTATGCTGAGATCTGGAACATGCTCGCGATCGCGATTGAAGACTTGGAAGAGTCTTTCTTGCGCAGTCTAGTTAGTTCAAAGCGAAAGATTGACAACGGAAAGTCTCCCGGCGGATCAGGAGCTGCTGGTACCACTGGAAATGGCGGTGTTTCTGGGGCTTTCGCCGGTAATGCTACTGGAGGTGGAGCTGGAGACGGCAATAAGAGTGCTGATAGAGAGATTGAAGCGAGTAAAGAAGAAGAAGAAAACCGGCAGCTTGCAAAATCATGGTTCTCTGGTCTTGTTGATGATAATTTTGAGGTCCGTGCTGTGGCCGTTGAAGATCGGGTCACGCGGAATGATCCGCTAATGGCGACAGAAGAGATGCCTTTGTTCGAAGACGAGGCTGATAACGAGAGTCAGGCAGACTCCGAATGGAGTGGCTCCGGTTTGAATCACCATTTCAAACACAAGTCACTGTATGGAAGTAGTGCCGGTAAAACTTCGTTTGATATGGGCTATGCACGAAGCCAGAGGTCCGACAGTAAACCGCACATAGTCAAAACAAGGACAAACTCGAGTGAAAAGCTCCGGAAATCAGATGAGCCTGCCACTCCAAAAGACCAAGCAAGTGTAACCGAGAATGGCGGTGGTCACCACAGTCGAACAAGCAGCAAAGGTGACGCAGTGACACCGACAAGTGCCACAAGCAATTCGAGCATGCGGCGACGGAGACGCCAGAACTTGAGTGCACCGAAGAGTTTTGAAGGTGAAATGGAGGCCAATATGGCAGCTGCGGCAGCTGCAAACCGACCAATTCCACCAATCCCTGAGCATTTGTCTACGTCTGACAGCAATCAGCAGCAATTATCACCAAGAACGCAGGAACTTCAGTTAGCGCCGAAGCTCGAGACACCTGGTCCTGAAGATCATCAGAAACATGAAACACCACAGGTCGATGAAGTACACTATTTACATGCAAGTCTAAACGGACGACCTATTATTACAGAGAAAGACCCATTTGTCGTTTTAAAGGAACGATTCTGGGCATTTGTAGAGTCACGTCAAAGACCATGGGATTTCGTACCTCTCTTAAATGAGTTCGCACGACAATTGCTCAATAATGGATTTTACACGAGCGCAACTGCGCTTGTTCTCATATTCAGGTCATTTCCAAGTGTCGCTAAAGATTTTGATATAGCTGGCATTGTACAAGGCGGCTTGTCGGCGTTACAGCAATACCGTTCGTTTGTGTCTGCTGCGGAGATTCGGAAACAGCTGAAAAATGAAACTGATACGTCAACGAGCCCAGACAACGTGCTGAACTACGATGACATAGTTGAGGTATCACCAGACACGGAGATAGTCGACACGGTATGTCACCGGTGTGGCCGCTCTTTGAGCGATAATGCGGCTTTTTACGCTCGTAATGACCGAGCGGTCGGGTATTACTACTGCTCGCGATGCCGCTTGCTCATTGACGGATGCATGCTGTGCGATATGCCGATTCGTGGATTGGCAAAATTGTTGACGGCCTGCGGTCACCGACTACATATGCAGTGCTGGAATCAGTGGCTCAGTGAAGGATTCCAGGAATGTCCGTCGGGCTGCGGGCAACCTATCTAACGAAGATAAATGACAGGTAGAACATAACATTACGATCGATATTTGAAATTTCTGATTAAATAAGTTGTAGTGACTTCGCGAAGCTAACCGAGTTCAAGGTCCTAAATATGTTAGTTATAAAAAATAAGTCAAATTTCGGTAAATTAGGGATCCGTTTCACTTCATCCAAAAATATTAAAATTTAGAAAAAAATAAAAAATTAAAAATTAAAAAAAGAAAAAAAGGCCCCGCCCCACCCTGCTCTTGAGAATCTGTTCATGGTAATATCTTTTCACTTTAAACTTTCAACTCTCAATAATTATGGTTCAATTTTACAAGTTCATTGGTGCCAAAATCAGAGCGAACACACCTTCTCAAGAGCACTCTGTTGTCCCCAGAGCACATTCTAATATGCATTGGATCATCCAACTAGATATAAATGGGTCTGCGAGCCATTAATGGACCGTGCGCGACGTATTGCATACTAAGTTGCATTCGCTAAGTCGAAAACATAGCCTTTTCACTGCAGTTCGCGTCCCGATTCTATGGATTTGTACTCGTTCAGCGGTCTTTGTTCGGCAGTCTTTACACCGCCATTGCGAGCATGACGCAGAGAGGTCAGTTACTGACACAAAGTAGTCTGATCTTCATTCAGAGAGCGGTATTCAAAAGTAAAGCATGATGATGTAGGAAGATGATTGATACATAGGTGTCGAGATGGATTTATATAGTGTGCGTATACATGTGATTCCTGCGGAATTACTGCATACATATGTTGGGTGACCTTAACCGAGACAGTAGGGTAATGCAGTCATTAATGCGTCTCATGGAGTAAGTGTCATGCCATTAAGTAACTGTCATGACAGTAAGTAAATCACCACCGTACAATAATTATTATACACTGTAGTAGTACATCGTCATTAATCATGCAATAAATAAATAAATTAGTCCAGCGAGAACCGCGGCGCTCGAATCAGGGCTTCGCGCTGCTCGAGCCATTAGAAGATGCGCACGGACCGTCAGCTGGTGCGGTTGTGGGCTCACCGTACGGCGCTGCCTCCGAGTACATCTCTGGTTCTGCTCCATTATTGGCGTCCGTCGTGCCGAGTTGCTGGTCGAGCGTGGCACGCACGGTTTTCAGCATGAGCACTAGCGAAAGTGTGCGCTGCTCGAGGTAGGCGAGGTCGCTGCTCGTAGCGGCATTTTCCGACTCGAGCTTCTCGCAGCGGGCCAGCAGAATCTGTTTTTCCCGCTCGAGCGTGGCGATCTGCACGAGCAGTTCCTGCTCACGTGTGCGGTACTGCTGCGAAAACGCCTCGATGATCGAGCTCAGCCGCTTGTCGGCGTCCACACGGCCCAGTTCTATAAGGTTCGTTGCTAACTGCAGCAGTTTCAGGGGGTCTTCATGGCGGAGGTACTCATTCCGTTCGTCCGTCAAGCTCAATCCGTCCACAATGCGGGTCAGATCCTCAACTTTCATAATGCCAACACTCTTCTTCTTCGTCTGCTCATTACTGTCACTGTTGTCACCACTGCTGCGAAGATCCATGTTTTGCGCCATATAGTCGTCACACACCTTCAACTGCACGGCAAGCTCGAAAAGCTTCGCGATTTTCGTCTCTACTTCGCGTCCCTTGTGCTCGTCGCTCATTGGAGACCATTTCTCGTCGATTGCCTTCGCCTGGCCGGCATTGGCTGTTCGCAGCGCCTCGTTTTGCGCGGCTAAATTCTGGTTTTCCCGGCGCAAAGCGTCCATTTCCGCATGCAATTCCGCGTTTTCGCGCTTCCACGCCTGCGCATCCACGAGCTTGCGCCCCAAAACGTGCGTTGCGTAGTTCAGACGCACGACCTTCGCCTCCTGAAGCGCGTGATCGTACCGTAGCTGGGCCATTTCGATCTCGAGCTGGTCTCGCTGGTGGGCGAGATCGGAGTGCTCAAACCACAGCAGCTGGTACATGTCGCGCAGCTCCACAAGATCAAACGCTGTGGCACCGTATTCTTTCAGCTCTTCGTACCGATCTCGCACCTCTTTGTCTCTAATGCCAATCATGGCTCGCATGTGATCGGCACTCATGTAGATCTTCTCGTCCAACGCAGCCATGTAGAGCTCTAAACTGTTCACGAGTGCAGCGTCCTTGCTGTCTTCGTGCGCCTGCTTAGCACTGATATCGGACCATGAACGCTGGCCCGTCAGTTCCTTGAACAGCGCGTTCTGGCGTTTTATGTACTCGAATCGCGTCATTCCCAGCGCCGGTTTGTCGTGCACGGCGGCCATTGCGGCGAGTGACGGTGAGAGCGGCGGTTGCGGCGGTCTTTCCTCGCTGCGATCCAAGTCTTCGCCTATTCTTGCCGAATCTGGGCCCTGATCTGTGCTCATTTCGGCCACATCGCCGTCTCCAGCAGCGCTCTCGGCCGACTCGTCGACATCCTGCGTCGTGATGAAGCGTGGGTCCCAGTCAAGCGGAGGCTCGGACGTCGTCATGCTGCGATTCATCCGGATCTGGCTGTCGTTCTTCTCCAGCTCGGCAATGTACTCGTTGATGTAGCGGGACAACGCCTTGCGGTCTGCGCCTGAAGAACAAAAGACACCCGAGGGCAGCGGCCAGCGCGTCTCGCTCAGGCCTTGGAAGCGCTCGAGCTGGTTCGACATCGTGCGCTTCGGGTCCTCCATTCTTAGCCTCGCTTCGTCCATATGCAGGAGTTTTATAAGCCTGGGCTAGGTCCCCCTTCAACCACGGCCATTCTCTTCACGATCGCACACTATGAGCGGCGAAGCTAGTTTCTGATCGTGGCAATGATTGCCGCCGAGGTCAGAGACAGAATCGAGCAAGTCCCAAATCGATTAGACTTCGACTGTTCGCAACCCATTTAGACACAACTGGACAGCACGGAGGCGAACATAGATTATGCTGTCAAGCGGGCAGTACTCATCACAAAAGCTCTATATAATTAACTGATCAGTTTAAACAGCTAATATTCTGGCAATTTATGTAGATCAAATATATCATGTCACTATTCTCTACCAACGTTCTATGCGACCATACTAGCCTACATTAGCGTTTTCTGTAGCGCTGATAACAGATCCTCTCCGTATCCAGTAAATTTCACAACTGCTTAAATGTAAAACCACCCATGCATAGCACCCAAATGCAATGTGAAGAGAGACGTAAACTTTTTGAACAAAAACGCTAGAATATATCTAGACCTGTAAGACCTATAGCAGCCGGTAACTAAGTCAACATGTAGTAAATGAATTCGCGTGATGTGCACTTTACAGTTCCCATTACAGCCCGCATATCAATGATAATCAGTGATAATAAGTCGGTTTCATTGCTTTCCTTGGCAACAGTTGTAGTCTAAAACACTTTTACATGCCGATAAGGAGACAAGATCCGCACAGTGAAGTGTCCATCACCTATCGTTAGGCTGGAACACTGAATAATATTTAACTCACATTATCTAGACTAATGGTAGTTGGTACTTCTGCCATGATTCTGGGTACAGATAGTCATCGTCATATTCTTTCGTTTAAAAGTTTTGTAAAGATATCGTAAATTTCCTTTGCCTTGTTTGCTTCTTCCTCTCTAATAGAATTATAGATTCTGAGATGACAACCAAAGCACAAAACAGTCCGCGGACTAGTTTAGGCCATATACATCCTTCATTTTTTGCTGTAGTCATTATAACAGTCGATGAGTCTCATATAAATCATTCTATCTAAATAGGCACATAGATACACTGCCTTCACGTTGCTCGATATGATAGTCTCTCTTGACTGTAATGAAGATGGAGCGACCACTAATAAAGACTACCTCTCTGCAACATCTGAATGAAATTCAGATGTCAGTTTTGATGGAAATTCATTGGTTCCTCTACACGGCTGTTACATATCTTGATGCATTCGCAATAAGCGGTCTGTCTACCAGGTCCAAGATTTGCGCACCTTAAAGTCTAGATTCCCAGATCCATCAAACATGGCTTCTGGGAATGATCTTGGGTCAGCTGTTGACATTTCAACTCAATATTGTGTAAAGTTACTTACTATATGGATTTAGTTTCCGTAGTTTACTTTGATCAGCTCTTTGCCACTCATATCACAAACATACATTTCTGAACTAAGATCGCACCTCTACCCACAGAGTCGTTATTTAAAAAAGGACGGTCAACCCATTACCCCTCGAGAGCCATGTCAACTGAAATTGACCTGTGCAAATTCATTTCAAAACTATATCAACACGCTATCACTCTGACTATGCGATAGAAATTCAAAAGGCAATTGAAGCAAATTCATAAGTATGAGGTGTCGTGGATGACAGTCTCATACTCTTGGAGGCGGATTTAGCTCATCCAATCATAAAGATTGCGGCGGCTTAGCTAAATGTTTCAAGGGTAATAAGAGTAACGACCATGTTTTGCACGCGCGTTGCGTTTCCGTGCGGGTTTCCGCGTAAGCTGTAAGTTCTGGCAAAGGAAGTCAACAATATCTTCAAAGGTCTTGAAGGACCGGGCGGCCGTTCGGTATGCTGCATAGTAAGGCATAATGTCATGTTTATGATGAACACGCAGACCGTTCCACAACATGATCGAGAGAAGAAATTCATCATTGTGGAATTCGTCAGTGACGGAACGGCGCCAGATCACAGAATATTCTAGCGCACAGCGGTCAGTGTACTCTTGTATGCTCTCAGAAGGGCCACACAGCCCGAAACGACCGATTTCATTCAATAAAGCATCCCAAGATCTCTTATCAGGGTTTTCAGCATAGTACTGCAAAACTTGCGGGAAAGAAAGATCTGGGTCAAAAGGATACGGTGGACTGGCTTCGATGAGATGCAAAAACGTATTGATGCAGGCTCGATGGACTCTACGCTTGGTGCGCTTCGGCATCTCACTCAGCGGTTGGTTCTCAGCAAGAACTTCCGCAAGCTCACTATAGGTTTCGCTGCGGAGTTTGTAAATAAACATCAGAGAATAGGGTGAAGACAGTTTTGAATAAATGTCACGCTGGATTTCATCCAACTTGGCGATCCAATCGGAGACCTCATGCCGCACATACATTTCAAGTTTTTCGTCCTGCTCAGCAGCCGCCGCTGGGTCAATTGCAGATGCAGACGCTAAAGCAGAGACAAAAGCAGGCGAAACTTGTAAGTTTTGTAGAGCTTCGGCGAGACTATCCTTAGGTTGTTCCTCCGCGTGACTCTGCAATTGACATGCGGTACCAGTGCGATTGTCTGCTTCTAAGCAAGATTTCAATGCGGTGACATCGACAAAGTCATCCTTCAAGATCTCAGGCTGCGCTGATGAGCTGTTCAATCGTGCATTGACGGCTAACGGCGACTCAATTGCGACTGTTTGGTCAGAAATGTTTTCATGACCAGCGTTAATAGAATCACTTTTATTTGATAAATCAGGCATTGGAATCGAGTGGTGTGGAGGGTATAAATTAGTTCTGAGAATGTTATATAAAGAAAATGAAGGACACGGCTCCGTGTGTCATTTAAGGAGTCCGGAGAATGGGGGATGCTGTATGCACCTGGGTTGGGAATTGTCATACGTAGAACCCTATTGAGGTTAACTACAGTGTTATCTACAATTAGAGATGCAGCGGAAACATATGGGAGGGGGGACTCCATTGGGAGATGGCTAAAAGTGATTCTCTTGCACATTGCAAAATTACTCGCCGTCAATCAACAATGGACTAATTAACATCCTAATTATCTCGGATATACTTGCGTATGTATAGCCCGCGACATTCGGCCCACTCACCAGGCCCACGCAGTACTACTCATGGGCTATATGGTCTATGATGAGCATATTCACAATTCATATTATGAACATATGTGAGCAATTATGAATTTGATTGTCAACTGAAATAATCAATCATCTAATATCATCCACATATATATGTGACTATTACCTTGTACTTTCACCTTATACACCTCGCTTCATGACCACTTTACAATCAACGATAACCCAATATCACCCTATTTAACCACACATTCTGCCTGTCTGTTTACTTTCCATAAGGCCATATATATGGCTATTTAGCGTCTAGCAGTTTGATGAGATGATATATTCAAGTTTTTTGACAGGTATATACTAGTTCCTAAATTTAGAGGTTGTATAACAACAGATCAATTTCATTTTTCAGTCACTTTATGTGCATGGCTTGAAAAAGGTGTTCTTAGCCGATTCCTTACCCACCGATGGCCGATCTGCGATCGGAAATAGAGGCCCGAAAGCAGCGGATCGCCGAGCTGCGGCGACAGAGAGATGCGCATATTGCGGCTCCAACACCTACTAAGGCCTCGCTGACGCTGGTTGTTCCACCAGCCGCGCATCTCGACATCCCCGAGCCGTTTCTGTACACTCGGCAAACTCAGACATCCCCCATAGAAGTCGCGTCGAATGACAAGGATCGAGCTGATCCTGAGCTGAATGGCTCGAGTAATAGCACCTCTGTTGGATCCTCGGATGTGGCCACCAGTACACATCCGGAAGATGCTTCTAATACTGATTTGGACGCGGATTCAGACAAGCCCGAAACTGAGGAAGTCAGTGACGAGTTCAGGCTCGCACTGACCGATCATATGAGTCCACAGCTTCTGACGTTCATTGATGACACGTGGCGGGCCGTGAAACGCATGTCTGTCAAGGACTACCGAAGTACCCCAAATAAGCTTGTCTCTGAGGACAGAAAATCGGGGTGTCTTACTTTACTCAGCGAGACGCACGGCATTGGCCGGCTGCTTGCATTCTCCCCGTTTCACGCCCTTGTGGCCGCTGCTGATCCAACGAATCCCCGACGCGTCATTGTGGCCGAACTCTGTAAGGATCGATCTGTTCCTGATGAGGTCAGCAGCGAAACTGACGAGACGGACGTGGAGAAGTCAGCGGAAAAGTTGAAGGACAAGCCGAAAAACAACTTCAGAAGGACGGTGGAACATCAAGTTGATGTCGAATTCAGCTTGCGCAGCCCAACTCCTGTCTGTGGTAACCTTGTATTCTCTCCGTTGGCTGCCCAGCTTGTGTTTGGGGCCGGACATAATGGCCAAATTTTAGTCTGGGACCTAAAAAATATGCTGCGCACGGGCGGGCGCTACGAGCTACTGCCGCAGATGCGGTCGCCAATTGCTTCGAGTGCCGTTGTGGCTCTGCTGCCTCTCGGAAACACGAGTTTAGTCACCGTGAACGTCGATGGAATCCTCGAAGTTTGGGCTGCCGACCGGCTGAGCCGACCTTTGCATACGCTCCTGCTTGAGGACAGCTTCCGCGTCGTAATGGCTGGGTTGCGCATCAGTGTGCTCGTGCCCACGGCACTGTCGATCCATATTCCTCCCGATTACGGCCTGGCCCTAGGTTTCGGATGGAAAGTCGGGGTTGTTGGCACGCTTTCGGGGCATCTGCTGCGCTTGCCAAACACAGCGACGGGGTTGGCGTACAATTCCGTAGACTCTGACCGATGGCAGCATGCTGCTTCCGTGACGTGTCTCCAGCTTGCTCACCGGTCAGTTCGACCAGCTGACTTGCACTCGTCCATACGCGGAATCGACGACCGCACGGACTATATTCGGCTGCTCAGCGGCGGTCTCGACTGGCATATCCGACTGTGGCTTGTCCCACTCGACGAGCACCTGCCACCCCGGCTAGAGCAGAGCTTCCGAATCGACTACGCCGTCACTAGCGTTGTATGGCATCCAACCAACGCCCTCGTGTTCGCAGCTGGCGGCGACACAACGGTCGAAATTTACCGTCTTGACCGGCTGCGGCCGCTCACAAGCATCTCTGTGGCACACCCCGTCAAACAGCTCAGCTTCCGAGACAACACGCTGGCCGTGGCCACCTCGGAGTCTGTGCTGCTATACCAAGTTGAAAATGAGACCACTAATACCTAAATTATTTGTAAACTAATCGATACGCCGAAAGATAATTCAAAAGGACTTGCAGTGCACTAACTTGTGACAAGACTATCTTGGCATCACGATTCTCATTGTTTTTCATTCATTTCCAAGGCTTTCTATGTTGAGTGATTACACTTTTCGTCACTAATAAAACAAAGAGAAAAGGTTAGCACAGCCGTATAAATCTTCCGAGACTTGAATAGTCGTAACACAACGTCACAGTCGAGGCTAGTCTTACTGAAATATAAACACTTAGTCTAGTGTTAAATACCTTGATGGTGTGCCTCACATAGACAAAGTTTTTAATACCACCTTAATTGATTAAAGAAACGTGCATTTCAAACGCAAAGGCTTTCGCGACCTGTCGGGAACTGTAGTAGCCTTGAAAAAAGATTATTTCGATACTTTTTGATATGATCACTCTAGGAACGAGTTTCCGAATGCTGTTATGCTACACTAAACATCTTGTGAATTCAAACTCGGTATACCAAATGGGGAAAATTGGACATATAAATATTAACTTAAGAGCTATACATTCATATAGTGTCCAAATCGAGTAGTCAAACCCATTTTTGCGGAATTCCATTGCTCCTCAGGCGAAGTTAGAGGCTTCTGCGATTTACAGCCCCCGTAGGCAACTCTGAAACATTCTAACTAATCAACACTATTTTGAGGCCTTTATGTAATTAATTCTACGAACAAATACACTCGAGGAATCTTCGTATTATACAGCCGCAGCAAAATTTTGAACATCCCCTTAATGCTCTACGAGAATGAACTCAATCAGCTCAAGATGCCACCTAGTTGCTAGAATGAAATGAACGATGATATCAACTTAGAACCATGTGTGTATGTACCCAATAATTATATAAATGAATAGATGGCCAAAACGTTGTTTTCAGAAGCTAGATTATGAACGTTTGAAAATCAACAATGATACGACGGAACAGCAGAGTCACGATCACACTTTGCAGTGTTTATACAACATCTTTCGCATTACTATAAATAGATTACATTTCATAAATAAATTGGCTCAAACTCGCGTCAGCCTGATCGGTCCAAATGGTGTTTCCTGGTGAGCACGCAGCCGGCCCTTCGCTGCCTGCCCGAGCACTTCCATGAACATGCTGGCCCGGCTCTGAGGGCCTCGTGCAAGATCGTCAAACTGCACAGACTTGCCACGCTGGCTAAGCTGCTGCTTGAGCACCTGTTTTGCGTGCTTCTCCTCGGCTTCTATCATCTCCTCTGTGATTTCTTCAGGGTCCTCTTCTTCGCTCTCGCTCAGATTGAGCTCCAAAGTGTCCAATTCCATGCCAATATCGAACTCCGAGCCAGCGTCTTCACCCTGATCGAGAGCAGGAGCTTCGCTATCGAGCATCTCAGCATCAGCATCGGTATTTAAGTCTTGAGAATCCTGTGTGGCACTACCAGCTGACCGCCGTCGCTTCATTTCTGCATACACAAACTCGGGGTCCAGCATCTTCTCTATTTCGGCATCAAATCCGAGTGGGTGGTCATCGATTATCGACATTATAGATACAGGGTTAAGCGGGGGTTCCGGTGTTCGGCGCAGAATCCGAGCTGGGGGTCGGTTATGTCTGACGATTGTCGTGACTTCGTCAATGGCGGCACCCTGTTTTCGGCGTCTTGTTGCCGGTTTCGGCGGCCTTTCCGCGGCTTCAGCATCTTCACCGCGGATCGCTACGCCCTCATCCTCACTACCAAGCGGTGTATGAGGAGGAGAGCTCGAATACTCGAGCTCCGGACCGAAATCGAGCTCACCAGGTCCGGTCGGTTCGAGGTCCATTCCTCCGAAATCCAGGTCCATTTCATTAGCAAGCACTGCTTCCTGCTCAGCAGAACGAGTCAGTGTATCTATATCTCCGACAACGGGCTGCTCATCGTCATCGGCACGCATGATATCATCAAAAGAAAGGTCTTCTGATCTCAAAGCGTCAGATCGGCGCATATCTGAGTCCAGGGCACTCGAATGCTCAGCTCCACTGTCGCTTCCCACATTCTGACTGCTGCTGATCGGGTCTGAGAGCAACGAACTTGGGATTGAGAGCTCATCGAAGTTGAAATCGTGCAAATTTGTAGCTCTTTTCGAGGGTGAACTGTTCAGGCCATTTTCCTGTGAAATCTTCTCCAAATACTCCTTGAACGCGCGACCAAAACCTTCGTCCATTTCTTTTGACTCTCTAAGCAGCAACGACGCTCGTGCAGCCCAAATTCGTGCTAATCCATACATGTAATTACCTTCTTGTCTCAACGACATATCCGAGGTCAACGCAAGTTTCGCAGCCTTCTCGAGATCGAATTTCATGACATCGTCTGCACTCAGACGACTGGAGTCCGAGGCAGCGAGCCAGACTTTTTCGAGCTGCGCTTCTTCCATTGATTCGGTAGAAGAATTAGGAAAGCGGGAATGATCTGAAGAGACGCGACGCGTATAGGGTAGGGTCGGATGCATCTGCCCATAATTAAATTGATGCAACTTGCTCCCAACTCGATACATACAGTTATACAAAACCACAATTCAAATCCGGATTTAAAAATTCGGCATAGTAGCTTTTTCAATACATGTTTCTGTCATAAAAATGTCTACCAATTATCAGCAAAACAATTGCTTGGCCGCATTGCAGATGTTCCTTTAATACACATTATAACACTTAATAATACAAAAGATTTCGCGTCGAAAAAAGTACATCCATATTCCGTCAAATTTTGGTGAGATCCATGTTGACCATCATTTAGACAAAATCTGTGCAGATCACAGAAGTTGGCCATTCTCACAATGTTTCCTTCATTTCAATAATTTATGGTGTCGATTAAATGACTATTCTAGTCATTTTGTGTGAAGAGCGGTATTGAACAATCTATATGACATTGCCTAATGCGGAAGGCCCTAACCTTGATGGACACTTTTTCCTCAGATCATATGTTGTTCCAATACTGATATTATTGTCCTCGGATTTGCTTGGCAAATAGGGTCATTTCAACACGGTCATTTTATTAGTATGGTTTCATTAAGTGTTATGTATTCACCGACCTGTGGCAGCGATCTATAGCAGCGACCTATAGTAGCTCCACACAGTCCAGTATGTCTGCAATAGCGCTGAATCGCAATAAATATATATTTCCCGGTACAAGCTCGACGACGTCATCTTGGATTGCAATGTTTCGTGGCTTCAAAGCCCGCACAGTCACTGGTTTGTCCAGGTCTGGTTCATCGATCATCGCCGCCTGGTCGCTCACCTCCGTTAAATCCTGGTACTCCGCCGGCAGTTTGTTCAGGAATGCATTATTATGGAGTTCTGCCCGCAGTTCCGCGTGGTGGTGGCAGTAGATCCACTCATCTCGACTCATTATACCTGGCAAGTTTCGTCGTGTCTGTTCGTCCTGCATTCGCAAATAAAAGTAGCGGAACTCGTCTATTTTCGCGATGCGTGTGCGTATGTATGCTCTTGCAATGTATCTAACGCGCTCGAGCTCAGTCTCGATCAAAAGCAGCTGGATTTTAACGTCACCCATTTTTTGTGGCGAACCTGCACCACTCACGCCACCTTGAGCAAGACCTCCGTATGCGCCATTATCTTCGTCGTCGAGAAGTGCTAGTGACGTTGTTTCCACATGATCTCTGAGTCTTTCGACCTCCTGTTTCACTTTGTTCAGCAGCTCTTCCTGGTAGGTCAGCAGGATCGGAGCGGCACGCTCGGCGACCCACCACTTACGCAGCTGCTGACTCGCCGACTCTCTGCTGCTGACCGAGCGATTCTGGCGGCCAGCGCCAACGCTGTCGATGATATGGTCGAGATTCAGATCCATATCAGATCAGCGAAGAAGAACCCCTTACCGCTTTAAGCTCGCTGCATGCATACCCTAATATTACTGAGGTGCGAGTGGAAAGTATTTGGCCATGACGCAATTAGACAGAGAAGATGATAGATATATGATATTTTATAATTTAATATATCTTCCAAAGGACAGGTATCTTTTGGTTAAATCTCACTGTAGATGGCACCAAGTATTACAACCTTCGCATTGGAAGACATAATTTTGAGTGCAATTAGAATTTTTGTCGGCATGACCATCAAGGGGTTCATATAAAACGGTCGTGAGGTCTGACTCAATTCACAGATCAAGAAATCTCTTAGTATCGTAGAGGGAATCTGAGCCCTGCCGTCATCTGCACATTCGGATCATTAGCATTAAAAGTACATAAATAAATAAGTTCAGCGGTCATCGGTCGTCCATGCGATCGCTGCTGAGGTCGTATCGATCGGGTCGATTCATGTGGGTGCGATTCATGTGGGTGTCGTCGTCGTCTTCGTACGAGTTGCGTGCCCATTCCATGGCCAGGATGGCGGCGGAAAGCGCTTTGCGGGACGAGTACTTCTTGATGAAGTCCGGGTCCTGCTTTTCGCAGGGGCCTCGGAGGTACTGCACCATGTGCATGACGATGGGCTTCAGTGTCCGCGCTCGGAGGCCGTTTGAGTAGTACTCGAAGGCGGGATTCCAGGCCATGGGTCGCTCGATTATCCCCACGAGGCCGGCACTGACAGAGGCCATGTGTGACGGCGGCGGTCGGCTGCTTGCGCGGCGGTTTTCCGTCGATGCGACCGCGGATTGGCTATTATCGGTGGTGTTGCTGCCGGGGCCGGCGGGTTTGTCGTCGTCAAAATCGTCGCTGGGACTGCTGCTGCTTGCATCGCTCGAGCTATCCTCCAGCGACAGCTGCTGCTCGTTGTAAACGGCCTCGAGAATGAGTTGTGAGGCTAGCATCGCACCCGCTGCTACATCGGAGGGCCGGTAAACCATCAAAGAGGGCTCAAATAGCGAGATTTCGAGCAGGAACTTCGCTACTGTGCGCGTGTTCATGTCGTAATCGTCGGCTTTCGAGATGCGGCGCAGGAAATTCAGCGGGCACGGCACGCCGAGGTCGAAGTTGATTGTGATGAGCACCTGTTTTTCCATGGATCGGATCGCCTCGTCCTGGCAGTTCGCAATGAACGCAAAATTGCCGATGGCCGGCGACATGACTTCCTCGTACTTCGCAGCAATAAACAGCGACGCCGCGGCCAAAAGCTGGACCTGGCCGAGCGGAAGCACGTCCGAGCTTCCGGTGGCCTGCCGGATGTTCGCACTCAAAAACCGGTCGATGATATTCACGGCCAAATACAGGGTTTCGGCAACCAGATGGAACTTCCGGTGCACCGTCAGCAGCCAGTTCATGAGCGTGCGGCGGTTCTTTGGCCACCGGTGGTCCGCAGGCATGCCGCCAATGTAGGTGGGGTCGACCATGAACTTCTCCTGGATGTCGTACATGTACTCAAAAATCTCCGGAGCGTACTCCTCACACATCTGCGGGTCTCTTTCATCCTCCAACTCGGTTCTGCTGTCGACTGCGGGTTTAGGGACGTCAATAACCGCGAGTCTTTTCACGAATTCCGCGTTGTGTGCCAGCGAAATCGACGTTGCTGACGTGCTTCCGCTCGAATTTGCCCGCGATTTCTTGTCGTGCGCAGCAATAACTTCCATAGAAACGCTGCGTGGACGTTTCGCCATGTTCGGAGACGGTGGTGGCACCTCTTTTGCGAGATGAGCGGCCCGATCCCGGCCTAGTTTCGACTCTAAGTGCCGGCTCGCTTCTCGGCTCAGCGCAGATCGGGGATCTGAACGCGATTTCTGGTCCGAATTGGGCCGCGGTTCGCCTTTCTGGGTCTCATTTATGCCAGTAGCGCGGTCTCGCTGCGTGAACTCGACCCGTTTTTGGGCCGCGTCCAAGTATATGCTGACCGATCTGGCCGGTTTCGGCTCAGGGCCATTTGAAAGGTCGTGCAACGGCTGTCTCGCGGCGTCAGCGCCCATTTTCGAGCGCAACGCGGGAACACGCGTGACGTTTTCCTGCTGTACATGCGGTGGTTGGCTGCGATCGGCCATTTCGGGCGGTCTGCTGGGCGATTAGAAGGAAAACTACCCGAATTCGCCGTGCAATTTGGGACGGTCCGACTCAATGAGTGCTTATTTTCCAAACGATCGGCAAGAACACAGGGAAAATCGGCTCCACAAATTGATCGGCGCTAATTTTTTTTACTTTTCGTGCCTCCACTATTAATGCTGTACTGATTCACGCCCACGGGTTATTTCTTAGTGTTCACCCGAATATTATTGCTATTATTATTTTCGATGGCAAAAGGCGGCGGGGAAAAAATAAATAAACCTGTCGAGAATCCGTTGCACTCTGCTGCCGTGGGAAATCGTGCCGCGTACTGTCTGGAAGGCTTTATACAGGCGTTGGTGTGGGTGGTTCTTATATGAAACCCCGACGCGAAATCTGAGATGTAAATTAATTAGACAGCCCTCAGGGCCTTCGCACCGACGGTATGCGAAACTACGTGTGCTGGGCGAGGTATGGGTTCCCAACGCGCGCGTTAAGATCGTCACGATCAAGGCGTCCGGTGTGCAGAGTGTAAACTTCTACTACTGCCAGTTCCAAGCATCACAAAAACACTGCAAAAATTAGACTTTGAATATCGACGCTTTGTTTCCCATTAATTCACCATTACATACAATTATATTCTATGTTTTTTACGTAAACAAGCTCGGCAAAATCCTCCACCCTATTTACGAAAAATCAGCTCCCAGCCCACAAAACCTCCATATGAACATACATACAGATATTAATAACACCGAAACGCTTGGCACGCCCATGCACATCGCACCGATCTTGTTGACACAAGCACGAAAATTTCACTTCACGAACTAAAAATGTAAACAATAATCTGGCCTTATGTAAAATTGCGTGTGTGTCGATTTTGGAATTTTCCATCGCTCACACAATAACAGCGAGTGTCAGTGCCGAGTATCAACGGGCGTGAATACCATAAAATCAAAAACACAGCAGGTATCGATTATTTGAATACATTACAGAACAAAAAGTCTGTCTCTCTATAAATTAGACCTGTCAATCGCGTCGCACATTTTTGATTATTTCACTGATTGATACCGGCTCGTTACTCCACAAAATAAAATCAACGGCTATCAAATTAGTCGAAGCGTCACTGCATTCAAATTCTCATAAAATTTATTCCAATTTGTAGGAGACAAGAGAATTATTTGTCCCTTCGCTCGTTTTACTTATGCTTGTCAATCGCATCGTGTACCTCTATCGGTATCCCTGAGGAATGTAATTGAAACCCGTCCACCCAGGAGCACCACAATTTAAAAAACGAAACAAATCATTAATTGTGACTGATGTTGCTACCAATTTTTCCTGCAAGTTCTTTTTGGTCTATCTTGATACCAAGTCACAATAGTGGGTAATGATTAACGAACTCAGCATCATAGTCGTTCGCAAATTCATTCCAATTCATTAAGGTTGTTGGCAATCATTACTATTACCGATTATTTTAGCTTATATTGATAACAGTTCTCACGGTGCTATTCAGCTGTGTCCTAATTGACTAAACTCGTCGTCTTCCTTTTTATCTTCAGATGATTAACTGCTATTTGTGATCCCATATAAATTTAATAATAATAATAATAATAATAATAGTAATAATTGATATCTACGTAATGTTAATATCTATGCAATGGGTATTGTTATTCATCTGCCCGCAGTGAATATATGCTTAGAGACGGCTCGACCGTGTCCGCGATGTCGAGTTCGGACCCAGGCCGTCCCTGTCTCCGGAGCCGTTGTGTCGCAAGCTTTCGTACCACTGGGCGAAACCGCGATGCAACGTCTCGTCACGCTCGCTAGCCAACGGCTGCTCGGGCTGGTCAGCAGGCACGGAATGCACGGGCGGAGTCGGAATGGGCGTCGGAGCGGCCGTCACCGTCGGCGTCATTGCTGGCGTCCGCGCTGGCGGGCCATATATGGCGCTCTCATCCATCGAATCCCAGGGATCGATGGGTTCGGCATTGAACTCCGGATAGAGCCTGGTCTCATCCTCTTCGTAGTTGGCCAGCAGAATCCGCTCGGTATTAGCAAGATCGCGGTCGTCTGACGTGACGCCTCGAGACTCTAAAGGCACTGTCTCGTCCTCGTTGTTGTTTAGGGGTTCTAAACTCGACATGAACAATCTTCCTGATGTTGAATCTTCACTCATCTCGTTGTTTCCAGATAACGAGCTCGGATCGAAACTGAAAGAGTGCCCATCCGTGATATTATTGTCACCAAGCGCTTGATCAGGGGTTCTGTTAAACTGACCCCAGTTCCCTTCAGCCTCAAATGAATCTATGTCTGTATTACTGGCAGTTTCATGGCCGTTTGAACGACCGCCGTCACGATTATTCAATTGACCAGCTGATTGACTGCTTTGGGGAGGAGGTCGCGTACGCTGGATGCGTAGCTCACTATAGTTTTGCTGACTTGGCTGGTCACTCGAGTCAACCGGTGGCTGACTACTTGAATTAGCGTTTGCTTGAGGAGTTGGTTGAGCTGTGGGATCAATATCCTCATCAGCTGCACCGGCGTCCTGCGAGTCCATTTGCAGCAGCGGCATTAATCTGCGTAATGATTGTACAAAGTACGCACGGCGGATCGTCGACCACCACTGTGGCTCACCGGCTGGACCCGTTACGGGATCCACGAGATCGTCCGGAGTCATTTCACGGGCGTTTTCGAGTATCCACGGACGCGCACCACGCATTCGTGGGTTCGACGGAACGGACTGTCGGCCTCGAAGCCGCATCGAATCGTAGTCCTCGACACCTTGGGCGCTGGTGGACAAGTCCCAGAGCCCCGGAAGGTTCACTGGTGGCAGCTGAGGCGGTGAATCCCGCCTTCGGTCGCTGCCCCACAGATTTCCAGCACCCATACGGGCGCCCATGCGAAACCGCCGCAGATCCCGCATGCGACTGACCTCGTCGAGCTCGTCGCTGTCATTTGCTGAATCGAGCAGGTTCGGCAGAACCGGGCAGTCTGTCTGCTGCTTGAGAAACTCGCGCAGATCGTTGATCGCAGCTCCGCTGAACACGCAGAACAGCTGTCGCTGGTTTGCATTGAGCTCTGGTGGCGGCTGTCTGCTCAGACGCATGATATCGCTGCGCATAAACGCCCGAACGCCCGTTAAACTGAGATGCACGAGCCGTGGGCACGCATCCAGCAGCGTTTTGATGGACTCGATCGTGATCGAGCTGCAGTAGCTGAGATGCAGACGCTCGATGGGCAGGTCGTTCGGGTAGTTCGGACGGGCCACCCAGTCCTCGTCACCGGACGCAGCCGAATCTGATGATAATGGACCGGCGGCTGAACCGGCAGATGGATTTGGTGCTGCTAAACCAGCGGATGGACCAGGGGATGCATTTGGTGCTGATGGACCAGCGGCTGGACCAGTGGCGGAAGGATCAAGAGTGCGATTCGGTGTTTCGAAGTTGGCATTTTCCTCCAATATGGCCCCTGGTGATGCAGCATTCGCATTAAGATTGAACAGATCGCTCGCTGACATCCCGTTAAGTCCGTGGTACGGTCTACGGGCAAGTGCCAGCACACCAGGGCCGCCGATTTCGTTGCATTTCACGACTCCAATGCGTCGGAGCTTCGGTAGCTTCGAAAGCAGGAACATCGTGAGGTTTGTGAGGTTCGAACAGTTCGCAGCGTCGAAAAACGAGAGTCGCATGCACTTATCGGCCACAGAGGCGACACCACGGTCCGTGATTTTTGTGCAATGGCCAAGATGCAGGTAATGAAGGCCCGAATTGTACGTTTCTGCGGCCAATATGACGCTTTTGTCAGTAATTAGCGGGCATTTGCTGATGTTCAGCTGCCGCAGCTTTGGCATAGCGGCGATAATCTGCGCAAATGCTGCGTCGTTGAGATGCGCACACATTGACAGCGTGAGTACGCGCAGGTTATCCATGCGCAGCGGCGCTAAGCAGGAGAAATCGTTTGTTTCTGGGCTCATCGCAACCATTCGGTCGAGTCTGAGCTCGCGTAAAGACGTGCAGCTGCGCATGATCGCCGCTAAATCCTCGGGAAGCAGGCCATACGGCCGAGATCGGCCTAAAACATCCGACGATGAACTATGTTGGTTGCTGTTTCCCGCGCTTTCGGCGTCTGTACTGTTGAGATTACTGCCCAAAGGCCAATCACCGAACGCTGGTTCGCTAGAACCGTCAGTAGTCCAGTCGAGACCGCTGATATCCAGCTCGACGAGCTGGTGGCACTGCGTAGTCAGGTCCAGCAACGCATCGGCCGTCACTAAAGGGCACTGAGAGAGGCGGAGTCGTCGTAACGAGTGCGAAACGCCAGCTAGACTGCGTAAACCCGCGTTCGTGACCTCTTTTCCGCCGCCGTAAAACACTTGTAAGTCTGTAGCTGTGGACGCGAGTGCTTCTAGCACAGAATCGTCGATCTGTGGAATGGTTTGGAAGTCCACGGATTGTAAACGCGGCAGTTGCTTCAAAGTAGTGGCTAGTGCCGATGCAGAAATGGCAGTGCAGCCTTGTAAAACGAGTCTGTCGAGGTTCCGGCAGCTCGCGAAGTAGAGCAGATCCTCGTCGAGCAGCGCTGCATTGACATGCGAGAAATTAAGGCGGCGGATCTGGCGGGCGTAGTTCACTATGGGTGCTTCAGAGGCCACCGAATTCGCTGCTAACGACCGTAGTTGTGGATCCGACTGGATTTGCGTTTCTGAGGCCTCGTTTCTCGGATTTCCAGCCGACGACGCCGGTTCAACGGCTTTCCGTGCGGACTGCCGCCATGCAAGATCGGCCTGGTTCTCCATAAGCACGAAACAGAGTCGAGTCAGCCGCTGTTTCGACGTGAGTTGCGGTTTACACCACAACCTGCGGGCTCCTAGACCAAACCACGAGCGCTGTACGAGCATAAACGACACGAGATCGGCCACAGACTCGAGATGGTCGCGTACAGCACTCATGATCTCGGTTGGAAGGTCATTGATGTGCTTGTACTTACGCTGTTTCTCGAGCAAAACCGACACGACGTCATCATCTGTTTCCTCGGACTCGCTGCTGCTCGAGCTCTCGTCAGCATCGTCGCTGTCGTCGGACAACTCCTCGATTGAGGGTGTTCTTGTGTCCGACAAATCAGAGTAGAAGTTATAGCTTTCGTTCAAAGCTGCGGAATCGTCGTACTCGGCCGAAAACGAGCCGTTCACGCTCGTATTCCCACTGGAGTTGTTCGTATTGCCGCTATTGTTGCCCAAATTATTGTTAATCTCGTTTGTGTTACCATTATTAGGTCCATTATTTTCGTTCGGATTTGCGCGTCGATTATTCCGGTTTTCGGAGTTCGAATTGAGATCGAGGAAACTCACGTTGCGCAGCAGCCGGTTTGCTCGGTCCTCGGCCCGGCGCTGCGCCAATTGCGTCTCAAAGTCGCCGCGTTCTGGCCGGTGGTCCATGGGCATCGGCACGTTTCCAGCGGCGTTTGGTGGCGAGCCCACGTGCTCAGGGAGGGGCATAGATTTAGATAGTTTTTATGCGATTGCGCAAATTCAACGCACTCGTCGTAAATCTCGGTTCCGGTCTTCGCTGTGCCCAGATTTACGCTCGTGTGCTTTGTTGGGACTGGGTACAGTTAGTTCCCGCCGGGTTGTGAGCCAATTGTGGGGCGGCGAATTCGCAATGCAATTCCTGACCTGACGCCGCGATTGAGAATTAGGGGTTTTTCGCGCGGCTCAATCCGATTTTTTTTCTGGTCGGCGGGCGATGTGTTTTCGTATGTTATGGGGCTAAAAGTCGGGGAAGGGACGGGTTGTTTCGGGGTAACAATGAGTCGGGACTTTTCGTGGTGCTCGTTGTGCACCGTGCTGCCAAAATAGGATGGGTCCACAAAGGTGTGTGTGTGTTATGTGTGTGGGTGGGTTTTGGGTGAATTTAGGTGAGTTCGGGCAAGTTCTGAGCTCCGAAGGTTTGTGCCTAATATCGGAAGGAAAGGGTGTTTAGAGTGGTGGGTGCTGTTGGGTCTGCTTAGACTGCTTAGTCTGCTTAGCTTATTGTTAGTAGCTGCTAGGTTGGTATGCTGCTGCCGGTGGGCTGATATGCCACTGGGCTGGTATGCTACGAGGTGCTGCCACTCTCAATGCGGTGTTTGAAGATGATCTGACAAGGCAATGGCTTGCTAGATGCCCGAAATGCGTGATTCCGTAGTAGACAGGCGAGGTTTGTTTGCGTCGGGTGCCGGTTTGTGCCCTGTTCTAACGTGCTAAAAGAAGTGAGAGTCCACACGGCTTCTCAATTATGCGCTATTTTTGTAAATCTATACTCGCAAATCCCGCGGACTTGCCCAGACTACTAGTTAACTGCAAATTCCGATGTTTGCGGGGAAGAACACCAATATATGGGAAGTGGGGATCAGATTTTTATGATCGTCTTAAATCCTTTCTTAGTGCAGATATGACGCTCGGCTGCATGCAGGGCAATTTGGCTAGGGCCGGATTGACTGGATTCCCAGCGCTCGCGTTAAGGCGTAGATTAGAGCCTGTGACGAGTGAGGCTTAATCTTACCTTAACAAAGATTAGGGTCACCTGACCTCGAGGAATACCGACATGCTTCTTATTCGGGCTCCGTCGTCTCGCCTTCTCCACACGCGCACACACACCTGCGCTGCTAGTGCACCCATGCGAAATTTGCCCATGCAGACAGAGTTGCTGCAACCTTGCATGATCTTGCTTTTCTGTTCCATAACAACCTGAAATCTCTACATATCGCGTATAGCCGCTTCAGTTAATAACAATTGAATTCCCACTTAGCCTTACTTAATTTAATTGAGAAACCTAATGAAAACCCTGCCTTTATGACGTCACTAGTGATCTTCGTGCGGCAAGGGTGACGCATGTATGCTCACACTAAAATGACGCTTTCCATAATAATTTGGGCATCCGCATACAGCAACTGACAGCTCGATTGTTGTCAGTAAAACTGGGCAACTAGAATATATGCTAGGAAGTACCAAATACCTGCTCGTAAGTAGCATATATGCATGCAGAGATTAGAGTCAACACATGTATTGATCGATACATGTATATATATATGCAGCTAACCGGCACGCAGAGTGATCGGTATGTACACAGATCGGCTATGTTTATAGTAAGTAAAAACAGTAGGAAAATAAATACATTGTAAAAATAAAGTCTCATGCTTATGCTTTTCGTTTTAAGTGGCCCAGTCGAGTCACCTTAGCTCGCCAGCCCTCTTTTTCATGCACGCTCACGTCACTGTCGTCCGTGAAATCGAGATCGTGGCGGCGGCCGTTCACTAAGTCGATGTTTTTCGCCCGCAAGAAAAAGGGCTGTTTGTACAATACGGCGTAGAACGCGTAGAATACTAGTGAGGCTGGAATCATGATGTACGCGTCCACGAAATTCCGCCAGTCGAAAGGTACAAAGACGGTCCAGCCCTGTACGAGCAACAAGAATACGTTGGCGACAATACTGAGCGCCGGGATTATGGGGTAGAGCCATGATCGGTAGAGCAGATCTTTTTTCGTGTATCCTTGGACCTTCCACGCGCGGCGGAATCGGATGTGTGCAAAGGAAATAGCGCCCCAAACGACAAAGATACACACACCCGACACATTTACAATGTAGTTGTACGCATCGGCCGATCCTTGGTTGACATTCATCAGCGCAAGGAATCCGAATGCATGCGAGAACAGCATGGCCGGGAACGGAACACCCCGACGGTCTGTCCATGCAAAGAACTTCGGCAAGTCGCCACGGTTTGCCATGTACAGCACTGTGCGTGTGCACAGATAAATGCTGGCATTGATACCACTCAATAACACGGTGATGAGAAACGCATTGATCAGGTGGTATCCGTTGTGCCATCCAGCGTTCTGAATAGCTACGGTGAATGGCGAGAGCAGCGACTTCGACTTCGCTGTGACCAGCTGCTTCGCATTCGAAGGGCAGGTCATGCCGATGAAGATAGCGGAGCCCATGTAGATGAAGATAATACGCACCAAAGTGGTCTTCACAGCCGACGGAATGGCCTTTCCCGGGTTTCGGCTTTCACTCGCGGTTACGGCAACACCCTCAGCGCCAGCATAGAATGTTGAACAAAAGATAAACACCTTTGCTACACCTTTAAACCCGGTTGCAAATGCACCTGGATCGTTCCAGTAGTGGAATCCGAAGGCCGGCTGGCCCTTTACGCCACCACAAACGTAGACAAGAGCGAACAAAAAGAAGGCAGTAAGGCCAATAAGCTTGATCCAGGCCAGCACGTACTCACTCCACCCAAATGCCGTGACACCGATGCACTGAAACGCTGTGAACCCACCCCAAAACAGCAGCATTACTGCCCAGTTCGGGATCTTGTCGTCCGGATTCCACGATCCGTCCTGAGAAGGGTCACCGGTGGGCGTGAACACGGACATGAGTGCACTGTATTCACTCGCAAGCACCATAGCGAAACACAAGAAGTAGTTAATGGAAACCATAGCGCCAAACGGTCGGTTCACAAACCGATTACAGTGATCCAAAAAGCCACCACCGTCTGGGAACACCGACATCTCGCCAATACTCTGCATTACGGCTGCAGCGATTAAGCCAATACTACCAAATCCGATGATCAGTGCAGCAGGCCCACCTTTTACTAAGGCTTGACCTGTACCAACAATTAAACCACTACCGATAATTCCGGCAATGGCCATCATCGAAATATGCTCATTGCGTAAACCTCGTTTTACACCGACGTTTGGGTCAAACAGATCGGTACCTTCATTCGAGGAGATCGAATCGACTCGTCTTTGGGCCGATTTTGAATCGTGCCGAGGTGAGTCTAGAGCCGGAGAGGGTGAATATGCATTTTCCACAGCCGAAGCGGGTGCTGGGCGGTTATTTCTGAAGTTGAATTTGTCGAAAAATGCCATCTTTTGTGCGATCCGTTGATAGTCACCCTTAAGATGATTCGCCTCTCTTTAAGCTCTATCTTAAATTTTCAGCGATCTCTTTACTGCGATGCGCTGCTTTTTTATGAATTTGTTGCGGATCAGACCGATTATGCACTTTGGGGTGGGCCTCGTGACCTTACGTCATTCCATATAGATATTGCAAATTGGACGATAAAGTGGTGTATCTAAGACGGCATGCATGCATATGCATCAATAGATGCTGGCCGTAATCTGAAGACGCGGTTCCGAGAACGTAACATTTTCGAAACCAAATTCGCAGCACTTCAAATCATACACAAGTTCACTAATCGACGGCTCCTCTCTACGGGCTCCTACCTTTGTGTGGACTTTTTCTTCGGCTCTCGCCCTTGCCTTCACAGCAGCGCCAGTTTTGCATGTGTTTTTTCAACCCTCAGGCCACTCTGGGGCCTGCATCATATCAGGCTAGGGCGCGCGCTTTTATTTCCTAGGCCATCTCTGAACAGCCGTACAAAGTAATGCTATAGCCTAAGCCAAGACGGTCTACAAATTTACGATACAACGGACCAAAAAGAAACCTGGTTTTAGTTCGATAAGATATAAAAGAAAATGCCACTGCTTTTAGGTTTATTAGTTATGTGAACCTTATGTAACATTACAGCATGTGAGAGCGGAATATCGGCATTAGTGTTTTGCATATAAATTTTTACGGCGCTGCGGTTTTTTTCATATCAGACGATACAGTACCCGCGGTGTTGGTATGGCATCATTACATTATTCAAGGGTACGGTTTATCATGACTCGAAGAGCCGCGTGGGCAAGGGCGTAAACTGTCACTTTTGGGAAAACCACTTCTTCGCGCATCGAGCAATGCGGCAAACATGTACGGACTGCATCTATTTTTGTGTCGAGACCGTCCTTCGATCAGGTAGGGTAATCAAATTTTCAGAGAGCGAGATCTGATCTCATTGACGAAGTGACCTCTAACAATAGATTTCGATCTCGTTTAGAGCCGCCGAGTGATCCCAGCTGGTGCAGACTAAGCGCCCGCCAAATAATGCAATTTTTAAGGGTTACGATTATTTTGCAGATTTTTCAAATTTGCAATAATAATGTGCCAGTTGGTGGAAATCTTCACAATGTCCATTATATATTTTTTCCCTATTTAAATTTGCTCTCATTTATGACACCTTACCAAGGTGTAACAAGAGCGGTCCCATGGCCTAGTTGGTTAGGGCGTGGCACTAATAATGCCAAGATCGGCGGTTCGATCCCGTCTGGGACCATTCTTTTTCTTTTTCCTTGACAAACCTGCACATAAGGGACACTTTTGATCTTAAGTGTGTAACTAGTGACTTTTTATTTTTCGAATGTGCTTGGGCTAGAACCGAATGTCATCCATCAAGGTGATCAACCTGTCAGTTGCAAATTTGTGAAGAAGATCGAAATGGACTATCATTCGACTTGTAAAGTGACAATTGCTTGAGGTATCGAATTGTCGTTGTATCAATGCTTGCAGACCTGGCTGTGCATGAAAGAGAGATGTTCTGTCGTGATCTTAGAGAACTAAAGGCTTCAATGATGTTAGGACTGCATGAAGATGGTACAAAATTGCTGTGTTCTGATCGGGATAGCCTGTGTTGGAATCGAGATTCAAGTGCATCAAATTTTTTGCAGCTCTGAGGCATCTGCTTCTCTATCAAGATAGAAGATGCCTTGTCTAACTCAGTGCCTATCGTTGGGAATTCGCAGGGCTTGTTGCTTTGAGGACTATACAGCTTCGCTTTCTTATGATTTGGATCGAGCGATGTAGTCGCCCAATGGATTATCGTTTCTCCGGGAACTAATTGTGACAATCAATCGCTTTTACATTGATAGAAATTGATTATGGTATTGTGCGATACTGATTTTTCAATGCTGCAATTCATCTAAGAGGAGCTAATTATCGGCTTTTCTGTGTAGACGCGTGTCTACCTTTATAAAAAAAAGAAAGTGAAATAATATCTAGTTCGTCTGCTTTTATAGAGATTGTATTGCTATTCTGGTATTATCTGTAGATATGCATCCTTAGACGGTTATCGGTGGACCCTAAATCCGGGTGCAGCACCCAATTAGGGAACACAGCTCGAATATCAACCCAACCAGAAAATACAATCTGCGGATACTACCGAAATGGTTTGAAAAACAAATACAGTCAGAAATATGTAATCGTAAATGAGATGGATTCATAGTAGATGAATTCTTAAGAGTCTGTACCTTTTCACCACATTCGAACAAGAACTTATGCAGTTTACTGTAAATTTAAGTAATCTACTATACAATTCACATGCACACCGTTTATATACTGCAGTGCAAGGAGTCAACAGCCCAACAAGTATGTTCATCTGGTCAACGTGATATACTAAGCGTCTTTCACCAAGTATATATCCAGAACCATCAGTATATGGTCCCTCAATTGTATATTCGGTATTTCCGGTGTACTGTCCCTCAAGTGCGTATGATGTACTATATTTTCTGTCCGATGTATCGCATTTCCCTGCCTCCCATCTGTATCCAATATTCCGCATATGCATATCCGTCACCTTAATGATATTCGATATCAGGCGTATCTCTCATCTATATCGTTACATTATATCCCTGTCCGGTATCATATTGCATTATTTGCTGGGTTGCGTATGATGGTATATTCGGTATTATATTCTTGTCTGTATCACAGGCATGCATTTCTCCTCTGAATACCAAATATTCCAGCTTAGCCGGCGGATTCCTTCTAATTTGCGGCCATGCGTCCGCTATGGTGGGATTATATCTGGTATATTTCCCCAATGATATTGTATTCACCGGCTAATATATCCGGGTGCACAAATTGTCATATGTATCCTATATCGGCGTATCCCTAAATGGAGAGCCGATATACTCACCATTGATATCCGGTATCTTAGTTTGTATACGGTGTTATCCTCGACTGGATATTCGGTGTATTCACTCGTGGCTGTATTAATCCGGCGCATCCTCCATTGAACACCTGATATATCGTGGTATATATAATATTAGTGGTATAATCCATTGAATATCCGGTTATTCATTTCAGTTTGTATATTAACCAATGAACACTCCATTGGATATCCGTGTATTCTAGTCTGTACCTGTGTTATCCTTCATTGGGCACCTGGTGTATTCTAGTTGGCAATGAGATACAGTGTTACTCTCCGATTGGGTATCCGGTGTATTCCACTCTGTGTTATTCTCACTGGATACTCAGTGTATTCCTCCAGGGTGTGAATAATCCGATCATCCTCCATTGGACATCTGGTGTACACATTTTAGTCTGTATATAATCCTCATTGGACATCTAGTGTATTCACTCTAGGTTGATATAATCATCCACTGAATATCCGTGTATTCACTCTAGTTTGTATATCCGCATCCTCATTGTTTATCCGTACTTCTAATTAATTCTCCATTGGATATCCGTATCCAAATTTATAGTGTTATCATCCAATTAATGTATTGGTGTTCAATTGCACCGGTGCAATAAACAAGAAGAATCACTCAAAGATCTCTGATTTACTCCTTTTAATTGCGTTTCTCATTTCTCGTCGTATTCTAGTTTATATAATATACCTCCTTACACCCCGCACACTAGATCAATAAAACAAGAAAATTCGAATTCAATTCCCCGGAAATCTCATCTCTGATTTACTCCCTTTAATTGCGTTTCTTATTACTCGTTGTATTCTAGTCTATATAGTGTTATCCTCCAATTGGCACATTGTACCTCCTTACACCCTGCACCCTAGATCAATAAGACAAGGAAATTCGAATTCAATTCCCCGAAAATTCCATCTCTGATTTACTCCCTTTAATTGTGTTTCTCATTACTCGTTGTATTCTAGTTTATACAGTGCCTCCAATTGGCACATTGTACCTCCTTACACCCCGCACACTAGATCAATAAGACAAGAAAATTCGAATTCAATTCCGCACTCAAAAATCCCATCTCTGATTTAATTCCCTTAATTGTCTTTCTCATTGTATTTTGTATTTTGTATATATGTACTTGTTTATGTATATTGTGTATTTAATTGTGTACACGTGACCTAGAGGCCACCTAAACGCGTTCGGCCAGAACCCAACCCCCAGCTCATCTTTGCAGACACGAGACATTCGAACCTAAATGCTGTTGTACGACAAGTTTGAGTCGCGGTCGTCCCGCGCGAAAGCCGTGGCGTTCCACCCGACCCGGCCGTGGCTGCTCGCCGGCCTGTACTCGTCGACAATCCAGCTGTGGGACTACCGCATGGGCTGCATCATCGACCGCTTCGAGGGCCACCAGGGCCCCGTGCGCGGCCTCGACGTGCACCCGACGCAGCAGATCTTTGTGAGCGGCGGCGACGACCAGCTGATCCGCGTCTGGTCGCTCACAGACCGCCGCCTGCTCTTCACTTTGGAAGGGCACCAGGATTATATCCGGACCGTGTTTTTCCACAAGGAACTGCCGTGGATCGTCAGCGCGAGCGACGACCAGACCATCCGCATCTGGGACTGGCAGGCGCGCAAAGAAATCGCGACCTTGACGGGCCATAATCACTGGGTTTCGTGTGCTGTTTTCCACCCGTTCGAGGACCTGATTATTTCGTCGAGTTTGGACTGCACGGTGCGGGCGTGGGACATCACGGGGTTGAAACGCCGCTACTCTGCGGCTGGCGTGCTTCCTGGCGCTGCTGGAGCCGGCGGACTGCCTCCATGGTTCCCAAATCAGGCCGGTGCCGGAATGCCTGGAAATGGGCCCTTAATGGGCATGCCTGGGCGACCGGGCGGGTTCCAGGGCATGCCAGCGGGTGGCCTGCCCGGCGCAATGGACGCGGACCCGTTCGGCAGCGAAGTCGTCACGAAATTCATCTTGGAAGGCCACGATCGCGGCGTCACGTGCGTAGCCTGTCACCCGACACAGCCGCTGATTGTGAGCGCGAGCGACGACCGCACGCTCAAAGTATGGCGCATGAGCGAGTCGCGCGCGTGGGAAATCGATACGTGCCGCGGGCACCGCGACGAGGTCACGGGATGCGTGTTTAGTCCGTATTCGGACGCGATTGTGAGCTGTTCCACGGACGAAACCGTGCGGGTTTGGGGCGTGAACAAGCGCATTCCCATGGGAACCTTCCCGTTCAGCGGCAAGGCGGACGGCGTCGACCGGCTGTGGTCGTTAGCCGTGCATCCGAACGTCGATCTGATCGCCATGGCCCGGGATAACGGGCTGCTAGTGTTCAAACTCAAGCCCGAGCGCCCCGCATTCGTGACTCAGCCCGCGCTGGCCGTTGCTGTGCAGCCCGAAAACGTGCTGAAGGACGTGAACGGCCGCACTTTGGCGAATATGCAGCAGATGAACGCGAACGAGCGCGCAATGCGCCTGAAACGCATCCACTACAACCCGGCCGAAAACGTGTTTGTGACCTTCCACTGGAAAGAACTCAGCGAAAACAAGGACTTTGCGACGGTCTCGCTGTACCGGAACGGCGGATCCGGCTCGGGTCCGGTGAAAAAGCGCGAAATCACGGGCGCTACAGACGCGATGTTTGTTTCTCGCAACCGCATTGCCGTGCTAGCGCGTTCTTCACACCTGTTGATCCACGATCTCGATTTGGAGCAGACAAAGGAGATCGCGCTGAAGTCCGACGCGCAGTTCGTGTTCGAAGGACCCGCGCAGGGCCAGATTTATTTGAGTGGACCCACAGAAACCGTGCTGTTTGACTGGCAGCAGGCGAAGGTCGTGGCGTCGCTCAAGACGAAGCAGGTCAAGCACGTCGCGGCGTCCGCAGACGGCCGGTTCTTGGCCCTCGGCACGTCGCACGACATCCAGATCACGACGCCGAACCTGAAACCGTTGAAAACCATCGAGGAAACGATCAAGCTCAAGAGTCTGTGCTGGGATGCAAAGCTGCCCGTGCTGCTGTACACGACGACAAGCCACCTGAAGTACGCTCTGAGCAACGGCGAGGGCGGCATCCTCAAAACGCTGCCGGATCCACAGTACCTCGTCAAGGCGAGTAACACGGAGACGGTGCTGGCCACGCGCAAGGGCACGGTCGAGCTCGTGACCATCGACCCGACGGAGTACCGCTTCAAACTCGCGCTTGTGAACCGCAATTTCGCCGAAGTGGCACGACTTATTGAGACGAGCCAGCTCGTCGGCCAGAGCATCATTGCATACCTGCAGAAATCGGGCTACCCCGAGATCGCGCTCGAGTTTGTAGAGGACCCGAAGACGCGGTTCGACCTCGCAGTCGAGTCCGGCAACCTCGACGTCGCTGCAAAGGCCGCAGCGCAGCTGCAGAGCTCCGAGTTCGACGACAAGTTGGCGGCGGCCGCTTTAGAACAGGGCAACCACGACCTGCTCGAGGACGTGTACCAGCGGCGCCGCGATTTCGACAAGCTCGCGTTTGTGTACCTCGCGACGGGCAACCGCAGCCGGCTGCAGCGGCTCGAGCAGCTCGCCATGCAGCGCAGCCACGCATCGACGCGGTTCCAGACGTCGCTGCTGCTGAACTCCGTCGAAAACCGCATGGAGCTGCTGCAGCAGGCCGGTTTGGCGCCGCTCGCGTACGCCTTGGCGAAGAGCAGCGGCATGGCCGACGAGGCCGAGCAGATTCTCGCCGAAAACGAGGTGTCCGAGGCGGAGATCAAGATTACGGTGCCCCAGAACTCGATCAACGAGGCGCCAGCACCAGCAATTGTGCACGAAACATGGCAGGCGAACTGGCCCGTGAAGAAACTGGAGAATGTGGACATCATGAGCCTCGCGAAACTCAGCATCAACGACCGATCCGGCGATGCTGCAGCTGTTGGCCAGTCAAATGGCAGTGTTGACGTCGACTATTCGGCGGCTGGCGCTGCTCCGGGCCTCGATGAGGACGCTGGAGACGAAGATGCATGGGATTTGGACGACGATATGGGCGACGATATCGAGATTCCCGAAGAAGCAGCGGCCACAACTGTTAAAGGGGCCGTTTCTGCGGACGGAGCCGTGGCGGCGGGCACGAACGTGCGGTCTCTGTGGGTCAAGAACTCGACGGTGCCGGCGGATCACATCGCGGCGGGCTCGTTCGAGACAGCGGCGCAGCTGCTGAACCGACAGATCGGAGTCGTGAAGTTCGACGCCTTGAAGCAGCGGTTCTTCGACGTCTACCAGGGCGCACAGCTCTCCATGGTGGGCCACGAGCTCATGCCGCCCTTGAACTACACGATCCGCCGCGGGCCGAACAACGAGGGCTCCGGCGACGACGAGCTGCCGTTTGTGCCGGGCTTCGACCACCTCCACACTCGACTCAACGAAGCATATAACCAGGTCAAGGCGAACCAGCTCGAGCTGGCCGTCGACAGTTTCCGAGATGTGTTGCATACGGTGGTCACGCTGGCCGTCGAGACGGAGTCCGAGGAGAACGAGGTGCGCAAGGTCGTGGATATCTGCAAGAACTACATTTTGGCCTTCTCCATCGAGCTCAAGCGCCGCTCGCTGCCGAAGGAGGACGTCAAACGCAACCTCGAGCTCGCCGCATACTTCACGAAGCCGCAACTAAAGAAGGCCCACGCCGGACTGCCGCTAAGAACTGCATGCTTGCAGGCGAGCAACTCCAAAAACTTCTCGCTCGCGAGCCACTTTGCAGCCGAGTACCTTAAAATTGACAGCACCGGACCTGGCGCGAAAAAGATGGCCGCCTCGAAGGCGAAATGGGACGCTGCAAAGACGCTGGACGCCGTCGACATCGATTTCGACATGTACGGCCAGTTCGATATCGATCCCAAGTCATTGACGCCCATCTACGAGGGCCAGCCCACCGTTATCGAGCCCCTTACAAAGGCTAAATACCACGCCAGCAACAAGGGCAGCCTATGCGCGATCACGCACTTCACCGAAGTCGGTGCCCCTGCATCTGGACTGAGACTGAGAGCATAAAAATGTAAAAAGTTATTTAACTAAAAACCGATCAAATAATTACATGGACACTAATATGGACACTAATAAAGAAACCAATCGCGATAAAGCGGCCATAAAGTTGTTGATTTCTCTAAGATCGCTGTTAGATCGCTATCCAATCGCCATTGCCATTCGATGTCCATTAAATCTTCATTCGATGTCCAAAAAATCTTTAATCAATCTTCGTTAGTTCTATTTCGTCAGCATTCTATCGCTACGAGCTGATCCACAACTTCATTTCAATGTTTACTTTCACACTCCACTAATATCATTCCGTGGCATGCAGCACCTGCAATGTGATCTCTGTTGAGATGCAGCCGGCCACAAAACGTTCTATAAAATTAAAAAATCGTGCATATACTGTTTATCTTCAATTGAGCTTGCTAGAAATTTCGATTCATACCATGACTCTAACCGTCGCCACGTTGATTGAAAATTAACTGCAATTTGAGGACCGTCCGCATGAGACATGCAGTGATCTCGCTAGAAGCTTCCGTTCCTAGTGTGTATGGGGTAAGGTCATGACTGTGAACTACCGGAGTGTGTCCCGTCGTGACTAGCGACACATTCGTGCCGCTATCAGCTCGTTGCTGGCTGTATTAATTGTTTTGCTTTGCGGAATTAGATCCAGATCTTTTGTGGATGGTATTTGATCGAAGACTTGTGATGTGGATTTTCAATTTTGATTTTTCGAATTTTTTTTATGACTTATTTACTACGTAATTTTTTCATCTTGAAATTTTTGATCTTAACGGTTTGTGCGAGTATGTGATTGTGAGCGTCGCCAGATCTCGGTCATCATCGCTGGGCGAGGTCCGTTCATGCGAACCACCTTAATTTGATCGATACAAATGATATATTGTAGATGATTTTTCACGAGTGCTACTTAGTCTATAAACAAACATTTTTATTTTACGAACATAGGACATCCCCGAACTTTTTTGCCCGAACTTTTTTGCCCATCCACGGCGCCTATCTGTATCTTATCAATTTTATCTGTGCTCACGGTTCCCTGATCTACCCGGGCTCGGTAATGCGATCTGTCAACGCAAGTGTTCTCCGGTGTTCCCTTTCCTCACGTGACAGTTTGGGGATACGACGGGAAATAAAAGCCCCTTGTTCTATATTTGGGCGACCCCACGTCATAAGCCTTACCGGTTTCCCACCCACAAAGCCACGCCCCAGGCAGCGGCGAGCGTTGCCAAGTTACATAAGGAAAAGCAGTCACAGCCATTCTTCTCCACATGAGTCCCCCCACTCGCCAAGGCCTCATAACCTGACCCCATTTGAGCACCGCTCAGGAGGGGACTCACTGATATGTTTTTTTTAGTGAAACCGCCATGCGTTCTGGATTGGCTGTGCAAATTGGACGACAGCAAGGGACGAGATTAAGATATCGTTAGCAATTTTTGTAAAGATTTAGGTTGGATTGCACCGGAGCATTTTCGGCCCGGTAACTTTAAAAAAAATTCAAGCTCACCGAATTTTCCACCAGCTCAATATTTTCTCCTCACTATGCGCAGACTCAATTAATTTTGGAAATAGGGTTATGCCCCTAAGTATGTATACATGGCAGCGGCCTGAATAGACTCATAAAAAGTTATGTATGCTGCAAAAAAATGCGCAAAAAAAATTCCAAAAAGGGCATCGAATTTTTAATTCCGAAAATTGTTGAGGAGAAGCCGGAGTAAAAGCGACGTGGAGTTTTACGAAGTGTAGTTGAGCTAATTTGGAGAACTTTAAACAAAATGGAAAAAAATCTGAAGTAGAAGAAGAATGTATTGTATTCATTATTAGTTCGCATAAAGTCATGATAAGGTATATGTGGTGTTAAAAATAAATAGGTGTAAGAAAAAGAGACCCGCTCCTTTTCTTTAGAGGCAGAAGAAGTATTTCATCGTCACAGTAGTCATGAAAGATGGGGGTGATTCGTCGTCTGAATAGTGGGCGAGAAAGCGGCCTACCGCGCAAATGAGTAGACCTTGTCCTCCAAAGATAAAGCAGGAATGTCGAACTCCTCAGTGGCCGAATCGTCATCTTCGCTCAGCGATAGATCAGGCAGTGAACCCGGCACACTGTAGGCCTCCGACCGCGAGAACGCCGCGTTTGGGTGGTGAGTGTGCAGTACTGCGTGTGAATGAGAGTGCGCCGAGTTTGACGGCTCCTGGCAGTATTTGTATGGGCACTTTAGCACTGATGGGTAGTTCAGCGACTTCACGGGCTGCTTAGCGCAGTTTCCGTGGTGTACGATGGGGGAATTCTTGTCGCAAGCGTCCCGAAGTCGGCACTCCTCAGAGCAGTAAAGTCCGTTCGGAGAAGACTCGAGGGATTTGTCGCAGACACTGCAGTAACTAAGAAAGAAAGAGTCCATGAGTTGTGTGTAAAGGCGAGTAGTGAGTTTGTGATGAGAGGACTAATAAAACCGGTAAATGTTTTATGTCCTTCGTAGTATTGTAGGAAAGGAAGATTGGAACTTTTGCTACCTGTAGGAAGGGAAATGGAAAAGATCAGATGCGTAGTTACAATTGGTGATAGTGAACTACGACTCTAAGAATCAGAAACTTCCGAACTAGTTGCAGGAAGGATGAATGACGTTTAGAGATCTGAATGCTCTGTCTTTAGTTGGAAAGATTTGCCAATCTGGAATTTTGAATCGATGATAATTTTCCGAAGCGAATTTGAAATATTATATATATTTACTCTGTGGGCATGGTAGTTCCAAATTTCACCTGACCCAACGCGAGAATGACGAATACTGAGGTTGAGTCATCTGCATATGCATAAGCAGAAAAATGAAGCTTTAACCGTTGATGAAATTCAGGGCAAGGTCAGGGCAGAACTGGCTCATAGCATGTGGGATGGTGAGGCCCTAGCGAAACAAACGTGCTCGCCCACCCTGCCCAGCACGTGGAGCTAGGGAAAGACCCATCGTCCTGGCAAGGGTGGGCATTCTGCTCTCCAGAACCATGGTGGTTACCCCGAGTAAGGGCGATCTGGCACCACACCATGGGCCTTTGGAGATAGATAGTGAGTGAAACCCTTGGTGGGTCATGGTGTGAGGGGATGGTGTGAGAGGTGAGCTCCGACTTGCTTGCTAAAGCGGTACGGTAGTTGAGAGGAATGGTAAACAAGTGGGAGCCCGATATTTCAAAATTAAGATAAGAAAGTTTATGAGATAGAGATTAATTATAAGGTTGCAGGAAAATTAAAAAAATTTAATGTGCACTATAAAATAACGGTCGTACTATAGTGCGCATATAATTGCAAGCTTGTGCTCAATTGGGGCTACTCGTATTCTTTTGTGGTCGTGGGCCAAATTACCCCAGAACCTGTATTTTTCTGTATGCAGTATGACTTCGTGGGGCTCTCTTGTTGTGGTAGTGTATCTGTGTGTCTGTGCGGATGATTTACGGGGGGGTTGTCGGGTAATACTAATTTAAGAAGCAGTGTACATAGGGAACGCCTCCCAAGTGTGGGGTCGCCGACCGCTATACGACGGCCCAGCCAAATGGCCCGACTCACAAGCTTTACCGCGCCGACAAACTCAGGTCGCTTTCCCAGAGACACGATGTGCCTACATTCTAGGCCGGTGAGAGGCGCACGATTGGGCAAAATTTTTGAATTTTCCGGAGCAGCACGTGTTGTCGCGTGCTGTTGCAGATTCCACTTTTGCACCACGTGACACAAACTCCCAGCTCGCTGGGGCTGTTGGTGCCACGATAGCGCCATATTTCACCAACGATTGCAAATCGTATGCCATAGAGCAAGGACGGTGTGCCAGTTGCGAGCAAGCCACATGCAGGTTTCACGTTGGCCAGAACAGCACGCCTATGCACTCGTCACCGGTTCTTGAAACCAATCACAAGATGAAAAACAATTTTAAACGAGTACGAATGATAACGGTCGTTCGATGCCAACCTCAACCTTAGAGTTTGCTTCTACGCAGGATCGGCACGTTTCCGGGCGAGGAACTCCTCGCTAATGTGAACCTGATTTATTTACTATGCATGAGCCACAAACTTGTTATGATGAGGCTGTAACTGTTGCCAAACAAAAACACAAATAGTTCAGATCGCATACGTAGCACAACTTTATTTTACATTGATACATTTTTTTGGCAAAGCAACGAGATTCTTCAAGCAACCTGAAGTCTAATAAAAGATTAATTATTTACGCTCTATGCACAGGACGTAATTGCTCATATAAAAATAGCAATATCTGTGCTTTGTGCATTATGCAAATTTTGAATTCGTGCAAATTTAGAAATTTTATGACTTTCTAATAATTTTTTTATTTGTTTATATCTAAAATTAGTAACTTTGTCTGCACTATGCAATTTGTACATCATTTGTAATCTGTATTCGAATCCCGCCGCATTCTCACCATGCATGTAGGATGGAAAAACCCAAAGAAGCAGCGCTGGCAGTGCACGAAAACATCTGCACCTACGTCATTTACCGTCGGGACGAAAATACGCTTACAATTTAATGTTCAAAACGATAGTGAACAAGTCAAGTCTGAGAATGTGAGGTTCAAGCAAGAATTTTGCACTTATCGATTCTCTGTTCTTGGCGTCGACTTGGCCCGCTTCCAGGCCTGATTCGCGTATGCAATATGTCATCCCAGCCCAACGGTCTAGCGATCAGGATGTGTTTTCGATACGTGCAAGCGCCACGCCCATACCCATGACCGTTAGCATCATGCGTTTGAATCACAAGCGGGTTCCGTGCCTTAAGGCCAGATCACACTTTTTCGTCTGCAGCCGTATAATTTGCTCCCCAACGGTGAAGGCCTGAAAATGCGCCCAAATGGCGACCAATCAATGCCAAAAAACTCCAAAAAAGATAAAATATCATAAATAAATATTATAAGTGAACAGAAAGGTTGTCAAAAGCCTAGCATCGTCTCGAGCATCTAATGATCCATCTGGGTGCACGAACCCTCATAGAGAGGAGACACGTCTCGGCAGACGCGTTGTTCTGAGCGGTTCTAGAAGTGCCAGTCCAAAACCATCAAGAAGACCTAGCAGAAACCCTCGCGAAGATCGCCCGCCATATTTTTTATTAGAAGCCACGCCATCACAGAACCCTCTGTAACGGGCCCACTTTTGTTTTTTGGACCAAATTTAATTTTATTGAGCCCTAACCTCCATTTATAAGCTTCGTCGGCCGCTGCTATATGGCGATCTCAGCTAGAGCAGGCATAGCCGATAGTTAGGATTGAGCGTTTCGCGTCTCTGCTTAGCCCACGACGCCTGAACTCAGGCCTGCCCGATGGTTTTTAGCTCTGCAACGGCGCCAGCCTAAGCCATTCGACTCGACCAAAATATCAAAGGCTGGGGGAGCGGCGGCCCCATCACGTGGGTGATCCACAAGGCGCAGGTTTCCCAATAATAAACGGTAAGGCTAATGAAAAAGAAGACTCCAGGAGGGGAGGGAACCGCGGGCGCCGTTCGGGTGCATTATTTTTTTCAGGGACTGAGGTGGCATAAAGTTAAGGAAAAACCGAGATGTGGCTCGACCAAAGCCATTGCAAATATCTAGGTATGTATAATCAGCAGAGACCTACACTCTATATACAGCAAATTACAGTGCCGGAAATCTATTTTTGAGGCTGCTAACCGTCCTCATTCTTACTGCACGAGAAACAGGGCTGAAAACACGTTTTGAATATAAGGACGCGCCTCAGGGTACGGGCTATGCTTCTGAGCTGCGGTGGGGAAAGGTGCCCTAGAGTTGGGAGGTTACGGCTTGGGAGGGAAGGAAGGCAGTGAAAGAGAGAGCGCCCTTCCGTGCTGTAGGCTACTACTCCCAGGCTCCGCGTACGCCGTGAAGCAGGGGGGCAGCCCTCCCGTGCCTTCCCGTGCCCCATGCCTGTACGAGACGCATGCACCCTCCCAAGAGGCCCTTCGCACTCCGACGGCCTTCCCTCATTTTACCCCCCCTACACGCCTGTTTCTACACCCGTTAAACAGCACCGTCTGTGCCCTCGCTGCAAGAACCCCTTTCCACCGCACCTTCCACCTAAGAGCATAATACTTACCTTACACACAAAAGGCACCTCTTTCTATCAAAAACTCAAGCAACTAACCAATAAATCGGCATCTGTGGCGAGTTGTTCTTCATCGTCCTTTGTTGAATTAAAGCACCGGCCCGATCAAACATAGCACGGTACAAGAGCTGGTACTCTTGGCTTCGACATTCAGTAGAGACGTGCTCCGCAAAGTAAGAAATCTCCGAGCGCTGCAACACCGTATTCCGGAGGTCGCTATCATTGGTCAACTCTGAACACCGGTCTTAGACTTCCATTCCTTCGCCTTCCCGTCGACTTTCCGTCCACATATTTAGTACGGAACCAAGGTGAAATCCGAATAAAAAAACTTAAAAAAGCTTGGCGTCTGTTTATCTGAGCCGAATTCCTGAAGACCTGTTATAGCCGAGGCAAATCGCCCTACTTCTGGAACGAGCTCACAAATCCAAGGAAACCTGAAAAAAAAAGAAAAAAAAGTAGAGCGAATTGTCAATTTAGAAAAATAAGTTTGGGATTTTTTAATTTGTTTCTGCCAAACTTGTCTGCTCCGATACCTTCCTTTTTCCCCCAATCCCGTTTGTGAATCATCCCAGGAACTTCCTACCCCCCAACAACAACACCCCAGGTGACCTTCCCTTGATAGGTGGTATCACAGCCGTCGTGTTTTGAAGATGTCTAGAGAGCAAGACGATCGCAATTCGATCTGGGCCTCCCGGACATCACCCGATTCGTTCGCCTCGACGTTCGGCTTCTCGGCGCCGCAGCGCCGCGCCCGCGCCGGCACGCTGCCGTCGCGGCTTCCGTCGCGGCTGCCCCCGCGCATAGACACCTCGGGGTATGCGGCCCCCTTCAACCAGAAGGACAAGGGCACGCCCCTCACGCAGCTCGGCAGCCTCGCGCTCATCTCACCCGGAGGCAGCGACATTGTCTACGACAGCTTCCCCCCGTCCAGCAGGTCTGCGGTGGGGCAGCAGCCCGGCGAGACGCGGCGGTCGCCCCCGCTCGAGTCGATCCCCGAGCCGGCGAGCGAGTCGCATAATAACGACGCCTCCAGACCGACCAATGGAGGCGCGAACGGCGAGCAGCATTTTAACGGCAGTAGTGGAGGCCCTTCTTCGCATCACCCTAATGGACCAAATGGACCAAATGGAGGTACCTCTTCAACTTCGCCAACCCCGTCAACATCCTCTTCTTCCCACAACCATCAAAACCATCAAAACGGCCATCAATCGAGCCTTCAAAACGGATCCCAGATCCAACCCCCTGCATCGTCCTCGCTCGACTCGAGCCTCGCCCCGGGCGTCTCGACGCGCTCGCGCGCGGGCTCCATGAACTCTGTCGGCTCGCGCACGTACCCCTTCAACCCGTTTGGAAATAGCATATGGGGCCCCGGCACCATGACGCCCCTAGCGTCGTCCTCGACAGGAAGCTCGGCCGGCTCGAGCGGAACTCCTGCGTCGTCGATCAGCGGCGTGCTGAGCGCCGGCATGGGCGCCGGCGGCTTCTCGGACGTCGATGCGCTGTCCCCATTCGGGGGCGACCCCTTCCACGCCGGCGGCCTGCGCAGCGCCGGGCTTGCGAACCCGCTGAGCGGCGCGCCGAGCCGCATGCGGTCGTACACGACGATGGACGCGCCGACGCTTTCCGGCGGCAGCTCGCTCGGGCTGGCGTCACTCAACGGCCTCGGAGCAGGAGGCCCTTCCCTCACGGGGGGCAACTCCGAGCGGCCGCACCTGCACGCGCGCAACCGCGCACACACGCTGCTCGGCGCCACGGGCGTGTCGTCGGCCCCGCTCATGTCGCTCGGCCGCATGACGCACCCCTACAACCTCGAGACGGACGCGCTCCCCCTAGGCGGCGACGCTGTGAGCGGAGGCATGAATGGAGGCATGAGTGGAGGCATGAACGGAGGCATGAGCGGGGGCCTCAATGGAGGCATGAGTGGAGGCCTCGGCAGCGGGGGCGTGCAGCTCGGCGACTTCTCGTCCGTGCCGACGCCGGCGCTGTTCATCTCGAACGTGCCGCCGCACATGAGCACGGCCGCGCTGCAGGGCATTTTTGGCAACTTCGGCCGCATCGAGAGCGCCGGCGTCATTCCCGCGTGCCGCTCGGCGTACATCGTGTTCGCCTCGACGATCCAGGCCATCGAGGCGCAGGCCACGGCGAACGGCGCGGAGCTGTACCTGGGCAACGGCCCCTCGTCCGTGTCGTTCGCGCAGGTGCTGTCGTCGTCGCCCGCGATTCTGGGCGCCGGCGGGCTGGGCCACGCCGTAGGCTCGAGCCGGACATCGCCGTCGCGCAGCCTGCGGAGCTCGCCGCCGCGCGACGGCGAGGCTGCCCCCACGGCGATGCTTGCGGGAGCGAAAAACTCCACGATGGGAACGACGCTACCCCCCGGCGCTGCGACTGCCCCCGCCTCCGGTTTGAGTAGTACCTCCGGTTTGAGTGGTGCCTCCATGTCGGCGATGTCGGCGATGTCAGCTCTGGAGGACGCCTCCTCGGCCTCGCCGATCTCCGTCGCCTACGTTCTGCAGTCGCTGAACGCGCCGAGCGCCGAGGTGCAGGCCGGCGTCGCGCACCTCAAGCGTGCGGCCGCGAAGAAGTTCGACGTGCCGATCCTGCCCCTTTCGGAGGCGCTTGCCGGCGAGGAGCGCGTCTACAACGCGGCCGTGCTGCGCGACCTGCGGCGCAAGATCGAGAGCATGCACCAGCGCGACATCGAAGAGCTCGCGCTCGACATGCAGCACGAGCTGCCGAGCCTCGCGAGCGACTACATCGGCAACACGGTCGTGCAGCTGATCTTCGAGCGCGCGAGCGCGGACATGCGCGACATGATGCTGCGGCGGCTCGTGCCCGTGTTTGCCGCGACGGGCACGCACAAGAACGGCACGTGGGCCGTGCAGAAGATGATCGACCTTGCGCGCGGGCCGCGCCAGTACGCGCTGATCGAGCAGGCGATCCGGCCGCACCTCGTGTCGCTGCTGCTCGACCAGTTCGGCAACTACGTCGTGCAGGCGTGCCTGAAGTTCGGCGCGCCCTACAACGACTTCGTGTACGCCGGCGTCGCGTCCTCGCTCGCGAAGGTCGCGCCGAACCGGTTTGGCGCGCGCGCCGTGCGTGCCCTGCTCGAGTCCGAGCACACAACGCTCGCAAACCAGCGCCTCGTCGCCACAGCCATCGTGCAGCAGATCACGAGCCTCGCGCTCAACGCGAACGGCTGCCTGCTCGTGTCGTGGCTGCTCGACGGGTTCGAGCGCGTCGACCCGAGCGTGCATGCGAAGACGCACACGTTGGTCGCAAACCAGCTCGTGCCGCGCTACCTCGCGACGCTGTGCTCGTCGAAGATCGGCTCGGGCATCGTCATCAAGCTCGCAAGCTCGAGCTCGTCCACGAGCTCGCAGCGCGTGTTCGACAGCCTCTTGGAGCCGCTCACCGACGACGTGCCGCCCATTTTGGTCGAGGTCCTCGAGGACGTCAGCGGCCAGGGCCCGGCGACCGTCTACAAGCTGCTGTCGTCTGTGTTCCCGCTGAACTCGCTCGAGCGCCAGGTCACAGTGAACAAGGTCCGGCTGTGTCTGTTGCGCCCCGGTGCGGTTATTCCGAACCACAAGCGGTTGCTCGAAGAATGCGGTCTTGAGATGCTCATCAACAATGCACAAGCGTCGACTGGGAGTGCTAACGATTCTAATGGCAGCGCCAACGGCACCACGACGAGCCCGGCCCTGTCGAATGGGTCCATGAATGCGGCTGGAATGGCTCCTCTCGTCGCATCGGCGTCGAGCATGACTGTCCCGACACTGTCGACTTCGACGCCACTGACAGCAGCCACTGCTCCCGCATTGACGAGCTCCGTGCCTTTGTCCGCCGCTACTGCAGTGGACAGCACGACACCAAACGCTGCCACGTCGTCCACGAGCCCGAAGGGTGCCGAATTCACAAGCACGACAAGCTCGAGCACAAGCTCGCTGAACACCCTCGGATCCGACCACGCGCATCCGGCGCATGCTCACGGCCCTCACAGCCACCAGCGCCAGCAACCGCCGCGCTCGACGCCATCGCCCACGCCGAACTCGACCGGCAGCTCGAATCCCCTGATGATGCATACCGGCGTGCCCCTGCGCTACACGCATTAGATAGATATTTTGCACATATCATTAATTCTCACATTAATACATACATTCATCATATGCATTTATTTACGATTTCGATGGCTGCTTTTTCATATTCGAATACACATGGTCTTCTCGTGACTGAGTCCAAACCCACTCCGACAGCCGGGCGATCTCATTTATTGCTGCAACTTTGGTCCACATTGTGGTACATCTGTTATATTTGGTATTGCGTACATAATTGATGTGAGAATTGCCTTATTGTTGTATGTTGATGTGTTTTGTATATTTGTTCACAGTCCGTCCCCGTTATTGAGCACAATTGAGATCTTTGGTGCTACAATCAATGGGCACGAGGACGATTTGGAAATTGAGAACCGTAATCTATGTCTTCAAATATATCGTATTGCTGAGGGTAAGTTCATAAGGGAGTTCATACGTAATTCGTAGTTCGCAGGATTCATATATCATAGAATACAGTATTTGGAGATACTGGGTTCAGATTCTTTGGAACCGCCATCGACACTTGTCACAAACGAACTACAGATTGTCAGATTGTCTCAGCATCGAAGCTGTTGCCCAAACTCTTCGAGTCGTCCTTGTATTCAGTCTCACAGAGAAGTTAGATTTTATCATATCTGGCCTCCATGAGAAATGTTGGGACAGTGAAGATTATCAGGTGGTAGACAGATTGACAAGATGATTGGTGAAGGGGCTGCAATGTGCTCTATCAACAAAGTGGAGTAATTTATAGAAAGGTTAGATGAACAAATAAATCGTTTTCTTTTCAAGTTTTGCCTCATACAATTAAGATTTTACAGCAAAATGATCCCATATATGAACACATAGCTAACGTATGCAAAAGTCTTGTTTCTGTGCTAGCAGATATCAGTCCTTTCAGGTCAAACGTTGCTACTTGGACTGATAGGAGCTCGAGAAAGACTGGTCAGAAACTATTCCTGTGAGGAATCGACCTTTTATTTGACATAATGTCGTACTTCTTCTTGTGCTTGCTTAGCTGTAACTTCGCATGGGTACAGTGCGCTCTCCATGCGGCAATCTCTTAGGAATTTGTAACCGCAGTAGTCAAACATCATGTTTTCAGCGGTTTCCAGATATATTTGGAGAACCTCAGGATTATTGCAATCTGCTTGTGTGATCCCCGAGAGCAATATGAGTATTTGATAAACAAACTTCAATTCCAAAAATTCGTCAAAAGCTTCGAATAACATTCTGTTGAACAATAATTGAAACAAATAAGTAAAGAAATTGCCAATATAGATGATTATGATATTAATGGCGATAAGATCATTCTCGGGGTTTGTAATGACTTAGATCTGTCATTTGTTCCATCATTACAGTGTTATTCCCTTAAACAGACCTCGTCTAACGTGCTACTTCATAGATGTGCGATATGTCGTGCGAGAGCGCAATTGACAAATTGTGTGTCAATTTGTTCAGAGGACAACTTGATAAGCCTCAAAGAACGCTGACACAATGATTGAAGCAATCTTTCAAAGCAAACTGTCTCCTCATGCTGCGTGCGCGCTAAGATAGTGACGGTGCCCAATCGTTGAACATGAATACGTCTAACTATAGCTGCGAATGACTACAGCTAAGCTTCTTTTCGTGTAGTACTAAAAATTGCTGCAGCGAATTTTGTTATTTTGACGCCGGATCATGGATTAGGTGACAGTATCAACAGACTGACTTAGTTGTATTGACTGTTATTTTGGAAACGAATCAATATCACATTCTTGAACTGCGAGCGTGTTGTCAGCTCCTAGTTGTTGTATCGTGTTGGCATGCTAACTTTCATTATGGCTATAATTCATGTGGTAATTTCCTCAGAATTGTCATTAAAAGTCTAGAATTCATGCTTATCTGTACAGGTTCTATGCCATAATTGAATTTTAAAAGCTCTTTATGTTGGTAATATTCAGATAGAATATTAACATAGCGGTACCCTTCTTCTATACTAAGGCGGAGTCAAATATATACATTTACATCTTCATGTAGTCCGATAATTGCTTTGTATTTGGTTCAACGCCGAATTCTGTCTGCTCTGAATGTATTGGCACTTCAGTGGAGCTAGCTACTCATTTGACATATACTCTAAAAGCGTTAGCTTTCTTATTGCTACGGAACGCGCTTTATCAGCTCATACTCATACAATGAAGTAAACAACATAGCATTTATTAGAGATTTGTCTCACAAGCATGTAGAGGTTATTGTATCTTGTTTGATAGATTCTTTCAGATTCGAGCTCACACAGTCTCAAATGTTAAGTAGCGTAAACTAAATGGATACTGGTGTGCTGCCCCTGAAAATTAGTGTCTCAGATTTTGATTAAAATGAGCTCAAATTTTGATGGTGCTAAGTGGGTTATGCAAGATAAATAGTAGTTTTCGCTTGCACCACATACCTTTTCCTTGAAAATGAGGGAACCGTTAAGAATGCTCCATGGTCTGTTACGTAATTCCTTTTGATAAAACGCGGCCACATTCTTGGATATGGGTATGGGTAAATGCGAGTACATGCAGGGCTGATTCTAGGGTTTACACGAGTGTTAAGATAAGTTTCATGACCCCTTTCATATGTCCTGACAATCAAGATATTTATGATATTGAACCCAAAAGTCATGCACTATGGTGAGATGAGACTGAAGCATGAAAAGTAGCAATTGTCGCAATATATAGTTGAAAACTACGAGGCCATCGTGGAACGTAGCTTGCGGCACGTGCTGAAGTGAGCAAGTCATGGGGCCAGTCTATGAGTCTTGGGAAAAGTGGACTATAAGAATCACTACTGAATATCATGGATCGTTTGAAGAGTGTTTTGAAAGAATTAACGGTATTCTATGGTAATAAAATTTGGGAAAACGATATGGAACGGCGCACCAAAGCAAAAACTGCGATAAAATCAACTTACATAAAGCATAGAGTATATAATGTGCTCCATTGTGATGGAAAGATTATTGACAAGAAGAGGTCTTCCCATATCAAACTCAACTTAGACGTTTATCCGGAATAACACACCTGTGGATTCGGCATTCCTTTATCAGTGATCGACGGATATGGTGTGTTGTTATCTGGCCGTATCCACCATGACCCCATTGGTTTTTTTAAACATTTACCTGAACCTCTGTGCCATGTAACCATTTGTGGTTCCCTTGGATCGGTGCCTTTTGCGCTCGTCAAGCGGCAGTCGTGGTGAATGATAGCATACCCATTGTGTTCATGTCCCGCGTTGTTATCATATCCTGTGGACATGCTCACTTTAGTATGCGCGGTTACACAGCTATTCAAGTCAAAGTTATCATAGCACGTAGCGTAATAATCTCCTTTACAATTAGTGCTGCTGTAGAATCTGAAGTCCATGTTGGCATTACCTCTGGAAACTAAACCATTATCGAACTCTACCATCTCTTTAGGTTGGTAATCCTGAAGCTCAGCTAAAAGATCAACATAGATCCTCTCATCATAGTTCTTCCCTTGTCCTTTACCAACACCGAGTTGAATATACACATTGTACAGATTCATACACTCTTTTACAGCATAGAAGGCGTGTTCCACATCTGTATCTGGTCCGAGGTAAAAGTATATTTCCTCGTTATCGAGATATTTCTCTATTTCAGTGAAGTTCCCTATCTGTTCAAGGCATTGCTTAAAAGTACCAGCTGTCACATTATCAAGCGGCTGTCCTGGATCTGTTTGACTGTACGCCAAAGTAAACGCCACAGCATTTAATAAAAGTATGAGTCTCTTAACCATATTGAAGTCGTACTATTGTGTTAAGTGAGAATTCTATGTGATATAATCATATTAAATTCAGGTCCGGTCTTTTTAAATAAAAACATGGTAATTGAGCGAATGCGCTTAAATGCGGGTGAAGGTGCGCTTAAATGCGGTAAAGGTGCGCTTAAATGCGGGTAAAGGTACCCTTAAATGCGGGCGAATGCGCTTGAATGTGGGTAAATGCAAGTCAGCTTTGAACGAAAAGGGTAAATGGTTAGATTTAATGACCTCTTTTGTATATAACGCGCTATTAAAGCGTCAGCAATGATGCATTGATGACTCACACATGGATGAAAAAAATTGGAGCGGTAAAAACAAAGCGGGGTAAACATTGGTATTCATTTGGAACAAATAGTCCAGAGGAGATCTCTGTAGGCGTGTTCTGATAAACTGGGTTATGATAGGCTGTGTAGTGCATCACCAGTCATGGATTTGCCAGTCTCAGGCAAGCTAGTCATTATCTGTCATTGAAAATTGTAGATGATACGACAAGCACTACCACATTAAAAAAGCTAATTTAACGGTCTATATGTAATAAGCATCATAAAATTAACAATAATAATGTTCGGGTGTCGAAATTTCTAGTCAAGTATGCCATGTTGTAGAGCGTATGGTCCATATGGAAAGGTATCTATAGTTGTTAGCATGTCCATCACTATAAAATACATTACAAACCATATATATATATATCTGTATACTTAACTCAATTGGCCCTTCTTTGAAATGTATATTCGTCACCACACGTTACCTCCAACCTTGGCAGAACTCGTTCAGGTCTAAAACCTGGGGTCATAGGAATTGCTACGTAACTGACTAAAAGTAGCGGCACAGTATCATTCGAGTTAGATACAACGGTGACGTATTTAGTTTACTGTATATGGATATGTTAATGATCAGCAGGTGTCTCTCACTATAGATCAAGGACTCAACATAAGATTTTCTCCTGAAAAGAACATTTTCGGATCAAGTCTTTCTGTGCTATTTGTGATCAATGTCTATAGTTTATCCACGTTTGGAGTGCACTCATATAACGGCGCATTGGGCTCTATAAACTGTTGCAAAAAAATCACTTGCGGCTTTCTTGCGTCAATACTTTATGCACAAATCAATACACAGTCGTGTGGAAATATAGCAAATCTATTGGGTTCATGCTTTCATATCTTGTGAACATGCGAACTTCGGTATTTGTATCATTCGCGTCGCCATTTCTCTTGGAATTATCATCGCTATAAGACCTGGATGCTATGTTGACACCGATGACATCTAAGTGGATTGGTTCTATACCATTATCGTACTCTACCATCTCTTTAGGTTGATAATCCTGAAGTTCAGTTAAAAGATCAACATAGATCCCCTCGTCATAGTTCTTCCCTTGTCCTTTAGCAACACCGAGTTGAATATACACATTGTACTTCTTCAAGCAGTCCTTTATAGCATAGAAGGCCTGTTCTCGATCTGTGTCTGGCCCGACATAGAAATATATCTCTTCGTTGTCGAGATATTTCTCTATTTCTGTGTAGTTACCTACTTGTTTAAGACATTGCTTAAAAGCATTAGCTGTCTCATTGTCAAGTGGTTGTCCTGGATCGTCTTGACTGTAGGCTAGAGTGAATGCCACGGCATTTAACAAAATTATGAGCCTCATAAGCATGTTCACGTAGATATTGTGTGACTATTTTGTCTGATATGTGATGTTTGCACTTAGTCTTTTAAAGAGTGGGGCAAGATCTAGAGAAAAGGGTTGGGTTCGGTTTAACGCTCCTTACCACACCAATGTAACGTGCACGATAATAAATAGACGAAGGTAGTTCTAGTTTGCTTAGACAACCTCAAATATGAGAGTATTAACCCCCGTCTGCAACATCTATTTAATTCCAGAGAATGAAAGGACCATGTTAATTTTGTTTGATGAAGTCCTGCTGGATTTGCACTTAGCTGGGTGCTGACAAAAGTGGATGACTGCATGAATGTGTGAGTTATAGGTTTGGGTTCCTAAGCCATCCACGCCAATGAACATTCATATTAATATTGAAATTAATATGAGTCCCAATCAAAGATGCTCAACTCTACAGCTATGCTATTTTACATTACTCAACACAGACTTTGCTCATAAAAAATGAGGTAACTGTAAAGGTGCTTTGACGACCCGAGCTTGCCTGTCATGTTAAAGCGAGCAAGTGGCGAAATTTGACTTAGCAAATCTTCAAAAGTTAATCACTAGGTATCATATGAACATCATGGTAATTTGTAAAAAGGATAGGCGAGCACGATGCATCACATCAGAGATTAGATACGAGCGAAATATATATGCGTATAGTATGGAGCGTATTTCATAACAATATAAAGGTTGATCGTGGATGTCGCCGCATATTGATCAGAGGCTTATTACTGGCATCCGTTTAGAAGCGCAACTGAGGGTTGATTATGCCCTTATCGCATGTGGGTATGGAATTTCCTTGTTTGGGTGGTATCCACAAAACCCCTGATTTCTGCAAGCTGTTGTCACGTCGACTCTTACGAATCTCTTATGTCAGCACATAGTACACTAGTAATCAAGCAGTTGTGTGGCTATACAGTATCTCGATTGGGTTCACGCTTTCATATCTCGTGAACATGCAAACTTCAGTACTCGTATCATTCGTGTCGTCATTCCTCTTGGAATTATCATCGCTATAAGACCTGGATGCTATGTTGACACCGATAACATCCAAATGGATCGGTTCTATACCATTATCATACCGTACCATCTCTTTAGGTTGATAATCCTGAAATTCAGTTAAAAGATCAACATAGATTCTCTCGTCATCGTTCTCCCCTTGTGCTTCCGCCACGCCAAGTTGGATATACACATTGTATTTGTTCATGCAGTCTTTGATAGCATCGAAGGTATCCACATCATTATCTGGTCCGGCATAGAAGTGTATCTCTTCGTTGTCAAGAAATTTCTCGATTTTAGTGAAGTTTCCTACTTGTTTAAGACATTGCTTAAAAGCAAGAGCCGTCTCATTGTCAAGCGGCTGTCCTGGATCGGTTTGTCTAAAGGCTAGAGTAAATGCCACTGTATTCAATAAAAGTATGAGCCTTATAAGCATGTTCACGTAGATATTGTGTGACTATTTTGTCTGATATGTGAGGTTTGCACTTAGTCTTTTAAAGAGTGGGGCAAGATCTAGAGAAAAGGGTTGGGTTCGGTTTGACGCTCCTTACCACACCAATGTAACGTGCACGATAATAAATTGACAAGTCGGATGCTGATTCTTCAAAAATTTACTATTCTGGTAAGATATTAACCATGTACGGGCATTGGTTTTCGTATGGAACATATATATTTTAAGCTAGAAAATGCGAGAATTACCTGGAATGTGCAATGATGTAACGTAAAGTTTGTTTAATGAAGTCCTGCTAGATTCACAGTTCGCAGGGTGCGGGTAAAGGATGACTGCATGAATATGTGAATAAGAGAGTTGGGCTACAAAGCCAGTCGCGCCAATGAAACAGAATTAACATGAGTCCAAATTATGGATGCTCAATTCTACAGCTTATGCTGTTTCACTTTACACAACACAGACTTTGCTCATAGAAAATGAGGCAACTGCTGTAAACGTGCTTTGACGACCCGAGCTTGCCTGTCATGTTAAAGCGAGCAAGTGGCGAAACTTGACTTGATAAATCTTCAAAGGTTAATCACTAGGTATCAGATGAACATCATGGTAATTTGTAAAAAGGATAGGCGAGCACGATGCATCACATCAGAGATTAGATATGAGCGAAATATATATGCGTATAGTATGTACGTAGCGTATTTCATAACAATAAAAAGGTTGATGATCGTGGATGTCGCCGCATACTGGTTAGAGGCTTATTACTGGCTTCCATTTAGATGCGCAACTGAGGGTTGAGTATGCCCTAAGTGTCTGTGGGTATGGAATTTCCTTGTTTGGGTAGTATCCACAAAAACCCCTAATTTTTGCAAGCTGTTGCCAGAAAATCACGTCGGCTCCAACAAATTTCTTAGGTTAGCACGTACTACACTAGTCACTAAGCAGTTGTGTGCAAATATAGCATATTGATTGGGTTTATGCTTTCATATCTCGTGAACATGTGAACTTCAGTATTTGTACCGTTCGTGTCGTCATTCAATTATCGCCGCTATAAGATCGGGATGCTATGTTGACACCGATAACATCTAGATGAATTGGTTCTATACCATTATCGAAATCTACCATTTCTTTAGGCTGATAATCCTGAAGTTCAGTTAAAAGATCAACATAGGTTCTCTCGTCATAGTTTTTCCTTGTCTTTCAGCCACGCCCAGTTGGATATACACACAGTACTTCTTCAAGCAATCCTTTGTAGCATAGAAGGCATGCTCCGCATCTGTACCTGGTCTGACATAAAAGTTTATCTCTTCGTTATCGAGAAACTTCTCGATTTTAGCGTAGTTACCTGCTTGTTTAAGACACTGCTTGAAGAGGTTAGCCGTGCCATTGTCAACTGGCTGTCCTGGATCGGTTTGTCTAAAGGCTAGAGTAAACGCCATTGCATTCAATAGAAGAATGAGCCTTATAAGCATGTTCACGTAGATATTGTGTGACTATTTTGTCTGATATGGGAGGTTTGCACTTAATCTTTTAAAGAGCGGGGCAAGATCTAGAGAAAAGGGTTGGGCGGTTTAATGCACCACCTTACCACACTAATGTAACATGCACGATGAATGGCCAGTCACATTGCTGATTAGATCGAATTCTATTGCGGCTGCAAAAACTCAAAGTACGGTACAAATATTTAACATTGAGAATTCGAGAATTAATCTGGTGTAGCATGTGTTAACGTTTGATAAGACCCTGTTCAGTACCGCATTAAGCTTAGGGGGGGTAAACGCCGATGAAAGCGCATGACTACAGGGACTTGCAACTAAGAGGGTTGGGGTTAATGTACTGAGCTGTTTAATACTTCATGCATGGAGCTTACTAAGTAAGCATATGGTTCGGCTATATCGGTCTCAGGATGTTATATTTAAACTGTCATAGACCATCATGAATTATCGGACCTGATGGATGCTGCCTGGGTTAGATGCATGCTAGAATTATAAAAATTGAAAGCAACCCCGGAACTTCGTACCAGAAAGGGGATTCGAAAAAAAGACAGAATTAACTAGGTCGAAGTAATATATCTAGCGTTATAGTTAAAGATTGATGACGATAAGACGTCTCTCCCCTTACGCGACTACAAGTTCAAGATGATGATGTTCAACGATTAGCAGATCTGGGTTGGGAAATTTCTGTAGACAACACATTGGCCATGCGTACGACGTATTTTGTGGAGCCTCACCCCGACTTGTTTTTGCATTTTGAGGCAAAGGAGGATGGGAATGATGGCAAAGTATTGATTGTCGATGACCTGAATGCCGCTAAGCACTTACGAGACATCCAGGTTGTGCCCAGTTCATTTGGGACAGAAGGCTCGGAAACCGTCGTTATCCAGTACTACGACGGCATTGGCGAGCTCGACGGCCTGCCATTTGATCCTCCAGTGCGCGATGGTTTGTTCGTGATGGCATCGCTTACGTCTGACCCGGAGAATGTCGTCAGTGCCGTTAAATCTACCGGATTTGACTTTGATCTAAACCGTCGACATAATGTTATTGAAACCGACGACTATCTGTATTGGTTTGTGCCGTTGGAGGATCTAAGGGCACCTGAAATTACTGAGAATGCATTGAGACTTACTTGGACACCAAGTAAAACTATCAAAGACCAATGGTTTGCTTACAGATCATGGCATGAAAAGCTGCCAGCATCGGGCGAAATTGGCGTTTTCAACATAGAAAACAAACCGAACTCGCTTGTGATGACCGGTCGTGTGCGTGGAGGTGCATATCACGAGAAGGTGGGTGAGATAGATGGCGATTCTTTTGGAGAACCCATGATTCTCCGATGGTACCCAAAACATCAAACCTTTGTCAAAGAAGCTCGTGCTAGTATTGCAGAGCCATATGGACTGCATCCAAAGCTCAAAATTGACTTGGAAGACACAGATCAACCTGATCCCTCTCAAAATTGCCGATTGTATGCCCAAGTTGATTTGCCCACACACTTCTTCTATGACCGCTATGAACTCGAAGACCTGCCACAAATCTCTCCTCCTGCTCAAGCTTTGGGTGTATGGGGTGATAATGATCTCGAGAAACCCGAATGGCTGGCTACGAGCCCGATTTCAGCTCTGTTTGCATTAGGAAAGGAACCGAAGAACTTCAGTTTACCTCTGCATTTCCGCTACGAACTTCCCACGGACGATGAAATTGTCCATGGCAAAACGCTTAGCCCTTTCCTATTTTGGGCGTGCCAGAACGATGATATGCCGGACCGTGCTCCCGAATTTGTAGAGCCGTACGAACTACTCGGCATCGAGTCTGTATTCCCCGTGGAGAACACCCAGTTCTACATTGTGCGTTCAAACCGCGTGCCATTCCACGTGCCGGCCATCAGCTCTTCACCGCAGAACAAGGTTGAGCACATCACGGTAGTTGTGATTTCTATAGGTGCGTTGGTTGTGCTGGCTTCCGTTTTGGTGAAGCTGCTGCGACCCAGCAAAGCCACGAAGCGAAAGCAAGATTAGCATTATTTATTACGTAGTCATCTATGTGAGTTCCTCATGCAGCGTTATTGCACGTAAATGATATCTGGAGTTGGTGATCGATATAGTCAGATCGAAGGTTGTCTTGGCTGTGAATAATTCATCTTGCATACCTGCCCGACGACCACGCACACTAGACTCAATGCAGGAAATGTATTATCAAATAATCAAACTCATAACCGAGGGCAGTATTTTTGAATTCTGCTGAAGTCAACTCCTTGCGTACCGACCTATATGTCGTGGTCTCCAATATATATATATATATATATGAGAGGTACGACTTGTTTCATGTCGCTCATTTTGGACTGATCAGAGACGACAGCTGATTCGTGCTTTAGGTTCTTTCCACGACTTCACGTGTAAATCAAGGTGATAAATATGAGAACGTATATTAATGAGAACGAATTCACTCAGCTTTTGGATTGCGCAAAGTGAAAAGATAGCGAGCAAAATAAATCTACATTTGAACTTTTACCAAAACAAGAATCATGTGCTAAACGGAAATCTTGATTTATCTAGGATTCGAGTTTTTCAAGTCATAAAATATTTCTGAACTGATCTCAACATTTACTTTTGTCGCAGAGAAATAACTAGTGCCAAACAGACTCCCTGCTAATCTGGGCGGGAATCAACACAGCGCGCTTTAAGCGCAAAAATACAATCGAAATGTCAAGACATGATATAGTTGAGAAATTACAAGAATACACTAATCTAGATAATGATTTTCTTTCGAAACAAATCTAAGATGTGGTGACATTGTAGTTGTCTCGAATGGTGTAGGATCTTTCCTGGTTTGACACTTATCAAAAGAACAGAGTAGCCACTCTACGATTGACAGTATAGATATAAAAAGATGCTGTAATGAGGAAATACACTAAAAATCCTTATACACACCCAAAAGTGAATCACTTTCCCTAGAAATGCCAATTTTACAGTTCATATGCTTTTCACTGGTTTGTCTTTGCAGTTACTTGCGCAATTCCAGGAGAATGCCAATGCCATTGGTGTATCCACTGTTCATGTCATCAACATTGAGTTTTGACCGGATCTTGACCGATGTAGGTGAGCGTCTCATCTCTGAACATGTGCTCTGGATGCTTGGGACTCTCGCGTTTTCAAAATGTTCATTCACAAATTAAAAAGTCAGATTGATTCATTTAACATATGAGTTCAAGTTTGATGGTATCAGCATACTTTTGCCGTCGTCGCCTTTTGGAGAGTTGATTAGAGCACTGAAAAGCTTCAATACTTATCTTTGAAATTTGAGAAACAAGAGCAGAAAAGTCGACCGTGACGCTAGTGTCAGGGAGTCAAACAAAGATAGTGTACCATCGGCATCGAGGGTTTGAGCTGCGAGCAACCAAACAGCTAGAGCTCAGGTCACAGATCACCAAGTATTGAACGTACTGAGAAACTGTCCATTAGAAAGTTGAGATCGGAGCTTGACACAGATTAGTACAGGCAAGTCAGGTACGAATTTAGCCAACTGTTCAAGCCACGAAACAAATCGAAGTCACTAAATATCTGAAAAAGTTGTAAAAATATGGAGATAGTCGCGTGCGTTTAGTGTCTCGGCCTTCAAACAATTTTTATTTGTGTACATGCGCTGTGGGTGGGACAAGGGATCTCGAGACCACTTGAGGTGCATGCAGCAATCCAATTAGACTGAGCGAATATTATCATTTGCAACCAGTGCGAATGCTGGTGCCCAAGCGCACAACATACACATATCCTAGCTCCTTCAAGTGAACTTGTTTTTTCTGGCAGATAGAGCTATCATCATAGAAGTGCCGTTCCGCATGTCCAGCAAATTCATGTGTATCGGAAGTCAACACTTACGACCCAATTCAAGTCCATAACGTGCCTACGAACTCTTGTGACTGGCTGGTAAGGGATGATCGTAGAACTTATATGCTAATGTCTGTTCATTTGTGCTCAAATTGTATGGTCCATTTACATGTGTGTGCTCAATATGTATGCTCATGTCTGCTCAGCTTGTATGCGTTTTGTTGCGCAAAATGTCTGCTCAACAGAATACAATATTTATTATATACAACATATAAAATATGACACAACATGTGTGCTCACTATATGTGCTCACTACATGTGCTCAACTCCTGTGCTCAAGTATGCTTACTTATTCCGTGGTTATTCCGTGGTTATTTGCATGTTATCGTATGTTTCTAAAAGGTTGGGTTAGAATTTTGTTCGTGTATCAATTATTGTCATTATACTTTATACATTGCCCCGGCTACTCGCTTTCGGAGTCGTCGCTGCTCGCCTCCTGCAGCCACTCGATGAACGGCTTCGCGGCCTTGCGGACCTTCTTGGACACGTCCTTCGGCACGTAGCGCTTGCTGGCCTTCGTGCCCCAGCGCGTGACGACGTCCTCGCTGATGATGTCGGCGTCGTACAGCTTGAACAGCATGTTCGGCACCTCCTTCACGAGCTCGGGGTGCTGTAAGCCGATGAACCGCTCGATGCCGCCGAGCAGCGCCTTTTCGTGCGCCGGCGATGTGACGACCTTGCTGAACAGCCCGCCGTGCGCTACGACGTCCTTCGTGATCTCCTCGGTCAGCAGCGCCTGCGCAAGCACCTGCACGGCCTTCGGCTTCATGCCGAGCTCGGCCATGCGTTTGTAGATCTCCACATCGCTGGGCTCCTCCTTCATGATCCACTCGCCAAACTCTGTGTAGACCTCCTCCGGCGTCGCGTCTTCGACCTCGTCGAGCTGCAGGGCACCCATTGCACGATCGGCCTGTCGCTGACGCGCCTTCACGGCCTCCTCGCTGACATCAGCCGCCCATTCTTCGTCCTCCTCGTTCGTTTCCTTCATTTCGGGCAGCACCGCGGCCTCCGACGTGATTTTCGACGTCAGGTCCGACGACGCACGCTCCTCCTGGTCGCCCTCGTTCTCCTCGGCCGCCTCGTCCGTGTTTCCCGTGCCAGTGGCCGCTCCAGCGTTCGCCATGCCCTTTTTCTTCGACTTTGCCGGCGGGTTCTTCACAATAAACGAGGACAGCTTGTGCTGGGGGTCGACCAGCGACTTCACGCCGCACGCCTTGCAGTCCTTCTCGACCGTGCCGTTGCGGTGGATGATGAAATCGGTCTCCGGGTTCTTACAGCTGCCACACAGCACAAACTTGTTGATGAAGCCGTCGAGCGTGTCCTGCAGCTTCGCGGGCTCGTGGATGCCGTTCACCAGGTACCGGTCCGTGTCCTCGGCGATCGAGGTCTGCGCACCGAGCTCGAATCCGAAGTACTTGATGAGATAGCTTGGCGGTCTATTTAAGGCGCGCGCCACATCGCTCGTGTTGATGACGGCCGTCTTCACGCCGTTGCCGCGGCCCTCCACCTTCGACATGATCGGCGGCATCTTGTACCGGTAGAAAGGGTCGTCATTATCTCTGCGGATATTCAAAGACATTGTGCGTGGTTCGTGGCGAACGTCGCCGGGGATCTCGCGAGCTGATGAAATTTCGGCCGGGCGCCCTAGCCCAGCCAAGACGCAGACAATTAATCACCTAGCACAAATACCAAGACAAACATAAATACATAATACACAAGTAAAGTGCAACCAATGTACAAACCACCAATATGCAACCATCAATGTGCAAACCACCATATACAAACCACCATATACAACCACCATATACAAACTACCAATATACGACCACCAAAATGCCAACTACTAGTACAAATACAGTAAAATCAAGTGAACACCAATTATGCAAACTACAAATACAAAAACACATACCAACTACAACTATGAACTAACATACATATAAGTCAAGTCACACAAACAAAGTGCAAGTACAAACACCAATGATGCCAACAACTATCACTACAAGCACAAATAAAGTCCAAGCATAAGTGCAAACCACCAATTGCAAACCACAAATACAACAACCAACTATGCAGACTACACGTACAAACGACAACTCCAGGCTGCAAATACCAATCATGCAAACTACACTCTATGGCGAACAATAGACTCAGCCAGGCACACGAACATTACAACTCAATAGCTTCACGATCAGCCCGGACTTTTTGATCGCTTGTTTTGATCACTTGTTTGATCGCTTGTTTTGATCCTTAATTGTTCTTGCTATTTTTATCGCTCTTTCTCGCTCTTTATTTATTTATTTGTTTCTTTCTTTCGATATTCATTTGTTTCGTTCTTTCGCTATCATATGCGTTATCACCCTGCATATGGCGACCCGCGACCCACGAACATGGGACAAAAAATTCATTTTTCGTCAATCTAAACTCCCAACCCAAGGCACCGGGCGACCGCACGCTGCCCTGCCGTGGCCTGCACCGTTTGCCGGGCAACGGCTGCGCGCCCCTTTCTGCTCTCCCCCGGCCCTGTCCACCGTTTGTCCACATTTTTTGCCGCCCATGGACTCCGAGCCCGAGCCGGACACCGTCGAGGCCCCGGCCGTGCCGAACGAGCCGCCGCCGCCGCCTCCGCCCAAAAAACGGCCCGGCCCCCCTCGCAAGGAGCCGGCCGTGCCGAAGCGCGATCCGAATGAACGCATCACCGAGAACTGGCAGCGGCGTCTGCACGTCGCCGACCGCATGGACGCCCCGAAACTGCCGGCGGTTCTCAAAGACGATCGCGACGAGCCGAAAGAACCCAAAGAGCCCGGAAAACCGGAAAATGGCGAATCAAGTTCCGAGCCGAAAGCCGAGAAACCCGTCGATCTCGACCACGCCATCATCGACACGCCGAACTACACATTTGCGCGCGGCGAGTACGTCTTCGTATACACATACGACGACGCATGCACTGCCGATGCGGACGCAAACGCTAAAAACTCTGCTAAATCTCGGGACAAAAAGTCCCATGACAACATGAGAATCCTGGAAACCTGGGATGAGCCGCTACCGGCGCTCCGCATCGGCCGCATTGCGAAAATCCGTTCTGCCTCAGAACTTGTTGTGAATTGGCTGCTCCGGCCGGAGGAAGTCATGCGGTCGACTTCGGACTCGCGTGAACTGTACTTGAGCTACGACTATGCTGATGTCGAGTTAGCACAGATCAGGGGCAAATGCGTCGTCCAGCACGTCCATGAGATCCGCACGCTCGCGCGGTTCCGCGAGAAGGCTGCGCAGTTCTACTTTACGAAGCTGTTCGACCGTCGGACGGCGAAACTGCACGATGTCGTGCTCACGTCGAGCTTGCGTACTCTTGTTGGCGCAGCGAAGGCCGATCTGCTCCAACTCGCTGCTGACTACGCGGTCGTGAGCTCGGACGTTGCGTCTTCGCTCAGCGAGATGCCGCGCTCGAAACGCAGTGCTCAGCCTGATCTCGAAGAGGAAGATGTTGAGGAGCATTCGACCGAGGAACTCGCGAAACTCACCTCAGAAAGGCTGTATGAGCCGTTCCGGTTTTGGGACCGCGACTCGGGGACCTGGACAGACCGGCCGAAACCGGGGCCAAAAACGGGCACGGACTACCAAATTGACATCGATGAATGGCCCGGAGCCCCGCTCGTATACTACACGTACACGGCGCCAACGCCGCAGAACCCGGAGCGGCAGATCCGACTCGTCGAGCAGAGCCTCCACGACGACGAACCGGAGGCCGACATCGACGTAAACGAGCCGTGGGTGCAGGAAATGCCGTCGGGGTACCTTCCTCGCGGTGGTGAGGCCACGTCCACGCCGCTATCGCTGCCGATCGCGGGCATCCACGACTTCGTGTCGCGGTGCCAGGACAACTACGCGCAGCAGCTGCAGATTCCGAAGCATAACCTCAATTTTCTGGACGCATGTTGCCTGGCTTACACTCAGGGCGGCCAATCTCGCGAGAGTTCCGTCGAACCGAGCCCCGATCCGGGCTCAACTGCGGCGAAATCGGGTGGAATTGACATGGAGAGCCGCATAGAATCCGCATCTTTGGCGGTTTCGCGCTTGTCGAAGCGCACGCTCATTCCGGAACTCACATCGGTCGAGTACGAGACGCTCCTGAAGCTCATGAGCCCGTTCTTGCACCGCGATTGGCACGCCATCTACCGCGCAATCGGCAGCAAACCGTTTCAGGAACTGTGCCTGTTTTACTGGTCCCAACTGCCCTTGGCACCGAAGGTCCCCGTGAGCCAAATGGCTCTGCAGCCGGCGGATCTCAAACCAGCATCGCGGCTCTGCTGCGTCGAGTGCCATACCCATCAAGCGCCCGAGTGGAAAGTGCTGCCTCGGGCCGTGTTTGTGGCTCCGAACGAGATTTTCGTCGATAAACGCCTTGCTTTGTGTTCTCGCTGTGCTCGGTTGTGGTACCGGTATCGCACTGGCTGGAAGGCGTGCTCGGAAATCGATCCTGAGAACGTAGATCCGGCGGAGATCGAGCCGGAATTGCTCGAGGACGCACAGGCGTATCTCATCGAACAGGAGCGGCGGTCGAAACGACGCCATACTGCAGCTGAGAAACGTGAGGCCACGGCCAAAAAGCGCAACGAGGAAAAGGAGGCGAAACGAGAGGCGAAACGGCTGAAGAAGGAGAAAAAGGGCGCTACTGATGAACCGGTGAAGTCTGAAACGGGCGAAACCGGCGAGCAGAAACCATCTGCTGACTCGTCAAAGCCAGCTTCTAGTGTTGTCGACGAGAATTCGAGCGAAAAGAAACTGAGCGACAAGAAGGACGCAGATAGAAAGACAAAAGGCGGCGCAAAGCCGGAAAAGAAATCAAAAAAGAAGGCCGACTCTAAAACAGACGCGAAGTCGGCAGAGTCCAAAAAGAACGGAGCAAAGGACGACACTAATCTCGACGATGACGACTCGACAACTGAAGAGTCTGACTCGGGAATGCCGAAACAGAAGAAACGCAGCGGTGCTCTCGACACACAGCTTAGTCTGGATCTCGTCGACGAAATTTTGGCGTCCATTGATGAAGAGCTCGAGCCCGAAAATAGCGACACGCCAAGACCATGCCCAGTGTGTGGTCAGCTGGATCCATCGATGCCGCAACTGACATGTGCATCCTGTATGCTCAGCGTGCATTCAGCTTGCTACGGGTCGACGCTTGCTCAGCAGTCTCAGAAGTCAGGTAATGATGTCTGGTTCTGTGACTGTTGTTTAAATGCCCGTGGGAAACAGCCTTACATACTCGATGTCGATTATGAATGTGATCTTTGCCCGCCGCGGTCACCAGAATACGCCGTATGGCAGCATGGTATACAAACAGCGAATGCTCCGGATCTGTTGAAGCCGACCTTGGATAAGAAGTGGTGCCATTTGCGATGCGCAATCTTCAATCCTCAGATCTCTTTTGCGGATCCCAGTGGCTTGAAGGGCATTAACACATTAGCTGTGAAGAAATCGCCGGCCGTACATCCTTGCGAGATCTGCGCAAAGAGAGAGGCTGTAAGGTCGGGTTCGCATACGAACAATATCACGGATGATGACGGACCAGAAGAAAAGACGCTGCGCACGATCTATTTGGTGGAATCTGACCAGCTGCGTCCGATTGTGCCGCCCCAGAGATCTGTGCTGCCATTCAAATCGATGGGTGCCACGATCAAATGCGAGTATTGCGACTCGTATTTCCACGTTACTTGTGCAGCCGATAATCAGTACATGTTTGGGCTGCAGAAAAATAACTCGAAGGCCGTCGTCATCTGCTCCGAGCATTTACGCGTGGGGGCACAAGCGTCTAATTTCGACTTGACCCCGTTCAGCAAAATTGATATGAACTTAAACATGACAGCTCTCCAGTTATTCGTCACAAAACATAAAATGAGCAAGCATAAACACATTTCGGGTCAGGACAGGGTGCGCATATTTGAGGAAAATGAACTCACAAAGCAAGATTTCGCGGTTGCTCCACCGCGGCAATTGATGGTGCACAATGGCACCATCGACCTCATGCCGCCCATTCTTCGGTGCGTGAAATGTGGAACTGACAACAGCAGCTACTGGCATGAGGTTGCCGATGGTTCTGAAAAAGACGCCCTATGTTCATGGTGCTATCGTGGGTATACTCACAACGCACCCGATTCAGCAGTTGCGGGACAATTCTGGTCGTTATTCTACCAACGGGTCAGCCGCTTCCAAAAATGATAATTGCATTAATATATTTATTCTCTAGACATTACACTTGTTACAAATCTGATTGTCATAAGTCATTACATCATTACATTTAATATTAAGTCATTTCAGCCAGTTCTTTTTCGATCTTCTCAACTTCGTCTATGGTTGTTGCTTCCTCTAGTTTCTTCATTAACTCTTCAACTCTATGTTGGTTTTCCTTGCTGACCTTCTTTGGTGCCTTCACCACGGCGAAATCGACGTATTTCAAATTTGGCTGCAGTTCTCGGAGCTTTTGTCGATACGATTCGTCTTTTGTAATTGGATTGCCTTGTATAATAAGGTGCTTGAGTTTAGGCAACGTTGCTATAAATTGCACGGCTTTCCAGTCGTCAATCTGATTATTGGCTAGTGAAATTGAGACTAAATTAGGCATCTTCGATGAAATATCGCTCGCTATTATTCGAAGCTGATTGTTTGCTAACAAAAGCGTTCTTAACCGAGTGAGTGGTTCGGATAATAGGGGTAAATCAACCACATTCGTAAGGGCATTTCCAGTTAGATCAAGCGAGTCAATCTTATTAGGTATAGGCCCAATCTCGTCTACAGAGCGGAATCCTTGGTTTCTCAAACTAAGCTCCTGTTCATGCAACGCATTCTCCCACGGCTCATACATGCGCCGACTGCCAAGTAAGTCCGCTGTCTTGCTCTTTCGGCCGCTTCGCTTCAGATCACTATAACCGATCTTGACGATCTAGGGTTCAGTTAAATTAAATTGACCTCAACCCTGAAAAATAACGCGACATGCCATAATAAACCAGTAGAGGGTCCCGTAACTAGATCAACACGCGAAGAAAACACTACTGAGATCTTCGATCAGGGTCGACCAATTTGAACTATAGACGGAAAGTCGAAACTTTGCGCATGTCTGCGGACATAAACTCGGTTCGTGCCAGCGTCAAATCGTGGGAACGCGAATTCGAAGCCCAAAGAGGACGAAAACCCACGTCTACCGATGCCAAGGCCGAGAAAGATGTGTGGAGGCTGTACCAGCAGTACAAGGCTTTAAAACGGCAATCATCAGCTTCACAAATGAGTCCTAAAAAGCTAAGCCCAACGAAACGAAACTCGTTAAAAAATTCCCCGAGCAAGAGACATATAACAAAACCTCATAACACAAGCAGTCCATCGAAGCCCAGAAAACATGCATTGATCCGCACACCTACGAAGCCGAAGGGAGTGTCAATTGAATTAGACTCAGATACGGAGGAAGACGAAGACCAGACTCCATCAAAAATGGCAATAACAGAAGTGTTTCCTACACCACAATTGAGGGGTAGAGCTCTGGGCTTGTTTGATCTTGAATTGCCTACGACGCCTTCAAAGTCCCAAAAGACTACAGATAAAGGTACACCTTCGAGAACTGAAAACTCGCAACGAAGCCCTTCAAAAACACCGATCCGGCCAGAACTATTGGAAACACCTCAAAGCAAGAAGACGCCCGATTATTTCCTGCAGCGTGTGAATCTGTTTCCCACTGCTGCCGACACTGGTGAATCTCCCTTAATAAAACATAAACGAGCTCGGAAATCCGTAAGTGAAATTGTGCGCGAATCCATCTTCAGCGAGCCTATAAGCGATGCCCCAGTGCTTGCTCATCCCGAACAGACTACACAAGTTGACCAAGTTAAAGAAGTCGAAATGAGCACAGGCATACAGATACAGACTGAGTCAATTGCTGAGAATCTCCCTGAAGTCAACACAGCAACCAGCAGTTTGCTGCTCGATAATAGCGATGAAAGCGATGAAGATCAGGAGAATGACGATGTACCGACAACTCTGTTCAGCGAACAACCAGATGACGAGAAGAGCAACGAAACGAGTAAGGAGCAACCCGATGTCTCCAACATGGCCGATTTGGATGAAAGCAGAGAATATACATACGACGGAAATCCCGATAATGGCGTTGCTCTCAGTGTCCCAGAATTCGAAAGACGGCGGAAACCCAAGCGGCAAACTCGCCGCGTTATCATGCGTCCTGTTGGTGAAGAGAAACAGGTCGCCACTTCAAAGGCCACCGACAATTTTGTACGGCTCAAAATCAATAAAAAGAAGCCATTTAAACGAAGATAGTGAGCATTTTACAATTAATTTATTTATAGTTAAGAGACACAAATGAATACATGTCAGCGACTCACTGGAGTATTTTCTCCAGGAGACAAGGGATCGGGGATTTTAATTAGGTTGCGAATGATTTCTTGGCCCGTCTCTAGCGGACTGTATTGCCTGCGCCGGATTTCATCTACGACTTCCTGATGACATTCATATTGATACTGGATATGGCGATCAAGGAGTGCGTGGCGTCGGCGGGCTTCACGTTTGCTGCGTTCGGAGTTAGACATCGGATTGATGTTTCAGATGAGATAATGACTCGTTATTTGTATGTGGACTGATATCCGTATGTGTTTAGGGTTTTACGTGTGCCTGGGCAGGGCCTCATCCTAATCGGGTAATGGCACTATACACCTGCGCCAAGTGTGTAACAGAACCAATGCAGGTGATCTTCACAACATTGTGGGTAAAAGTATACACTATAATAATGGAAAGTTTTGAATAAAATTTATTTTCTTGTCAACAGCTAGTTATGTCTTACATAAGGTGCATTTTAGTACGACATGTTTTATTATATTTTCTATGTATATCTCAGCTACTTACTTTGAATCTCTAGTTACCGCGCCTTCTGTTGAGGGAAATACTGTCGAGTTCCTTACCATCGGACGATCGTACAAATGTAAGTTTTAAATCTTCAGAGCTCTTGATGTCCACGCGAACCACAGTGTAGAATTCATCAGAGTACCACTCAAGTCCAATGTTGTCGAAAGGACTAAGCGAGACTTGTGAGAAGCCCTCAACATTTCCAGAAGCACCAGCAACAATATAAGTGGGAGCGCGCGGGTTGTCATATTTGTTAGAGTCAGGCACGCCTTTGTACAATGGAAGATATCTTTGCGAGTTGTGCATATGGCCAAAGAATGCGACGTCGACATTGTGCTTGTACAGGATATCTTCGAAGGCAGATTGACAGCTTTTGCAAGCATTCTTATTGGGATCACTTGTGTACCATGGACGGTGTCCACTCACGATAACCCAAGGTGTGATTGATCGATCGACGGACGCCAAGTCTGCTTCAAGCCAATCTACCTGCTGGTTTGGTCTACCAAAGGGGCCCTCTACAAGGCCGTATCCACTGCCATCAGAGCTTCCTGCCTGATCTGGAGCATTCTCAAAGTCGGTCTCGGTGTTAAGCATAACAAAATGCACGGAGCCATAATCGAATGAGTAAAACATAGGAGATATGGACAAATTATTTGCCTCCTCTCTTAAAGATTGTGCAGTCTTGTTCTTTGAAGTACTTTCAAAACCGGTCGGCATGACCTTTCCATGACGATAACGGTAATCTGTGAAGTTGTTCTGACCCTTCGGACAGATCTCATTCGATAAAGCAACTTCCTCACAGGCAGCCTCGTGATTACCAGGTCCCACCATATATGCAACCTTTCGTGAAACCTGGGACAGCTGTGTGTAGAACTGCTCCAGAAGTGCTTCGTATACTGCAATTCCTCCTGCAGCATCATCGTTAATGTTCACCGCGGCATCATCAGCATAGGCAAAATCTCCAGGGTGCACAACAAGATGTACGTTGTCAGTTTCAGCCATCATAGACAAACGCTCAGCAGAAATATGGTAATCATCAAAGTTAGTGTTGAAGATATTATCTCCTTCCTCTTGAGCGTTTTGGATTTGATATCCATCTATACCATGCAAGCCCATATCTGCTGCAACTGCGAAGCTGAATGGTACCTTGTCGCCAGGTTGTAGACCTGATGTAAAGTTATAGGTTGTGGCATTGCTTGAATGAATTCTGTAAAAATACTGCGTGTTTGACTTGAGCCCCGTAAGCTCGACAGCACTAAACCATAACCGTGAAGTTTCATAAATGGTGGGTGATCCACCACATACAGTTTCATTAACATCTGGAGTCAAACCATATGAAACACAAACTGTCTTTGGCTGCTCGAACGTTGACCACCCCACATTCATGGAACTTGGTGATGCCAAGCCGAGTCGAATACCTAGCGGTGTGGAAAGATCATCTGGCATACTTGGCCAGACATCATGACGTCCAGCCCAAGGGTGTGGTGTATAGATAGCCGAGACTATTGAAGCAGAAGAAAGAATGGAATTCACGAACATGATCTTTAAAAGTGTGGAAGCTAACTTATGAATATAAATTGAATACAATCTGCCATTTAAATGCTACTCGCCCACGTGCGTGGGATATCCATAAAATAATTGCAAATTATAATCATTCAATGCTCTATTGGTGGAGATCTGCTTGGTGGTACCCCACGTGTAGGCTTCAGATTGCATATGAACCTAACCTTTCTGCATATACCGGATGCAATGACAAAGACATGCGTTGAAATTTCCAGTTTCGTCAACGCGGTGAGCCCCGCGGAACCCCAATGTCGTCGCCCAGATTTCTCTTGGTTTCTGAAATGCTGAAACACAGCTATTAGATGGGCTTGCCCGTGTAACATTTCTGCTTGTAACAAACTGAGCATTGGTTAGCAAGCATAAGTTACTATTTGCTTCTTAAAGAAAAAATTAAAAATTAAACAAAAAATAAAGAAGAAACGCCTTCTGAAATGAACGGAATATTTGTCAAATTTGGTCTTATAGTCTTATGTTTACATCATACATGTGTCTGACGCACAATGTTGAATCGTTCATTTGTTATATAATAAACTCTGATTCCTGCATGCCTTTCCTCTAGCCTTTTAATTTATCGTTGTTAGTCCGGTCATCAGAGTGGGGCAATATGCCACTCAATATTTTGCAAAGTATGGGTTTGCGACAAATCTCTATATACTATCAACATCTACACCATGCAATGGACATTTTATTTTTTTGTTTATTATAAAATTGCATTTTCAATCCATTATTTGCTAAAAAATATTCTTTGTAGTAGGTTGTCGATATGTCGTGTACTTTCTTTTTTGTACATTCTTTGTATTGGCATCATCACGTTCGAGCACCTATGCTTACATTGGTCCCTCTTATCTATAAGCTCTGCTAAGAGTGAGTTTCTAGTGTATCCAATCTGCCCGGAACCGGCGACGCGTCGTTACCCCATCGCAGTAGTATCACGTGCCTTATCTATTAGTGACTGATTTTTTTTCCCATCCTGTGAAGTGACCATTTTGTGACCCCGCCGTTATCCACAATAGTAAGTCGTAAATATGAAAAATACATGTGTCATAGGCTAGGTTATATGATAAAGTATGAATCAAGCCCAAACAAGTATTTTTATTTACCAAGAAAAAACAACAAGCATACATTAACCATACAAGGACTAGTGGCCTGTTTTTGTGGACGGGATCAAAGGTCTCGGGAATAGACTTGTGGAAACCGGTTTTATATTGAAAGAATAAAAAAAATTCCAAATTTCAGAAATGGGTGTTAGAATAAGCGATAAGCTCCAGAACAGAAGTGTGCCTGTTTCGTACTCTTTGGAGTACTTCTGTCCGAAAACAGAACAAGGTGTGTTCAACTTGATTGACCGCATAAATCGTATGGTCAAACTCGGTCCCTTGTTTGTAGACATCACCTGGAACGCTGGAGGATCAAGCTCAGCAGACACAACCTTAGAGCTTGTTGATGTATGTGAGCGCGATATCGGCATCGACACTTGTATGCATATGACATGTGTCGGCATGAGTGAAGAGGAGGTGAATGCAGCGTTAAAATCCGCGTACGATTCTGGCTGCCGTAATGTATTGGCTCTCCGTGGTGACATGCCGATCCGAGAAGTCGCTGATGGAGATGCAGACAGCACCCCAAACACGAGCAAATTCAACTACGCCAAGGACCTGATCCGACACATTAGAGAAAAGTACGGCGACGAGATCTCAATAGCCGTAGCTGGCTACCCTGAGGGACACCCTGAAGAGAGTGATCCCGCCAAATTGATCCAGTACCTTAAAGAGAAGTGTGACGCTGGTGCTGATCTTATTGTGACTCAGATGTTTTACAACGTCGACATTTTTGTTGATTGGTGCAAGAGCGTACGTGAGGCCGGAATTACCGTGCCTATTGTTCCCGGTATTATGCCTGTGAGTGGATGGTCTTCGTTTTTGAGACGAGCTAAATGGTGCCAGATCAACCTCCCTCAGCACTGGATCGACGAGCTCGAGCCCTTGAAACATGACGATGCTGCTGTGCGGGATCGCGGAACACAGCTTGTGGCTGAAATGTGTCGAGAAATCATTGATCGCACCGATGTGGACCACCTGCATTTCTATACTATGAACCTCGAGAAATCACCTGTCATGGCTCTTGATGCCTTGAATCTAATTAAAGAGGAAGAGTCCGAGGAGCAGGCCATTGTTGAGGGTGCTACACCCACTGTGGTTTTGCCTGTGGGCAATGACAGCGCTATTGATACGCCCGGAACTACCGATGCTGCGAAAGCTGCGCAGTTGCGAGGCCGATCTCGGCTTAGACGTGGCTCTTCTTTGTCCACAGTCAAGCCCATTCACTGGCGCAACCGTCCCACATCGTACATATCGCGCACAGCTACTTGGGACGAGTTCCCGAACGGTCGTTGGGGTGACAGCCGGTCACCAGCCTTTAACCAATTGAACGAGCTCGATGTATTGCTCAAAGTAAGCAGTGCAACTGCACGAAAATGGTGGGGCTACCCGACCTCTGCCAAGGATATTGGCGAACTTGTGATCAAATATTTAAACAACGAGATCTCGTCGCTGCCATGGTCCGATTCTCCAGCTGCTGATGAAGTCACAGCCATCAGCGATGAACTCAGACGCATTAACGACGGCAGCTCGCGCGCCTGGTTCAGCATAAACAGCCAGCCGGCTATCAATTCAGTAGACTCCTCAGATCCCGCCTATGGCTGGGGACCTGCGCATGGCTACGTTTTCCAGAAAGCCAATCTCGAACTGATGGTCCACCCAGATGTATGGCATAATTATCTGAAACCGCTACTGCTTAAGGTGCAAAATTACGAGGCCACATACTATGCTGTGGACTCGAAGTCGCAAAAGCTAGTGACAAATGCTGAGGCTGACGACGTGAATGCCATCACTTGGGGTATTTTCCCCGGCAAAGAGGTTGTGCAGCCCACCATCGTAGAAGGAACGAGTTTCCTGGCTTGGAAGGACGAGGCGTTCCGCATTGCTCTTGAGTGGTCTCGGAGCTACAAGGCCGATTCCGAGTCGGCGAAATTCTTGCGCGAGATCTCTCAGGACTGGTGGCTCGTGAATATTGTTCACCACGACTTCCACGACCCGCTAGCCATCTTCCGAATGCTCGGCATCCTGTAATGTGGGAAGACCTCGAAATTTTGACAGAAATAAGCTTGAAGAGAACAAACAAAGTCAAACGGCGATTTGAAAATTGACTCGAACAACGACTTAAACATCAAGACAGTTTGGAATAGAAGGAAAAAATTCTTAATAACGATACATCCTTTAAGAAACTATTAAAAAAAAAGTTGTATATAATTATTTACGTGTATGCATAACGCCTGTAGATTCCATCCCAAAATCATACAAAACAAAGCATTATGGTCATTATATGTACATCAAATTTAGATTAGCTCGCTCAGGCGGATACGTTTAGGCTCCGGCTGATCGACAGAGACGGCCGGCTGCACCGGTGGCTGCATAGATTGGTGCTTTTGCTGCAGAGCGTGTGCTGGCTGCACCGGCTGCTGCACGGCCGTCTGAGACTGCTGCGCCTCATTAAGCTTGCGTTTTAACGATTCGACCTCCGCCCGTGCCTGCGATTCGGAGCTCTCCAAGTCCTGCACACGCCGCTTCAGCAGGTCGTTCACGAGCTCGAGCTCGCTGACACGCGTCAACAGCGGGATCTGGTCCTCCTCGGACACACCTCGAGACGGCGTGTGTTGCGGGGTGTGCACGTGTGGCGAAGAAAGCGGCTGTTCGGATGGCTGCGATTGCTGAGCCACCACGGGCTGAGTCTGCTGATGTGACGGAGACCGCTGCGTTTGCTGTAGTTGCTGCTGAGGCTGTGTTTGCGGCTGCTGTGGCTGCTGCTGCTGCAGTTGGGGCTGCTGAGCCTGGACGTGTGTCTGGTTTTGGCCCTGCGGTGCTTGGATATGCTGAGCTTGCGGTGGAACTGAGGCCTGTTGCTGCTGCTGAGGCGGTTGCTGCTGTTGTTGTTGCTGAATCGACGCGTGCTGAGTATGTTGATGATGCTGTTGTTGCGCCTGCTGCTGCGCCTGCTGCTGCGCCTGTTGTTGAGCCTGTTGTTGCGCCTGCTGCTGCTGCTGTTGGGATCTTTGGAACTGGGCCACGGGAATCTGCGCTAAATGCGGAATACGCTCGGCGTTTTCGGGAGATCGCGGCAGCAGCTGCTCGCTCATAGTTCCGCGCATGGGAATACCCGGCGCATGCGGATACGAGCTCGTCTGCGCGACGGTCTGCGGGCTCATTGGATGCACCATCGATCCGGGCACCAAACCGGGCAATCCCGGCAGGCTGCCGCTCGGCATCGGCCCGTTGTTCAAAATGAGGCCGTGCGGGGCGCCGTTTACGTACGGACTCAGCGCGGGGCTCGCCGGATACACGACCTGGACCTGCATGGGCGGCATTCCCGGCATGGACTGCGGGTACAACGCCTGAGGACCGGCCATGGCAGGCTGCTGAGCATGAGGAGGGCCCTGGTGGGGCTGTTGCTGCTGCTGGTGCGAGGTCGCGGCGGCCTGCGCCGGCGCTGCGGGCTGCGGCGGCGGCATCGTCATTATCGAGCCGTTCGCCGGCGGCATCTGCGCCTGTGCGTACGTCGGCTGCAGCGTCTTCGGCACCTGCGACGGCTGTATGTGGTTCTGGGCCGCTACCTTCGCTGCGGAGCCCGGCGAGCCGTTCGGCGTGCGCACTTCCTGCTTGTGGTCGCTCGTGGAGCCACGTTTTTTCGGCGTCACAGCCGAGTCCGTGCGCTGGTGACGGTTGCTGCGATTTCGCGACTTGATCACGTCCGTTTTCAGGCTGATTGGCCGGCGTCGGCCGTGCAGCTTCAGGAACAGGCCGCATGCGTTGCACATAATCGCACCGTTCTCGTCCCTACGCCACAGCGGTGTCGTTGTCGTCAAACAGTTCTGACACACGGTGACGCCGGGCTGCACCTGGATCTGGCACGTCGGGCCCGGGCGTCGTCGGAACAGCGTGTCGTTGTCGGCGACCATGTTACCGTTATTTGGCTGCGGAGACCCCTCTCGGCTATGGCTGACGCTCGGGTGCGTCGTGGTTGGGGCCGAGGCGATCTGCGGGCGCAAGTTCGGATTCACCGCTGCGTTCACGGGCTCCTGCGGGGGCTGTGAGAGCTGCTGGTGGCTCATGACGGGCGGCTGTGTCAGCACGGGTGCGTGATTCACGACCGGTTGCTGGCTATGGCCGACTGTGGGCAGCTGGTTCGCCAGTGACGGGCTGTGAGTGACCACCGACTGCGTATTTACGCTCGTGGTTGGCTGATTCACGGCCGGGAGCTGGCTCATTTGCGGCTGAGACGGTGCAGGCGCCGCAGAAGGCGGGTTTGTCGGGACGCCGTTCGCCATAACGGGCGAAACCGTGCCGGCCGGCGTCGCTACATGTGAAGAATTAGGCGGAAATGCCGGCGAGGCCATGCTCGAGCGCTCGGAATTCACGAGGCTGGCGGGAAGTCCTCCCAAACTGTGCTGCGAATCGCGCGGTTCCTGCTTGATCCCGATCAGGGCCGCAGCTGCTTCCTGCGGGCTCTGCCGAGCAGCTTGTAGGGGCTGCTGCTGGCCAGGAACTGGGCTAGGATGCTGGCTCAGCGGCTGGTTCGGCTGCTGAGCGGGAACAGACGCAGTCAAGGCCGGGTTTGGCTGGGGAACAGGGGCCTGAGCGTGCTGCTGCGCATGCTGCTGCAACTGCTGGCCCGGTTTGATCGCCGACTGCTCGGCAGATGCGAGCTGGAGCGTTGGTTGCTGTTGCGGCGTTTGCTGGTCTGAGGACCACGTATTTGGCTGCTGAGCACCTTGAGCACTTTGAGCACTTTGAAAAGGTTGGGCATTTTGCGCAAACTGGCCAGGCTGGGCCGGTTGGAGCGCAGGAGAATGTGCTGTGGGCTGAACCGGCGGCTGAGAAGGCTGCTGAGCTAGCTGTGAAGCCTGCTGAATGGGCTGAGAAGGTTGTTGAACGGCCTGAGCTTGCTGAACAGCCTGAATTGGTTGCTGAATTGGCTGTTGAACTGGCTGCTGAATTGGGTGCTGAACTGGCTGCTGAACTGGTGAAACAGTCTGTGGTGGCACATTTTGCTGTTCAGCCTGCGCAGCTAGTTCGCTGGGTCTCCGATCAGAGACCTGCTCCGCAGGTGCACTGGATTCGGCCGTCAGATCACGCTGTGGGCTCTGCGGAGTCTGCTGGTTCTGCGGCGACGAGATCCGAGATGGCTCGTTCGACGCAGAGACGCGTTTCGAGTCCTCCATGGGCGTGGCCGGGGAAACCGTCTCTGGATTCGGACCCCCAGCGAAATTAAGCGGTCGCGAAGAGTCCTCTGTGGGAGGCAGAGGCGGGCTTCCGGCGAGCGCTGTTCCTGACATGGAAAAGATTTTTAGCTATTTTCCAGTGAGAAAAAAACACAGAAAATATGACTTGACTCTATAAGTGAATAAAAGGGGGGGAAGGGAGGATCTGGAATCTAACAGACACAATACTAATGAAAAAATAACTGTGCTGGACCAGAAAAGTGGAAAAAAGTAGGGGAAAGATTACAATGAAGGGCGGGTATCAAAAACAGCTGGGTGTAGCGATGGGATCGGCCGAGATTTCACCACACGTCTAGAAATGGATGAGTGGGGGTGGATGAAACACGCGGCGCGTCTAAGCTGTGGAAAACGCGATGCAATGAAAAACGGGGTTTTCTTTATCCGAAATGATTGACCGAACTCTCAGGTGCCGCTTCAGACAGATAAGGGGAGTGCCGAGACCAATGCAAGGAGAGAAAAAGAGGGAAAGCTTAAGGCAGAGTGGACGCTATCAGCACTGATAAGCACGAGCAGAGAGCAGTACCGCGGGAGCTACGAACGAAGAAAAGAAATTACCGACAATCGAGACCAGGAAACCAAGATTCAGAATGACGCTAATCAGCAATGCACACACACTTCGAGGTCTTTTTCTTTTTACGTCGCAAGTACTCGTGGTAATTTTTTTTCGAAAGCCCTTTTGCCACGAACGTTGTGATAAGCTGATAGTGGTGTCTTACTAATGGAAGTACACCTTGATTCCGAAAATCTTTAGGTCCCCGAACCGATAAGGTCATCGTGTAACGAAAAAACATGAACTGCCGAAATACCCACGTCGCCCTAGCCCACCAATGCCCCACTGGAGACTCAGGAGAGATCGCGCCGCACCAATACATATGCCGCCTGCCCGAACGCAGGGAATCATTAAGCAATCTGCTGCTGTTCGTGTTCCTCGATACAGATGAAACGCACGCCGAAAATGAAAAAGGGGCACCACTCCTACATACACGCACGCCGCAGGCGCCCAAATTAGCTACTCAAATAATGCTATATAATTATTTCGTAACATGCATGATCCAATTGTTTCTTTGTCAGCTACACTGAAACATTAACACGTCATCCGTCATCCGACCTATATAGATCTGGAGACGGGCCCTACTGTACGTATCGAATTCGCGACCCAGGTGCAGCGGGTGTGTGCCCGAGCGGCATGCGATCCAAGTGTGGGCCTTGACTGCAACGCAGCGTGTGATTGTCACCAGCTTGGGCACACTCCGTTTGACTAATAAAAACTCCAGGGTACGGATGTTCACAGAGCCGACAAAAAACGTGGACGGCTGGGGCACGAGGGTTGCCGATTGTTCGATCGGGGAGCAACTCCCCTAAACACTATCTTATCGCTACAAAGCATTATCAAGGATCCTCGCTCTGCATGACTATGATGCGTTTTTGACCGTTGATAAGAAACACTGGGCCGCCGGAATATCGTGACATGACGTGTTTGTATTGCATCATGACCTGATGGCCAGCTTCGCACAGTCATATACTCTTCTGTATGCACTCTGACACTCCCGCCTAGTAGAGTGGCTTATCAGTGATATAGGCTTATCGAAATATGTGCATATCAGCCCGTTTATCTCGAAACGGGCTGCGGAGATAATAACGGCCCAGTTTGACTACAACCACGATAAATTAACTCGATTCACGGGGAAATAGTATTGGCATCAGATCACAGATACAGATCGATAAGAGAGAAATACATAGATACAATCATTATGAAGATCCAAGGGGATATACGGAAAATTCAGCTGCGAAAACAAGTCCATTTAGGATTAAAAATGCCTTTTTCCCTGGCATCTCAGCGGCCTTGCTGTGATAAGATCTGTCAGATATCTAGAACATGTGATGATCTACGATTATCTATCTTTACAGTCATCTATCGCAATCAGCGTAATCAGTTCTCAGAAAATGCCACAGCAAACTGATAGAATGATTTCCCGAAAACCGTTATCAACGTTTTTCTGATGCCCCTGATGACGTTGTGCTTGCCAGCTATCTAAGAACCCTGCATACACTGCCCGTTATCTATCAGGCGGTCCCCCTATGTGCTGAAGCCATGGCGACCGCAATGGCGACATTAACAACAATAAATGAGTCACTTTGAGTTCTTTTTCTACAAGATCTGCCTATCTTACAAGGACAGTTTGCACAATGCTCATCACCTTCATGTTTTTTCGCCAACGTTTCTAAACCTTTCTGATATTGACATCGTCATCTTTCCTCCCTTCAGCTCAAGCGGCAATACTAACTTCTGCATTTCATTTCTGTATTTCATTTTAAACACTCATTTATTATATTTGCACATATTTATAAATACAGGCCCTCTGTTCACAACATTCCTGGTTTATGAGTTAGAAATGAGGGAATCAGTGGACTAGAACCTTTGCTAGTGTTTAGACTTTGCATTTGTTCTTGTTTTCTCTTTGGTTTTCTGATCGAAAGGATAATCATGATCACCCTTTAAATTCAGACTTTGTAACGCCGCTCAACTATTTGGCAGGCTTAGCACGGTTGTGGGCCATATGGCTTTGGACGAGGTGGCCAGCTGCAAGAGCGGCGTTCAGCGAGACCTCGCCGGCCAGGACGGCAGTGGCAACGATGCGAGCAAGTTTACGTGCATTGTCGCCAGGGTTCGTCATATTAGGTCCTCTCACGCCAAGCATGTTCAACATAGCCGCCTGCGGCTCTAGAATAGTTCCTCCGCCAATGGTGCCGACCTCCAAACAGGGCATCGTAACCGAGATTTGCAGATCGCCATCGACATTGCTCATAAGCGTCATACAATTCGAGCCCTCAACGACCTGGGCGGGATCCTGGCCTGTGGCAAGAAACAGAGCGGCTACAAGGTTGGCTGCATGTGCATTGAAGCCACCAAGAGCGCCAGCCATGCTTGAACCGACGAGGTTCTTGGCCATGTTCAGCTCGACCAGCTCGTCAACGCCGGTCTTCAGCACAGTACGGACGATCTCACCGGGAACGATGCCCTCGGCTACGACGCTCTTACCACGACCGTCAATCCAGTTGATGGCTGCAGCCTTTTTGTCGGTACAGTAGTTACCGCTCACACTGACAATCGTCATGTCGTCGAAGCCACACTCCTCGGCGAGAACCTGCAAGGCCCGCTCTGTACCCTTTGAGATCATGTTCATGCCCATGGCATCACCCGTCTGTGCGCGGAATCGGATGTACAGGAACGGACCGGCCTGACTGGTCTTCAAGGAGTCGAGACGAGCAAAACGTGACGTCGAGTTGAACGCACGCTCCATTGTCTTACGGCCTGCCTCGCTGTCGAGGTAGATCTTACAGGCCGCCGCACGAGAAGCACGGTTAAAAGTGACACACGGGCCTCGGGTCATACCATCGGCCAGAATTTCTGTCACCACACCACCGCCAGCATTCAGAGCTTTGCAGCCTCGCATAGTTGACGCGACCAGCACGCCTTCCGTGGTGGCCATGGGCAAGTAGAACTCCTCACCGTCAATAATAACGGGTCCGGCCACACCCAACGGCAGCGGCATAACGCCAATGACGTTCTCACAGCACGCTCCGAGTACACGGTCGTAGTTGTAGTCCTTGTACGGCAACTCGCTTGTTTCCAAGGTGTGCGTAGTCGAAGTACGGGAGACTGCAGCACGACGCACAACCACAGCACGAGTCGTGTCCTTGAGCTGCTTCTCCAACGCATAGAGCGGCAGCTTTCCGGAAACCACGAGAGCAATGAGCTGCTCGTTTGTCAACAACGGCGCCTTACCCTCCTTAAGCATCTGTTCACACTCCTCGGGGCTGCGGTTATTAGAAGAGATCCGCACAAGCTCTGAAAGCGATTCACTCGACGAGCTGTCTCGGCTTCGAGGAGCAGCCGCCGTTCCAGCTGCAGTAGCACTGCCACCAGAAGGTGTTCTGCCCGTGCTACCGATCTTTTCCAGAGGCTTTCTCGGGCTAGCACCACCGATTCTGCCAAGACTGGGTCGGTGCTGACGAGCAGAGAGCTTCTCACCGGCACCAATCGTCTTTCCTGAGGTCGGAGACGTCGACTTTGCAGCCGTGGGCGAGGTCGAAGATGGTGAGATCGCAGATACAGATGTGTCGACCTTCGGGGGAATAGCGGTCTCCTTCTTAATAGGACTCACAGCGCTCGGAGTGACGGCACCGGGTGTAACCAGCAACGGTGTGTTGCTCTGGCGCATGATAATACCGGCAAGATAGCCGTTGCAAATAAGAGACACGATTAAAGCCACAAACAGAGTTGCTGGAGCCGCCTTGATGACACCCCAGGCCTGGTTCAGCCAAATTCCGCTGCGAGAACTCGGCGCAAATCGCAGAGCCGGGATAACGGTGAACACAGACGGTACGGGCAGGCGCTGAGCGAACTCGTTGACTTGCAAGCCAGCAAGATCGGACAAATGCATCGAGAACGAGATTGGGAAGTGCACAATGTTGACCCAGTTCACGGCAAAGAAGCCGAATACGAGCAGCAAACGCACGCTACCGCCGAGCCACTTGAAATGCGTATACCGAGCAGCTCGAGCATGGCTCGACGAGTGCAGAACCTCGTCAGCATAAGCGCTGGCAACGTCACAGGACACTCCGTCCTCCTGCAAAGTACGACGAACGGCGTCGTTGCGGTCGACCTGCACCATAGCGACCTTCAGAGACACTAAGGCCACGTAGAACGTGATGAGGAATGCAAGATCGAACAGCAAAACCAGCACGCTGAGCACAGAGAACTCGAAAAGCGCCGGAATCGACGTGCTCACGCCGGCCAAAACCATGACGGTGGCCTCAAGCAACGACTCACGGGCAATGCTGCCAAACTGGTCGGCCACGCTGTTCTTTACAGCCTCAGCAGCACTCAGTTGCTTCGGATTCAGCAAGGCTTCACGCGCAATACGCACTTTATTGTTGAATCCTACCACAAGCACGAAGAAAGGAAGGCCCTGTACGAGCGCAAGCTTCGGTACAGAGATTCCGATGGTCACTGTGACGGCATATGCACACAAAAAGGCCAACCCACTGCTCATAACGGCGCTCAAAAACAGGAAGGTCCGAGATCCCAAAGCCCGGAGCTGCAAAAACAGGTTGAAAAACGTGTAGTACATGCCCAACCAGCCAGCGGAAATCAGACCAATGTCGAAGTACGACGCTTTGCCGAGAAGATCGAGGATCTTTGAGTAGTAGAACTGCATGTACGTGAGGAAAGACGGAGAAGAGCTCTGGAGCTCCCATTGCTGACCATTCACTTCAAACGTCTTCAACTCCTCTAAAGCAGACGAGAGCTTGGATTCAGGGAGTACTGACTTGGCGTAGCTCGCGCCGATCTCGGCAGCGGCAGAGTTCCGGCCCGTTTCCGCACTTCTCGGAGTTTTGCTGCTTTCGTGGAAAAGTTCCGAAGTCCCCAGCACAGAAGCGACATGATCACGCACTGCTGCAAGCTGGGCCTTGCTTTCCTCGTCCCTGCCAATAGCCGACGGGAAAACCACGGGAAAACCCACAAATCGCGGTGTATTTGGGGGAACAACTGTAGGAACAATAGGAGTCCATTTTGAGGCAGACTCCACGTAGAAACTGCGAGTTAATGAACCAGGAAGCACCGAAGGGTTCAACTCAACAGCGAACACATAAGCAGCGAACACAGTTGCGGCAATAAGCGCCAGCGTTTGGATGGGCCAACGGCCAGCTCTGAACGCGATGGTAGCTGCTGTGATCATAGAAAATATGCGATTATCAAGGATGGGTTTTTATTAAAAGAAACACTGTTATTGACGTTCCTTGGGTTGTTGTTTTTTTTGTAAAACGAATAAATTAATTTGGGAACAAAAAAAGGTGGAGAGAAAATATTAGAGCTTCAGAGAAGATGGAGAGAGCTTTCAAACCAGGCTAGACACTAACGAGAGAAAATTTTACAGGGCAGTGCAAGCTTCTCTTCTGCTTCAGATTTCTTCTTCCGACAGGCTTCTGCTCGGTGTTTTCAAAGAGAATGTCGTCAAAACGCGACGCGTGGTTTTTCTATTATTTTTCAGCGGGTGGGAGAGTCACACCTTGGACTGAGCGGAGGTGCGAACGTGGAGCGGTTAGGGGTCTGTACGAGGTTTATCAGATTTTACTTTAACGCGCCGCCTTTTTAACGACGCCAGCAGGGTAGGCCCTGCTAAGGTGGGTTTAGTCTCAAGCTCGAGGGTGACATCACAGTATATGCGTTTTTCCACCTCTGCGGGTGACGAAAACATATCTATTGCCACTTACGATAATGTTAACTAAATTGATCAAGTGCCACCAAAATCATTAGCTACATGGCTCCGCTAAGTCTAAAATCATGAGATACAGGTAGAGATAATCTAGTCCAAGATCACATAGACCATTAGGCAACATTGCAAACCACTAATTAAATTGGTATTCTTGTTGTGCTTTTGTTATTATTGTTGTTGTTTAAAACTGATTAGTCTAATAAATTATACACCTTGGTTCGTCTTGCGGAGATGTTCCTCGGACACGGGTTCTGTCTTGCCGTTAAGCTCAGGGAAGCCGTCAATGCGGTTGCTAAGACCCACAAGGACGCCTTCGCTGTTGGGTCCTGCCACTACGCAGTTGGCCGTCTCGGGGAGGGTAAGCTCACCCTCTTTCTCGAGCGATGGTAACTTTGCTCTAATAATAGATGTACTATGTTCGGGAAGAACGGATAAAGTTGATCCAACGACCGTCATTCCAATTACGGGCTTTCCGATATCGAGAGTGCCCAAATGCTCACCGGTCTTCCAGTTCCATAGGTAGACGAACGGATCGCCTCCGCCGCTGACAAGAAAGTCTTCATGCACAACTAAATGGGACACAAACGATTTGTGGCCCAACAGAAAGTTCTCAATTACAAAGGACTGGGGGAACCGGGATACCCGAATATGCTCATCTCTGTCACTTGCAATGAGATGTCCTGGCACTAACTCGACATCCAAAACCATGGAAACATGGCCCGATATTGGCTGTAAGCTTTTAGGGTCAGCTATGGGCTCAAGCAGCTTCGTGCTGAATACGTCGCCAAACTTGTCGGCCACAACGAGATCGACGTTGTTAACAGACACGGCGAATGCTGAGGGTCGTTTGGGAAGCTCGTGGGTTGCAACGACCTCTAGAGTGTTGCGGTCGTAGACTCTGAGCTGCTTGGTATTGTTTACAGTGCCAACAACGTACTTATCCGTGCTTCTGATCTGCGTCAAATCGGCATCCTCAATGATTTTTTCAATATTTTTATTGCTATCGAACTTCACCAGCTGGGCATTTTGACAGGCGAAGACATTGCCTCCACTAACGGCGATTGAATGCACCATGCTTTAGGTTGCCTGTCTTCTTTTGAAAAATATAATTTTCGCCCTGATCCACTATTTACCTTCTTCCCATATACAGACACAAACGCAGTGATCCCTAGTTGAAAACCCTGCTATAGCAGAAAGCCCAACTTGCCCTGTCGTTTCACCCACCCTCCTTTCATCAGCAGTTCCCTACCTTTTTCTCCTCCCAGTACGATCCCCCATAACCAATCTGCGTTAACGTCTGCCCACCATAACCCCCGAAAAGCGTCAGCTCGCATCGCGATCTTCACTATACAGGCCCTCGATAACCTACCATCACCTGGTTTCTTAAACTGCATTAGAAGTCTCGTGACTCGCTTAGGATTACCGCTGCAGCCTCAGCGCTTCTGGAGCTTCTCCAAACGCCCAGCCATACTGGGGGAGGTCTGAATAAATATGTCTGATCGATGTAAGGAAATAAATATATAATTTACCAACAGATCCGGGGGTAGCTTGTTCCACACCAGAAACAGGATTTTTGCGAAAGAGGAGTCGGCGCTTAGGAGCATAAATAAATATTATTCGCACAAACATGGATCAAGGCTGGTTTTATGAGCGCAGTGACGAAAACTGGCCCGGCCAGGCGTTTGGTCTGCGGGTGAAAAAAGTCCTTTACGAGGGCAAAACAATGTTCCAGAACGTTTTGATTTTCGAAAGCACAAACTATGGCAACGTACTGTGTCTTGACGGTGTTATTCAAGCCACAGAAAGAGACGAGTTTGCCTACCAGGAAATGATCTCGCACATCCCGTTGATGGCCCACCCGAACCCGAAGCGTGTGCTCGTCGTAGGTGGCGGAGATGGCGGCTGTGTGCGCGAAGTACTGAAGCATTCGGGTGTTGAGCATGTCGATCTTGTTGAGATCGATCAGACAGTCATTGATCTGTCGCTTAAGTACTTGCCCGAGATGGCCAGCTGTCTCAAGGGCGATGATCCACGAGTCACCGTGAACGTATGCGACGGATTTGAGTTCTTGGCTAATAATAAGGCGAAATACGATGTCATTATTTCCGACACCTCTGATCCGGAGGGTCCAGCTGAGCAACTTTTCGGCAAGAACTACTTCGAACTGCTTAGCCAGTCCCTGACAGAAAACGGCATTGTAACGATGCAGGCCAGCGAAAACGTATGGCTTAATTTGCCGTTGTTGAAGAAGCTGAAGGAGACGTGCTCAGAAGTGTTCCCTACGGTAAAATATGCATCCACTTGCGTCCCCACGTACACCTCCGGCCAGCTCGGGCTTATGGTCTGCGGTAAGAGTGCTAATATTCGCGTAGATGAGCCGCGGTGCAAGTGGAGTGAGGCCAGCACGGCCGAGCTGAATTACTACAACGAGGACGTACACAAAGCGAGCTTCGTCGTGCCGACGTTCGCCAAAAAATATGTATAGATATGAGTCATGCTAATAAATAATTGTTTACACCGCAAATGCTAACCGAAAATATCGTCGATGGCCGACCTTGCACTGGATTTCTTCTTGGACTTCTTCTCCTTTTTCTTTTTGGGTGCCTCTTTTTCTACTGTCTTTTTGTGTGTGATCTTCACGTCATTGGGATCGATTTCGGTTCCAAGGTCCATGTCAATATCTGCGGCAACGAATTGGGTACTGCTTTGGGCTTTTTGTTTTTTCACTTTAACCTTCTTTTCAGCGGCCTTCTTTTCTGCTGCAGGGACGAGCAGTGTATATATTCTCGCGGTGCATGCAAGCAGAGCGAATCCCAGCGTGATGAAGGCACCCTGTGCGAGCACTGTGTGAAGTGATCTGGCAACCTGCGGTATGAGTTTTGTAGTTAGGAATTCCGCCGTGACCGGATCGACTTTATTATGCTGGACACAGCGAATGAGCCGGCGGTGCAGCATCGAGACGTACCGCCACCACCGCTGGTTCCGTTGCTGTGCCCGGTTCTTTATGTAGATCATATGCAGGATCTCTATCTCATTTAGCAAGTCCTTGTTCATGTGGATAGGCCGGTTCACCGGTTGTGGACTCGATTTTGTTTATTTCATCTGATCTGGTCTGAAACCTAGCCTCATCATACCTTAAACATTGGGTTCACTAGCTGCATATATGTCTAGCGATAAAATCGGTTGCCGTTATTCGAATGCACAGCTTGTTTTCTTATCACCTAGTTGTTTGATTTCGTCCCCTCGCTGCTGCAGTCTTTGACGGAAACAAATTCAGTTGGCGCGTATTTTTTAATTTTTTAATTTTTTGGCAACGCGGCAACCGGTATTTTTCATAATGCTCTCCGTAGTTGCATGCGCTTAAAAAGCACCCCCATCATTTTTCTCCACTATTCACGACAACCATGGTAGCCACCCTTCTCCCTGGTCTCGGTTCGTCCGTCCACTCCCCTAGAGTATTTTTCCCTAGAGGTTTTTCCCCTAAGAGATGATATTCTTGTTATCCGGAACCAAATATTCCTGATATGTTGCCCTTACCCTGGTTATTCTCGAAGGTTGTTCTAATGACGGGCTCGCTCAAATCCGCTTTTATAAAAACCTCGCATCAAAAAGCGCAGGCTCCGTACGGAATCCCCCGGGTTTTTTTTTATTATCGTGGCCCCATCGCACTGCATGTTACCGCGTACTGTGTTTCCTGTGGCGATTTAATCTGCGCTCGATGTACTGGCACTCTAATTTTCGCAGCCGCATGCTGGATCCCAAGCTGGTTGCTTCGAATATGCGGGCCACAAACCCTCTGTAGTCCCGTTGCCCCACATAAACCCCACATACCCACGCTCCACGCAGACGTTCGCTAAGCGGGCCCCAGCCATTGTACGTACATCCAGTTGCCGGACACATACGTCGTGCACCGTCACGATGCCACATGCCCTTTCCCGCCCTTCGTCAATGCATCGTATATATGGGGGCCACATTTCCACGGGTTTCCAGCATATAAACCGCATACCGCTGATTTCTGTGTGCACTACTCGAGATTTCCCCATTCGACCACCCCATCTGCAGCGATTGTTTGCTTTGTGATCTGCACGAATTGAAACCTCTAAGTTGTCTGATTGTTAGAGACCCAGTTTTTCCGACTCGCTTCACACCTAAAAATAATAATAATTGAAACAAGTCGTCCACAACCTCGAAACCACCCACTAATTTGACCACGAAATTCACGCATGTCCGACAACACGCCGAACTTTCTCAAAAAACTAAGCATTCCTCGTCCCAGCAGCGGCCACCTGGCTGCGCTCGGCGAAGCTGACCGGCCCATTGCCGTGTTCAGCGACTTCGATGGCACAGTTTTCCTCCAAGATACGGGCCATGTTCTGTTCGACAAGTTTGGCCTGGGCAAGGAGCGCCGTGAGGAGGTCGACCAGTCCATCGGTAAGACCCGCACGTTCCGAGACGCCAGTGAAGAGCTGTGGGGCTCGTTGCACGTCACGTTAGAGCGGGCCAAAGAAGAGCTGAAAGAAAGGCTCACAATTGACCCGGACTTCATTGCATTCTTCGACTACCTGCAGAGCAAAGGCGTCGAATTCACCGTCATCAGTGCTGGTGTGAAACCGCTGTTGCGCACAGCTTTGGACACGTTTGTGGGCCCCGAACGCAGTGCGAAAATCAACATCATTTCGAATGACGCTGTGATCAGCCCTGACGGCCATTGGACGGCGAAGTGGCTGCACGACTCTCCGTTGGGAATCGACAAGTCGCTGGCGATCCGAGACTGGTTGGCCGAGCATTCGGACGGAAAACGGCCCGTACCGAAGGTTGTGTTTGTTGGTGACGGTGTGAGCGATTTGGCTGCGGCTAAACAGGCGGACATTCTGTTTGCACGCCAGGGACTCGCCTTAGAGGCCTACTGCATCGAGCACATGATCCCGTACATTCCGTACATGCGGTTCAAGGATGTTTTGCACGATATCAAGTATCTCATCAAAGGAAATCGATATCACGACAAAGAGGCGGCCGAAAACTTCAAACGTGCGCAGATCCAGCAATTGACGGGCGGTCTCGGGCCGTTGTCGGCGCCAACGAAGCCGAAGTTTGGCCTCGCGTCGGATGACGAAGACAGCGATAGCGAAGACAACGTTTCTGTACATAGCAAGCACAGCCCCGTTTCTCCGACCGCCGAGTCGAAGGTCCCCGAAATCCCGCGGCCACACACGCCGCCAGGTGAGCCTTCGTATCTCGCGCGACCGGCATTGACTCGACAGTACTCGACGGGCGACGATTAATGGAAAGAAAAATAAAAAATTACATGCACACCTAAATATCTCATCCATAGGGATTTTAATTCACAACTATACATAGAAATATGTGCAAAAGAATACTCACAAAAAAAAAAGTTATTTCTAATGAAATCTGAAAAGTATACTTGGGCTCGCAAGTATATTCAATTGTGCAAATAACTGATTTGGCACAGAAGTCATAGAACAAATAGTCACAGAGATTCGAGTTTCCGTCATTCACTTGCGCTTCTTCCAGTCGGCATTTCGGTGAACATCTTCTCGAGATCCCGGGCAAGGCGGTGAGTAAGGAGGAGGCTCATACCCATCCAAGCTGGTGGCTCGTTCGGTATGCTCGGCAGCGCGATCAGTGATGGGCTGCGAACCCGCTGGTGCAGACGGTGGAGGCTCGAACGGGTTTGAAATCTCGGCATCTTCTTGGCGACACAAGGTTGTAGCGGGAGATCGCCAATTAGGCGGTGGGCAGAGTGGAGGTTCGAACGCGTCTAAATCCTCTGTTTCTTGACAGCTTGATGAAGCTGCTGTAACTGGAGGTCGCCAATTCGGTGGTGGGCCTGGTGGAGGCTGGTAATCATCTGGATTGTCGTCATTATTCTGACTGCTAACCGAAACGTTCTGGTTGTTATTGTTGTCTGATCGCTCGCTGTGGTCTGTCAGTACTATATCATTCTGATCTTGGGCCTGCGTGCTGGCTTCGCGGCTAGCTTGGCATTTTGCTTGACGAACCACTGAGATCAAGAGCCATAAAAGGAAGCCAACAAAAAAAGTCACGAAAACAACTACAACTGCAATTTCTCCTGCTGAGGGGGATGTTTCGTCGGAGGCCATCGCTCCCATTATAATGAAATTTTTCTCGCAATTCGCCCCGATCAGACGAACTTGCTAAAACTGCTTTCACGAAATTGCCTCTACTGAATCCAATGCGTCAAGTTGTCCACAATCAGCAGTGCTGCAATGGTCGTTGTTCTGCTGTCGTGCCCAATGCGTGTTCTAAACTGTTTAGAATTAAAGTTTGGGAACACAGATAACAACTCTTTCGTGATGCGCAATTACCAAGCAGACCGGATAGATACGGCAGTGTGGCTGCACGGGTCCCATAATTGGAATTCCGAGGAGGGAGACGGCATTCCAGATCCTGAACTTTATCTCGCGTTGCATCCTGCTACGCACTCTATTGGGTCATGCTACTATGTATATTCTCTATCTTTCATTAACGAACGGAATATTAGCCGAAATAAGCCGCTTTATCACTCAAATTATTCTTTCTGTTGATGAATATTTCTATAATGATAGTGATTACGGAGTTCTAAAGCCTCAGTAGATTTTTGAGATTTTGGTCACAAAACAAAATCTTTTTTCTCGCAAGAGATAGTTAGAATAATAATAAAATCAACCAAATTTTGGAAGTTTTAGTACACCGTCTATGTGAAGGTATTTCTCATCTACACAAGTTTCTATTTTTTTTACAAGGTTAAAATTGAGCTGTTCGGAAAATGCAAGAAATTAAATATCAACTCAGTAATAGCGTCGCCGGATCCCAATTCCGTGAATCTCGAAGATTATGCCGCCATGGTGGGGCCGGCTTATGTGCTCGAGCTCAACCAGATTCACAGCCAGCACCAACATAATCACTCCGACCTCACAAAACAGCTGTTTGAGATGCGATTCTCGATTAAGTAGTGACTCGCTGATTTTTGAGCAAATAAGCATACCATTTGAATGTAGACTGGGCGTGCTCGATCCCATCTTAGCAAGCAATCGGTCGGAGTTTGTATTCAGAACCTGCTTGGAAACCAGCAGTTGAGATTGGCTGAATATACTGCAAAGAGAATACACCCAGCGTTTAACCAGGAGCTGCGGGAGATGGAAAATTGCCGAGTTCATGTTAGCTTTAATGCTTCATTCCGCTGATCTTATATGCCGCCAATGTTGCTTAGAACGTTAAATATGGGGCTCAACTGTTGTGTGTGGGGTTGGGATAGGGGAGAAGACTGTCATAGTCTTATCACCCTATGCTGTGGGGTCACATGTCTGGCCGTTAGGCGCAGCTGTCTATCTTGCATGAAGCCGTTTTTAGACCAAGACGCCGAAGAGTCGAGCGGCTTTTTGGAAGCTGAACATTTTTGTGCTTACCTTGATGTATTCTAAAACGTCGTAGCATCTAATTTTTTAAATGTCTTTTAATTTGTGGTATTATCTCAATTCTCATTGTTTTTCTTTTTTCCCTGGTTTTTCCGGAGGAAAAAGGGCTATTGATTCATCCACAATTATTACCGAGATAGCGTATACAATATTGGGTAATGTCAGCATCCTAGCTGATGTCGTGGGAAAATAATTTATACATATATGCGTATTTAGATGTCCTGAAGTATTAAATCATTAGCAAGCTCAAAATATGCCTTGAACCAGTCAATCCCAAGCTGAATATCCCTTACACCTGTAACCTCTCGAATTGAATGCATCGCTAGAACAGGAATTCCGATGTCAATGGTGCGGATTCCGAGCGAGGCCGCACGCATCGGCCCGATCGTACCACCCGATCTCGTATCGTTGCGTGGAGCGAATCGCTGTAGCGGGATCTGCGCCTTTTCTGCTATAAGCTGGCATATCGCCGCATCAACTGCATTAGATGTAAATCTTCCTAGCTGCTTCACGGTCATTCCGGTATTTAAATGTGGCATGTGGCCCTCACAATACTGGTTCAGGTAATTTGGGTTCACTGCATGTGTGACATCCGCACTCAATGCTACTGAATTCGCGACACTCTGTGCTCGCTCATCTCGAGATGCACCGAAACTCTGGAAAATCACGCTCATTGTAATTTCCATGAGCTTGTTAAAGCCTCCAGTGCGTGTGAGACTACCGATCTCTTCATTATCATATAGTGCGACCATTTTGATAGCATGATCAGCATTGCCTTTGCTCGCGATCAAGCCTTTCATGGAGGTATACGAACACAGACGGTCATCCATGCGAGAACACATGAACAGGTCACCGTTGAGCCCGCCGATCGTTGGCTCTTCACTGCTAAATAATTCGAGCTCGAGTTCAAGAATGTCAGTGACTTCACATTTTAATTGTTTCGCCAAAGCAGCTAAAAGCTGTGCTGAGTGGCGTTTCCGTATGTCTGATGCCACATCTGTGTTCGACTGTGAATATTGTGGAGGTTGGAAAGAGTGAGGATTCACGACATTGCTCATTTCGGAGTCGGCTGAGGTACACAGAGCATGCGTGTCCAGGTCAGACGTGCCCGTTATTGGTACGAAATTCGTCTCGAGGTTAGACTGCTCTCTGTTTCCGAAATGCGGGGCCAGGCTCGGAATCGTGCCTACAGTTCCAGGAAGACGCACAAGCTTCGTGACAATGCCTTCCTTTGTGCGCACAACTGCACGACCACCTAAACCGAGGTCTCTATCGAGCCATGATGATATTACTGGGCTTCCATAGGGTGCAACCCCAAGGCGATCAAAGCCTTGAACGGTCGGAACAAGACTGTCCGGCTTTAAACTTAGTCGGTTTGCATCGATATGACCAGCACTCATTACAAACCCGTCGAGTCCACAGACAAAGTTCTCGCCGATTTCGAACGCGATAATGTTCGTGTCGTTGCGATTTACATAATACCGGCCACCTCGCTCGAGTTTTGGGAAGTCTGATTCGAAGATCTCGATGAAACCGGCCTCATTGAGCATCTGTTCAATTCCATATGTGAAATGGAACACGGTTGGGTACTCACTCATAAACTTTTTGAACTCGCTCGCCATTTTTTGTGTGAATGAGGCGTCTAGCAAGATCGGTAGTCAGCAATAAGTTGCCAAATGTGGAAATATGATTATGTGGCTGTATGATCAAACCCTAAAGATGTCCAACAGCTGTCGGCGGCGATAAGCGAGATAAGCATGGCGTTCATTCGAAGATTTCCGATAGAAGATGCACACCTATAAAATTGAAGCGATTAAAGAAGTGCAAGAGTACCTCAGAAAATAGAAAATTAGCAGATGGTCTATTAAGAAAAACATATTTTAGGGATTTAATAACTATATATGATGTCTGGAGGATGAAACTTGTATGTGATACGCGCGTTTAAGTAGATCAATGGCCGCTAAACATATTCACTGCTCGTAGGGAACCAGCTCAACGGGAACACCCGAGCCACCGACCATGGCTGTAAGAGTCTGACGCTCGACAAGCTCAGGAGAGAATCCTTTGCCTGGAAGCACCTTGTCATAAGTTAAAGCCAGCTTGGCGATGACAACATAAAGCTCAGTAAGTGCAAACTGCTGCCCCAAGCAAATACGTGGGCCGCCGTTAAATGGTATATATCCCCAGGAATACATGGGACTGCCGGGAATCTTGTTCTCAGGCAACCACCGGTCGGGATCAAACTCGTTCGCTGTGGGGCCGTAGACCTTCGGATGACGATGCATAATGTAGGAAGAGTAGTTCAGCACTGTGCCCTTCGGTACGAATACTGGTTTGCTTTCATCAGGGCCGCCACCTCGAGGCAGGGTCGTGTCTCTTACAGCTGTGCGCATGTTCAATGCTACAACTGGTGAGAGGCGCAAAACCTCTTTGACAAAAAGCGGTAAGTAGTGGAGCCTGCGCAAACCTTCATACGTGAACTGCGTGTCACTTCCATCGGGGAATGTTTCCCAGACATCCTCTTTGACTTTCTCCCACATTTCGGGGTACTTTGCGAAATAGTAGAACGAAAATGCTAAAGTTGATGCTGTCGTATCACGGCCAGCAATCAGAATGTTAAAGATTTGATCACGGATAACAATGGGATCCCGCGTGCTTTTTGCTAGCTCATAGCTGAAGATATAGCTATCCTCGGGTGCCTTGTCATTGGCAGTGATGTCGAGAGCACGCCGGACATAGTGATCAATAAATGCATTTGCTCGGCGCTGATGCATCTTGTGCTCGGGGAACTTCCAATCAACAATAGAGTTGAGACTGTTGAAAAGTAGTTTCTGCAAGACATACTTGTTCAAAAAAGTGTAAGATTCAACAAACTCGGCAGAAGAGATGATCTCGCCTGTTTCAGGATCTTCAATCTGCGCCCCGCTGCTGTACTCACTGAACTTCAACGAATCCACAGATTCGCCAAACAGGAACTCGGTGGCTGTATCCATTGTGAGCAAATGGAAGAATCGCTGGATCTCGACTTTATTGTCCTCTTTGGCAACCTGCTCAATGAACGTGTCAACATGCTTGCACAGATCAGTCAGTCGACTGATCTGCTCTTTCGAAAATTGCGGCCGAAGCATGAGCCGGGAATGCTTCCATTCGCTGCCATCTTGCGTGAAGATTCCTGATCCGAAAACGGGCCCCATGAAATCACTGCGCGTAACCAGCGAAAAGTCCCAAAATTGCGTGGCCAGAATAGCCTTCAAATTCTCAGCATCACGCGTTACCAGACTCCACCTAAATAAATTCTCTCTCCAAAAAGTCTCAACGTTGTTTTTGAGCTCTCTAGCTGCAAAATACCGAAGAAGCTGATCTTTGCGAAGTTGTTTAATACAGGTAATTGTAAACGGAAAGCCGAATGGGATACTGCTTTTCACAGTTACAGCTCCGCATCGTTTCAATCGGCTCTGGATCGGATAGATAATGTAGGGCCATAAGAATTCCCAGTACACAAAGAATGCAAGGGCAGCAAGGGCTAGATATAGCAACATCTATTATAACTCAGCACTTCGCAATTCCTTCCCGAGTTTTGTAAGTTCTTTCAAAGTTTGGAGCTGCAATGGAATAAGTGGGCATATACAAGATCAGTAACTTTAAACGACAGACGATATATATATAGCGATTAAAATCTACAAATAACGATAATATATCGCGTTGGGTCAAGGGTGGCACTAAGGCCTATGACGGCTCAAAACCACTGCGGGGTAAGGCATTACGCATACCATGTACGTCGACGAGCCATATGTCTCCCAACCATAAACACCCACGTTCACCAGTCAGGCTGGAGGGTTACCCACCATGGCAAATCTTGGCATTAACGTCTTATCTACCTTAGACATGTGCATGAGTGGTCTTCTGGTCACGCATCCTCCTTAATTCTTGCAGAACTGTAAACATACACATGACTTCCCCGCTGAAATATACCGCGGTCCAACGATTTTTCGGGAGATCATCTGAGCTAAATCGATCGCAATTATAGATGTTGCTAGTTCTTATGTAAAATTACGAGAAATATTGTCATCAGCCAATTACCCGGCGGCGAAATAACTAAAAAAAGTCCGCATACTCTATTCTTATCTAGATTGATTGCCACAATTTGTGCACAAACAACACAAAATATGGACGGAGCAATTGCTTTTTTTAGTTTTAGATTTGATATTATGCCGCTCACTGGCTAATTTATGATCTTCACCGTTAATTAATACCCATATATCTAGTTCAAAGGCCGTCAGTAAGACAAATTGTTTTATTTGGCGAAATAAAGTTTGGCGTAGGTATGCTTCATATGACATGAAAATTCCAAGATGCTAATGCTAATGTACTAAATAATGCTAAGATTGATACTTTAGAAAGTAATACGACCCCTCATTGTCAGTGTTGAAGGTCGCCGTGCTACCAGAACCGTGCTCTTGACACCAATACTTTTTCCACTTGAGTTTGTTGTGTACTTTGCCGCCGCTCGAGGCCACAATCATCTCGAAATGAAACTGGCACCGCCGACGACCACCATCAACAGAAATGCTCAATTGCTTCGTGCTTCTGTCTAGTTTCCAAGTGCCAACCATAATATCCTGACGATATGCCTTCCCTGCCACCGGAGAAATTGGGGTGTCGATCCCTAACATATGTTGAGGAGCGTGATTCGCTAGCAAGCTCCGACAGCCCCCACTTGGCTCGAGCCAAAAGTAGCGATAATACCGCACTTCATGTCGAGGCTTTGTCCATGAGATACCTTCGGATTCGCCTTCCCGATAGTATTTCGACATGCATACATACACACCATTATATCGGATCGTGGGACACTTGCGGAACATTTCGTAGTAACTACCATAATCATCGACATGTAGGGCACTGTCTAAATCAGGATACGTGTTTCGGCAAATTGGTTCCCAGAGAAGGGCGCTGTCATAAGGAATGCGAAAACTTCGTCCAATTAACTGCGTACGAACGAACGCTTTTGGAGAATCAATGGCAATCTGTGCCAATATGGATGCTAAAATTTCAAAAGGAAGCCTCGCTATAAATGAGTCCTCGAATTCGTTCAATTCTTCTGCATCTTCCTTGTATTCATCATCTGATCCCGCCACCGTGGTGGCATTATCTGTGTCCGATTTATCCGGATCATATGCATTTTCGTGCGTCAGCACTCTAGTCAATTTGGAGGAAATGGGTGTGTTTGGAGATGCTAGACCTAAATTTCCTATGGATTTTGATAGATCAGCATTTTCATGCCCATCCGTATCAACCATGTGGGGTCGATCACATAAGATAGAATCTGAAATTGTGCAGTCTTGATAAAGCATTAACTTCACCTGGTTTCATATATACTCTACTTCTCCGGTGGAGTACAACTTCGGGGCGATTGGTGTAGTTGGTTATCACGTGCGCTTAGCATGCGCGAGGTCACCGGTTCGACTCCGGTATCGTCCATTTTTGCCTTTCGACGCAATAATAAGACATGATTTTTCGCCATGTAAAAATAATGACAGGGGACATAATAATTATTTTTAATTAACTGTCAGAAAACAAATGTTCTGTAAGGCAGGACTGCTATTTTGCGCCGGCAATTATATAATCGGGCGATTGGTGTAGTTGGTTATCACGTGCGCTTAGCATGCGCGAGGTCACCGGTTCGACTCCGGTATCGTCCAGTTTTTTGAGTTTCGGATGATCTGTTTATGCTGCTTTATAGATGACTATGATTTATTTTTTTTCAAGTCTTGCGAAGTAATCTGTAAGTCTCATCTGATCGGTAAACCGGAGCTTCCAACTTCGGGCGATTGGTGTAGTTGGTTATCACGTGCGCTTAGCATGCGCGAGGTCACCGGTTCGACTCCGGTATCGTCCACTTTTTTTCCTTTTGATTGTAAATTTTTTTATTTGGAGAATGCAATTTCCTTGTTTATGTTTCTAAGCGCAGTATGATGTCTGATTTTCTTTACTCCACTTGTTGAATATTGTGGTTGAGCGATTTTCTAGTGTATGCATATAAGTGTCATATGATTTTGTGATGAGTTGTATGCAGCATTGACCTTGATGGCTAGTACTTTGTACCACCTGAGGCCTTTTGAATAGATTTTATAGCAAAGACTAACGACAAAATATATAAGATGACCGTATCACTAGACATAAAGTGTATTATTATTATATGATATGATATGCGAAAGCAAATCCAGAAATACCCGATTCAGTATAGGTTCAACATCGGTCCATGAAATTCACCTCCTGTTTCTTTAAATTTAACTCTTTCAATCATTGCAATGTTTCTGACAATCGTCCAAAAATCCATATTCGCCCAACTTCATACGATCTTGACATTTTTCTCCTATCGGCCTTCATGTAATTGATAATTTTACTTATTGCATCATCAGTATATAATTGATTCAGCATTTAACAACTCCAGGGCGATTGGTGTAGTTGGTTATCACGTGCGCTTAGCATGCGCGAGGTCACCGGTTCGACTCCGGTATCGTCCATTTTTTGAATTTCAATCTATTTTTGTCGGTTTATTCAAGGTTTGCTTTTTACTTTTATTTTCTATCTTCAACAGTAAAATTGGTTTGGAGACTTGGACTGTTATCACATTTTCTGGTATTTGCGTTTCTAGTGTGTGTAGTTATGCTCCTTGAACAGGTCCCGCACATTATACAAGTCTTGAAAGAAGTGTGCGAACTGTGATGAACTGAGTTACACGTTGAAAAAAACCCAGGCAATTTAACTAGTATACATTCTTAGAAGGACAAGCCAAATAATAAGATGCACGACGTATTGAGCTGGTACCACGGACTTATATCATGTAACTTTCTTTTAGCAAAGGATTACAGGGCCAGAAGATGCCTGTAAGATGACTGGTGACGATGAGCGAACCCAACGGGGTACATACTGAAATAGCACCGAAGCAACATGATGTGAACCGAGATTCCTAAATAAATGACAATATAATTTTATACGTATTACGAAGTCTAGACCTTCATGGACTTAAGACCGTGCTTCCAGAAAATGACGTAGGGGGTAACGCCATCCTCACGCCAGTTGACGAGGGGGACCATTCCATCGGGGTCCATGGACTCACCAGTGAAGAACTCGTAGTCCTTGAAGTTGCCGACGATCTTCTTGACGTAGGCAGCAGCACCCTTCTCGAAGGTCTCGACCTCCTCGGGGTTGTGCTCCTGGAGGTAGGCCTTGACCTTCTTCATGTAGCCCTTGATGTAGGAAACGTAGGACTTCTTGTCGAAAGAGGTCTCCTGAAGACGGGAGTTGTAGACAACGTTGTTGACCTGAATGGTCTCGTCGTCGTCGTTGTCCTCATCACCACCTTCGGCGCTGGGGTTAGCACCAATGTCGACGTCAGCGCCGGGCTTGACCTTGATCATGTTGGCGTTAACCTCGTAGACAACGCCATCGACCTCATTGAAGTCGAAGGCACTGGACAAAAGCTCGTCGTCGGTGAAAATATCGGTGTAGATCAACATTTGGGGATGAGTGAGATGATGAAGAGGGAAAGCTGAAAAACTTACCTTTATGAATGAGGTGGAGAAGAAAAGGAAATTTTCGGCACTTTCCAGTCCTTACCCTGGAAAGTGTGAACTTTTTTTCCAACCTACACACATCCCTGGATATGGATATGGGATGCCAATCTATCTCTGCCTTTGCAAAGACCGACACGTGACACGTGCTACTTTCTCTAATGCATGGAAAATAAAAATACGCCGTCAATCAACACACAAGCGCATGTGTTATGCACGTACCCGGAAATAAAATTGGACGCCCTAAACTATCTCCTCCGGAAGATGCAATTGGCCGACTATATTGATGGTTCTGAAGCAAGCTAGCAAGATTTCAGTGTGGTTATCTCCGACCTATCTTTGATCTATCTAGAACGCATCGTTAACTCCCAACTATAGTCATATGGCTCAGCGCACTGCCGGTTCTTACTAGGTTTTTAGGCCCCCATCTCAACTAACAGATATCACCACCAGCCATAATGAACAACCCGCAGCCATAGCACAACCATACATAATAGACCCAATATAGCCGTACCCATAAACAATAGCAGCGAGTCTCGGCTTGTGTCGCTATATATTCACACTAAATAGGCAGACCAGCGATCCGACTCTGCATCGTGCTACATAGTAAATCATAGGATGCTAGCATCGCTGACTGCTACCGCGTTGAGGCGGGGCTGGCCCCCGGCCGTTTATGCCCGGCTTGTTTCCCAGCTCAACGACTCAGCTGACATCCACACCAACGGCTCAGCGCTGAGCGTTTTCAGCTCGATCATGTCAGACTCGCCCCCGAACCCGCTGCTGTTCGAGTATATTGCCATGCTTTCGAGCGATGCACATTCTTCACTGTCGTTTTCGGCACTGATCGAGCGATTTGCCGGCGAATCGCCCGAAACCCGGCCCCAGCCAAGCCGAGACCTCATGGCGTATCTCTCACGCGGCGGAATGACGAAGTGGAATCTGAGTGCAATTTCGGATGACGAGACTCTGGTGAAAAATATCGAAAGCCTGCTGGATCAGGCAATTTCCGGGTGTAAAGAGTCTCGTCTGTTCATGCTAGCAATTACCATACAGATCGGGCAAAACGTACCAACGCACTTAAAACCGAAATTCAACACACTTAAAGCTACTAATATTGTGAATACGGGCGGGGTTGGTGCACTCGCCTCGGCCCTTACCGACTCAGCAGATCAGGACTCAAAAGAACCGCATCAACACGCTTCGAGCCGGTCTACCCGGTTACTGTGGCTCGACTGGGTTTTGAGAACAGCGCAGAGTTTCGAGTACGCCTCGCATTTGAAACCGCAGCTCGATCTGATGTGGCCGGGCGATCGAATTCCGGTGATCACATATGAAGTGTGTGTGACGGCATTTGACGTGTTTGCCGCCCAAAGCGACAGTCAATCTGTGGTCGTGTTGGCTAAACCGTTTATCCTGAACCGATTGCCTTTACTTTTAAAGGAAATGGCCCAGGGGAACCCACTAGATGGTGTCATTTCTCGGCTGTTGACAACTCTGGACAAATCCGTAGTCGAGGCCGTGGAGCAGAAATCTCCGGGATTACGGGCGGAGTTCGGCATGACCTGTGTGAACCTGGGTCTGTGCGATCCGTCGGTGCTGCACGTTTTGCATCGCAGTCACACACCCCAGCCTCCACCTTCAGAAATGCCGGTGACTCGGAACCTGCTTTCGGCCGACTACTCGTGGTCGGAATACCCACGGCTCGACCCGGTGAGCCAGGCTCACATTGCCCAGAATTTTGCGGAAATCGTGCGAGGATCCAGCCAGCAGCATGGCGCCATTTCAAGACACGCACTGGCTCAGCATTGTGTGCAACTGTATAATAGCCCGGAACTAACCGACTCTGTGTTTGTGCACATTTCGGTGAGAGATATGATAGAGTCAGTGTGTGTGCATGCCGATGCAGCGAGCCAGGTCCCAGAAGAAGATGGCGGTGCTGGGCTAGTATACTACGATCTCGGTGTAATGCTTGCTGTGCTCGATATGTGGAGCAAGAGATACGCTTGCGAGCTGCCGGCACAGAGCTGGTGCAAGCAGTTCATTGACCGCAAAATGTTCGGCAATGTTGTGAGTCTGACTCCTGAACAGAACCAGCTTATGGGTGCCTGGATTGTAGGACTGTTTTCGGGAACGAGCAGTGGAATCGCCGACGAGCTGCTCAAACCGTTCGCCGAGCTTGCGGATGTGCTTCCCGTGCTTCTGCAGCAGGCAGTGCGTGCATATAGATCAGCAGTCATCGATAGAGAGACGTTCAAGAACGGGCTAGACTACTTTTTGCAGCAGTTTTCCGTGACTTTGCTCACACCTCTAGCCATTCGCGTGTTCCAAACTGATCTCATTGAGGGTGCACATCCCCCTGCTTCGTTAGAAAGCATGATTTTTTTCCTGAATATCCTGTCTTCGAAGAAGGGTCCCGAGTTCATGCTGGCAAAGACAATAATTGCTCCGAACTTAGCGGCAATCCAGCGCGTGTGTGGAAGGCCAGGCGGCCCGAAAGAATGCAGCCCGAGCGTCGAGAAACTCGTGGCGGAACTAAACCCGCTAATTAACGAGATCTTGAGTCAGGCCAACACGCTAAATGACGCTGTGCAGAACCCGTCACCGCCGCCTTCGAGCCTATCGAAGCTTGTCATGGCCACAACGTCTTCGCTAATGAATTGGCAACTGAAACCTCAGGGCGTGCCTTGTCTGGCAAGTTTCATTATCAGTTTAACGGCGAAACCCGCACTAGGCATAGACAGGACTCTGGCTCTCATTCGAAAAGTCACGCTCAACAAAACCCAGAGCTCATTAGAAACGTACTGGGCTCTTTTGGTCGTTGATTCTCTATATGCCGGCCCGCCCTTGCTCGATGAGAGCTCGGATGCAAGCGGTGTTGATGAGAACGAGAAACCGGCCTGTGATTTGAGAGACAAGCTGTTGGCACTGCTTCGCCAGATCGCAACGGAAGACAGCAAGAGACCTGCTGTAGTTGTTGGCGGCGATGGAGATCAAAAAAATGCAAGCGACAGCAACGCAAACCAACCGCCACAGAACGATACGGCATTGACCGAGGGAGGAAATATGTACGCCGCGAACCCCATACTCGTAAACAACAACACGAACGGCGACGTGTCAATGAACATGAACGACGACGGGCTAGGTGGCTTTGATAACATGGACACGTCTAATCTCGGTGCATCGGCACTGCCCATTGAAGCTTCAGCAACTCCCGGTGGAGCAGTGAATGCAGCCAACCCGGGTGGTAATGCACCGAATGGGATGCACACCGGGCCCCATGCCGCGAACCAGGCCGGCAACGAGAACGGGATGGTGGCTCCCGACAATTTAACGAACCTTATGACGAACTCGCCGGCAGCGGCGAACATGAACATGGACCTGGGCAACCAGTTTGATTATGGATTCGACAACCGGCAGGATCTTGATGGCGAGACGGACTTCTCGAAACCGATGGATCTTGCTGATCTCGACTCTGCTATGGACTTTGCCTGGGACTAATATGAGAAGTTTTCGACCCGGGGCTCGACACCCCGATGGTAAAACGATATCAACTGAATATATATCTAAGATATGAATAGCCCGCAATCAATTCGTTGGCGAGACCATTTCAAGACCCAAATATATATATCTGAGAAGTTTTAGATAATTGAATAGACCTGGGCAGCCAAGTCAACAACAGATTCGACCGCATCTTGATAGCGGGACCGTTTCAAAACGCATCTGGTGATCTCAACTGAAATATATGTATATAATATATGAATAGACCCACAATCAATTCAATGATATATTCGATCTGATATCAACACGGGTTCAAGACTATTTGCCGATCTCAAATGAATATATCTAAGATAGTGAATAAGCCGGGCAATTAATTCGACAACCTGATTTCAGACCGGGTCTAAAAGGCATTTGATGATCTCAAGTGAATATATCTAAGGTAGTGAATAGACTGGGCAACCAATTTGAAGACGAATTAGATAACCGGGTCTTTATGGCGAGACGATTTCAAAACCCGAAGGCTGATCCCGGCTGAATATATATCTAAGATAGGGGATAGACCGGGCAACCAATTAATGTCGGATTTGATAACTGGATCTTGGCAAGACCAATTCAAAGCATTTGCTGATCTCAACGGATAGTGTATGCACTTGCGCATGTAATTCGATGCGGATTTTATATCTAAATCTTGGTGGCCAAACAACTCGCCTATATAATAATCTTAGTCTCTAAGAAATTTTGTTTCAGATAATTGAATAGATTATATCAATATTAGTTTGTTTAGGCGTCCAAACAAACGAATTTACTGTCGTCGCGTGGCGAAAGCCTTGGTGACAACACGCTTGAGGTTGACCTCGGCCTTGCGGAGATCGTCGGCAGAAGCGTCCTTGACCTCCAAAGCGGCCATGGCGTCAGCCATCGCGGCCTCGAGCTTCTCCTGGGCGTTCTTCTTGAGCTTAGAAGCGACCGCCGGGTCGGTGATGGAGGAGTCGATGCTCTGGATATAAGACTCGAGGTGCTGCTTGGCCTCGTGGCGCTTGGCAAAGGCCTGGTCCTGCGCCTTGAACTGCTCGGCGTCGTTGATCATCTTGTCGATGTCGTCGCTCGTGAGCTTACCAACGGCGTTGGAGATGGTGATGTTCGCAGAGCGGCCCGTGGACTTCTCGGAGGCAGTGACCTTCAAGATTCCGTTCGCGTCGACCTCGAAAACGGCCTCCAAAACGGGCTCGCCGGCACGCATGGGGGGGATGCCCTGCAGGTCGAACTCGCCCAAAAGCGAGTTCTCGCTGCAGTTCGTGCGCTCACCCTGGTAGACGGGGAACTGCACGGTGGTCTGGTGGTCACCTACGGTCGTGAAGGTACGGCGCTTCAAGGTGGGCACGGTCGTGTTACGGGGAACAACGGGGGCGAAGATGTTGCCCTCCATGGCGACACCCAAAGACAAGGGAACGACATCGAGCAAAAGAATGTCCTCGGCACCCTCGGTGGCCTGACCGGTGAGAATGGCACCCTGCACGGCAGCACCGTGGGCAACGGCCTCGTCGGGGTTGATGGACTTCTCGAGCTTCTTGCCGCCGAAGAAGTCGGAGAGCAAGCGCTGGACCTTCGGGATACGCGTGGAGCCACCGACGAGCACGACCTCGTCGACCTTGGACTTGTCAATGGAGGCGTCCTTGAGGACCTTCTCCACAGGCTCGATCGTGCTCTTGAACAGCTTGTCGTTCAAGGACTCGAACTTAGCACGCGTCAAAGTGAGCGAGAAGTCCTCGCCCTCGGCCAAAGAGTCGACCTCGACGGAGGTCTGCGCAGCAGAAGAAAGGGTACGCTTCGCACGCTCAGCGGCAGTGCGCAGACGACGGAGGGCACGGGCATCACCAGCAATGTCCTTGCCGGTCTTCTTCTTGAAGTCCTCCTGGAAGAAGTTCAGCAGGTTCGTGTCGAAGTCCTGACCACCCAAGTGGGTGTCACCAGCCGTGGCCTTCACGTTGAAGACACCACCCTGGATAGAAAGAAGGGAGACATCGAAGGTACCACCACCCAAATCGAAGATAAGGACGTGCTTCTCCTCCTCGGTCTTACCGGCACCCAAACCGTAAGCAATGGCGGCAGCCGTGGGCTCGTTGATGATACGCAGGACGTTGAGACCGGCAATGGAACCGGCGTCCTTTGTGGCCTGACGCTGGGAATCGTTGAAGTAGGCAGGCACGGTGATGACGGCCTTGTCGACCTTCTGAGCGAGCTTCGCCTCGGCGATCTCCTTCATCTTGGTGAGCACCATGGCAGAGATCTCCTGGGGGGAGAAGGTCTTGGTCTCGCCCAAGTACTGGACCTCGATGAAGGGGTTGCCGTTACGGTCGATGACCTTGAAGGGCCAGCTCTTGATGTCGTTCTGGACGGTCTGCTCGTCGAAACGACGGCCAATCAGACGCTTGGCATCGAAGACGGTATTGGCAGGGTTCAAAGCGGCCTGGTTCTTGGCGGCATCACCAATGAGACGCTCCTTGTCCGTGAAGGCAACGAAGGAAGGAGTAACACGGTTACCCTGCTCGTTGGCAATGATCTCAACAGCGTTCTCGTAGGTGGCAACACACGAGTACGTGGTTCCCAGATCGATACCGATAGCACCGGCGTAAGTTCCCTCAGAAGCAGACATTATTTGGTTGTTTGTTTCTTCTGATTTTATTCAGGTTATAGAGGAGGGCAGGAAAAAAATTTCAGTAGATTTATTTCAGAGTGCAAAATCCTTCAACCCTCGCCCGTGCACGTGAGAATGTGGGAGACCAGCATTTTTTTCGCAAATGGCTGGAAGCTGGGCCACTGCCAGGGTCATGGTAGTGACGGAAATAGCTGGGCCGCCCCAAACACGACGGCTCGCTGCTCACTAGCCCGCGGCCGTCTCTACTCCATTGGGACAAACTCCTGGGTGAAAAATCTAAACTCGGCATACTTCTGACAGAGGGCTTATCAGCGATAAGCACACACCGATTGGTAAACACCACCTGAAGTTACACACACATACATACATATAGCATCAGCACTAGCAGCAGCAGTAGCCCCAACTAACTGATTACGACGAAGCGAGCTTCGCCCTCGTCATCACACACAGAAGGCTCATACCTATCTAACCACAATTAATTACCAGCTATTACATATCATTCTATCACTGTGATCTATATCACCACAGGTGTGCTCATTTCGTGAAGAAAATACTCAATCCTTCACGTTCATTGTGAGGCATTTGTGATTCATAGACAGTCGAGCCTTACCCATCGGCTCGCGCCAATTCTGGCGGAGGTGCGATGGTTTCTCTGCTGCTCATCTTCAATACTGACATATATACACTGACACAAACACGTTTTCCCTTGTCATAGGGTTGATTTAGTATAGATTTTCTGTCGATGTTTGCCCATTGTGACACATCGTGACACCAACGACATGGCCCCTAGCTTAGACCAATGGCGAAATCTGCTGTCTTTCCCTGCGCCTTTGCGGGGTAAGGTCAGCCATAGAGCGAGATGTAGGGATGGGGTAGATTGGATTTGTCACATGATAGGAAACAGCTCTCGTTTAAATATTGAGAGACAGCTATTATAACCTGGTGATAGGAGGCACTGAAATTGACAAGTCTACGTACGTTATTTCGCTAAATTTGATATAAATTCTGCCACCTCCGGACTGCAACACTGGTCATTCCGACAGCAAGCTGCTCGGAACACTGTGTGATATACGGCAATGAAAACAACCCTGGCGTGTGTGTGATCGCGATGGCTCAATTTGCATTGAAGAAACCGATGAAACACACAATCTGTGCTACAAGTTTGCATCAATTCTAGCAGTAGTTCTGCAATCACTTTGTGCTTCAGAATATTTTATTTCATGCGATTAAAGACATGCTGAATCTATTACTATATTTTGTGTACGACAAAGTGGCTGATTCGGAATGCTCACTGTGTTTTACTTTCATTACAAGAGCACGACGACTTGTAATCATGCATTATTAGCGTGAATTGCAGCAGGTCAGCTTGAAACATGCATATTATATAATCACGAGCAGACTGATTCTACGCAATACAAGATAGGACAAACGTCATTACAGGATCCACTGTCGAAGCTTTTGTGCGAAAAGCCTTTAGATCTCCCACATATCTCTTTATATCCATAGTTCAAGAAGTAGATCATTGAACTGATAGCGATTCTATTTTTGAAGATCCTGATACATCCCACTTACTTCTACCCCTAACACTGCCCTAATATACCCTGATGATTTCGGTTATGCGGATACCCGGCCCCCATCATACCCCCCTGCTTCAGCTGGAGTTCCATATTGACATTTCTGCTACTAATATCTAGGTGACTAGAATTGGCTCCTCCAAAGAAAGGTATAGCAAGCAATACTAATATAGAATTGCCTTCATAGAGAGTGTGCTGTTTTCTCGTGATCGCAAGAGTGAGCAGAATCATATTCTTCATTGCTGTGTATTCAATTACTCACAAAAGTCACTGCAGATCAGCTGTGGCGATCTCACTGAAGAACAGAAATAGGTTTGTTTCATATTAAACTTGGTGCATAACATTGTGAGAGATCTATGAATCTTTTCGCCAAAAATAACGCAAGCCTTGCCGATGAAATATATATTGACCTGTTCAATGAGCCTGAATTTTACTCCTCCGGAGATCGTGTACGAGGCCAAGTGCTGGTTTCTCAAAAATATTGGCATCAAGTGGCCGTGGAAATCTTTCTAATATGCGAGGAACACGCCGAACTGAACCCGCTCGAAGTCGAAAATCCCGACTATCGTTATCGCCGAAGTACAATCGCTGGTGAGACGCTTGAGGGAGAACGCTTTGAAGACGAGGATGGTGGACGCGCCGGTTCATTTCCGTTTGAATTGAGGATCTTGGATGATCCGCGGAACTCGTTCTTACTTCCGAGTTTTGAGGTTGAGTCTGGTGATCTTCAATTGAGTAATTCTATAAGATGGATTGTGGAGGCACGGATCCTTTACAAAGGCCGAGAGTTTACAGAGGATCATGAAATTGTCGTGATTCCATCTCAGCCCGCCACTATGAGCGACAATTTGAGATTGGTGCGTCAAAACATCGAAATGCGCGCATACGAGCCTAAATCAGCTAAGAAATCGGGGCTCATGTTGAAAAAACCACAATCTTTTCATACGGCCACAGTGTCTGGAATCCTGAGTTTGCCAGAGTCTGAGCTTTGCCAACGACCTGCAACTCTACCGCTAAAATTGATGGTGCTGATCACACCAAATCCGACTCTGCTGATGATTACGAAAGTCAAAGTACAGCTAATTACAATCGCATCTGTCCACATTGACGAGAATACCTCATCTTTCCCAGTGTTCGAAGACTTGCACATAGCTGATCACCTTAAAGTACGCCCCCAAAGCGAACATGTCGATTTGACGCCGTTCGTTTCTCATATCAGCATTGAAAACACATGCTCCAGCTTTTCTGGAAAATGGCTGAAAATGCGCCATCGGCTGCAAGTCCAAATTGAGCTAGAATCAATTGAAAAGCCTGATTATAAACAGCAGTTAACGCTATCAACCGGCGTTCGTATAAAGCTGCCAGCAGTTAGAGAGGAAGTTGTAGACGCACCACCACAATACACGCCTTCGACAACACTTCCGCTTGCCGCATTGACCCTTTCATCGTCGTCAGCATTTCAAGGAATGGGTAATTTACCTCGATCAGACTCTGAAGCATTGAGTTTCGCAGCCCAGATGGACCAGCTGAGCGCTAGTGCAGGATTTTGAGGCGTTATCTTTATTCACATTAAAATTTATTTATTTAGTTCTGACTGTTTTGCATTCATTTAACGTCTCGAGAGACTTATATGTGTGCCACCTGAGTTTTTCGTGGAAATTTACTAGGGTAAGGTGGGACGCGTGGACGCGTCTAATCTAGTATAATGAACTACTAATTTAGATCAACTTTTTCCTACGTCATAAAAATAGAAAAAAATGTCACTTAAAGTCCTACTTAACCACGCTAAAGCGAAGGTTCCCACTCGGGGATCTGCTCTAGCTGCAGGATATGATCTTTATAGCGCTGAAAATACCGTCATTGCTGCGAATGGTCGTGGCATCGTAAAGACAGGCGTTATAATTGCGCTGCCCGAGGGTACATATGGCCGAATTGCTCCTCGCTCTGGTCTTGCCGTGAAGAAGGGTATCAACACTGGCGCTGGTGTCGTTGATGCGGACTACCGTGGCGAGCTTGGCATCGTTTTGTTCAACCACTCCGATGAGCCTTTCGAGGTCAAGGAAGGGGACCGTGTGGCTCAACTCATTGTTGAAAAGATATGGACTGGCGATATTGAGCAGGTTACTAGTTTGGACGAGACTGAGCGTGCTGGCGCCGGTTACGGATCCACGGGTACAAACTAGACTAACTTAACAGCTGTATAATGATGCCAAGTGATATAATTTTTTGCTTAATGGCTAAGTAGTGGAGGATAGGTTTCCCCTCTTTGTTGCGTCTGAGAATGCACAAACTGAATACATAGGCGCTGCGGATTAAATATCAAAAGTACGGGAGCACACACGTTCACAACGAAAATATTAGTGGGCCGGCGGCTATAGATGTGGCGGCTGTGCAAAAACCACTAGGTGTGTAGGCCCTGCTGAGAGCCCAGTGCAATCATGACCTCACCGTATGTGGTAGTATTCGGAACTAACTAACATCCAAGCAATCAGGCACCGGAAAACCGATAGCATTCCCGGATAAAAGGCTATCGAGATAGAAATCAAGAACTGCACGGATATGAGTATTTGTTCAGTGTCGGAATAGTTCGAAGTAGCATGTGCACTGTCTATGGTGGTCAACGAAAATCGGTCAACCATAACCCATGACTCGACCGTTTGCAAGTTATCTTATCTACCCTAAACCGATTCGTTATCATAGATGCGATCCGACATTGTGTTTCGAACAGAGATTAGGAACTAGTATCATATTGGTTAGATAATTAGAGCAAGGCTGTATTGAAATATTTAAAGGGGGATTGCATTGCAGATAGTCACGTTTCAATCAATGTCCTGGCACATCTATTGATACTGGCTATTGGACTCTTCTTGGTGTCACCGCCCGCCATCGGTAACTGTTGCAATTCACAATAAATCTAATTTTTTACTTATTTTCCAAACATGTGTCTGTTCCTGTTTTTGCGTTTTTTTTCTGTGTTCGTTAGCGGGGCTTATAGCTCCGGCCTAGGATTAAGGGTTTCTGATAAGTGATCAAAAGTAAGTGCATCATCGATCGTCAGGTTGACAACCCTACCAATCGCGGTAAATCCATTGATGATAATCGTGGACTAAAAGTAACTCTATATAAAGAACCGACTTCTTGCACACTTGAAAGCTAATTTAGTAACTGTGCGAAGTAAGTTGTGCGATTTCGCTCCAGATCGCACGTTTCTGGTAGCCAATTAAAGATTATTAGCGCTTTAACAAACTCACCATAGCTAGGCATAATGCCAGCATTGACTGCAGTAAGATCAGTACAAAATGTACTAGAAGCTATTGAAACTCATAAAACCTATGGCATTCGCAAAGCCGAATGGCAGGGCGATGATGATCTTCTAATGTCTCTGGGCTATAAACCCGAAATGCGTCGAAACTTCAGCTCACTTGAGCTATTCGGCGTAGCTTTCTCAATTATGTCACTCGTGCCATCAATAGCTTCGGTATTCACAGATACCTTAACTGCTGGCGGTATTGGCATGACCTGGAGTTGGTTGATTGCATCAGTGTTCGTCATGTCAGTTGGTGTGAGTATGAGCGAGCTAGCTAGCTCACAGCCAACAAGTGGTGGACTTTATTACTGGACATACCAGCTTGCTCCTAATAAACTCAAGCGACCATTGAGTTTTCTCACTGGATATGCCAATTCTTTTGGATTAGTAGGCGCTGTGTGCAGTATCAACTACGGGTTTGCATCCCTAATTCTGAGTTTAGGTACAGTAGCCAGCGATGGAAAGTACCAGGTAACAAAATATGAACAGTATGGTGTCTTCGTAGCTGTGACGCTCATACATGTCTTCTGCATTTCCCTTCCAACCGTCGTGCTTTCCAAATTCCAGACAGTGTGTGTCGTTTTGAACATGGTGCTAGTTTTCATTGTTATCATCGCCGTTCCAGTTGGTGCACATAACAATGGCGTGCTAAATTCCGGCAAATACGTTTTTACTGATGCAACTAATCAGACTGATTGGGAGTATGGTTGGAGCTTTTTGTTGGCAATGATGGGATGCATTTGGACTATTGGTGCTTTTGATTCGGCCGTACATACGTCTGAAGAAGCCACTAACGCCCAAGAGGCTACTCCAAAAGCCATCATCATGTCAATTGGCATGTGCGGTATCCTCGGCTGGGGAGTCATGGCAGCCTTGGCTTCGGCAATGCCTATGGACTTTAATGAAATCATTAACTCGTGGACTGGTCAACCAATGTCTGGGTTGCTGCTTCGCGCACTCGGAAAAAAGTGGACCTTGGGGATTGTATCGCTGATGGTTGTCGCACAGTTCGGTATGGGTCTTAGTATTTTGTTTGCAGCTTCGCGCCAAGTCTTTGCTTTCTCTCGTGATGATGCGCTGCCTTTCTCAAATATAATCAAGATCGTTGTTCCCTCTACCGGTGTACCCATATTTGCTGGTGCGGCTGCCGCAATTGTAGCCTGTGCTGTATGCTGTCTGATCCTGATTGACACCACAGCAGCCTTAGCCTTGTTTTCATTGGCATCGAGTTCTAATGGACTTGCATGGATGCTCCCCGTCGTTTGTAAGTTGTGGATCAGCATCACTGGAAACTCAGATAGATGGACGCCAGGCCCTTTCTATCTTGGCAAATTTTTTTCAATAGCGAACAACATTGTCTCCGTAATATATTTGACGTTCGTCGTGTTCGTGCTCACGATGATGCCGTCCACAAAGCATGTGAACAAGGAAACCATGAATTACACAGCAGTAATCAACGTTGCTGTTTGGATTTTTTCGATAGTTATCCTCTATACTTTCAAGCGTGACTTCAATGGACCGAAGCTCAACATTGAAGTTCACGATGCTGACGATGCTTCTAATCCGCATAGTCCTGAAGGCACACCAGAGAAAGATAAAGAGCCAACTGTGCACGAGGTCTAAAATCTGCAGCGATTTTTACGGTTCGAATCTAGTTGAGATAAAGACTATAGATGCTAATAATGATGCACTATCAAAAATCAATGATAGAACAGTTAGTGTGTAAATACATAAATAGACTATAAGTATTGTCAGTTTTCCAATCACAATGAGTCTTATACAAATTTATATGAGAGTTTTCTTTAGGATCCATGTTAGTGTGTAAATACATAAATAGACTATAAGTATTGTCAGTTTTCCAATCACAATGAGTCTTATACAAATTTATATGAGAGTTTTCGTTAGGATCCATGTTAGTAGTTTTATACATGTTATCATCTCTTTCTTGATCATGATTTTGTGTATTGATTTAGGCACGAAATATAGGGCAGTGAATAAATATATTAGTAACTAGTAACCCAGGAAATTTACCCTAGTAAACAATAGTGGATATACACAAACAAAGTTTATTATCCAGACGCGTCTCGTAAATTGATCTTTGAACCTAGGCACAGGGAGATTTTCCCATGCGTGTCAAGGAGATTGTGATTGATGGCTTCAAGTCGTATGCGAAGCGAACGGTCATTGGAAACTGGGATACCCAGTTCAATTGTATCACCGGTTTGAATGGCAGTGGAAAATCCAACATTCTGGACGCCATCTGCTTTGTGTTGGGAATCACCACGATGTCTACCGTACGTGCATCAAACCAGCAAGACCTGATCTACAAGCGTGGACAGGCCGGTGTTACGAAGGCAAACGTTTCCATAGTTTTCGACAACACCGATAAATCAAAGTCGCCCTTAGATTACAAGCATGTGGATACGATCACCGTGACACGACAAGTTGTGCTGGGAGGCACCTCGAAATACCTGATTAATGGCCACCGTGCGCAACAAAACCAAGTGCAAAGACTGTTTCAAGAAGTACAGCTGAACGTGAATAACCCGAACTTTTTAATTATGCAAGGACAAATCACGAAGGTTTTGAACATGCAGCCCACCGAGATTCTGGGATTAATTGAGGAAGCAGCTGGTACAGGATTATACGAGAAAGAGCGACAGAAGGCAGTTAGAGAGATCCGGAACCGTGACGGCACCTTATTAGAGACGGAGGCGCTGGTTAATGAGGAAGTCAAGCCCAGACTCGAGAAATTGAGGGAGAAAAAACGCCAGTTTTTGGAATATCAGCAGTGCGCTGCCTCTACTGAAGCCACTGAGAAAGTTGTGGCTGTTTCTGAGTGGGCAATCGCCAATGAAGAGCTCCGAAAAATGACCCAGCTTGCCGAAACCAACGCTATTCGTGTGGAAGAGTTGAAAGCACAGATCAATCTAGGAGTTGCGAAACAAACTGAGCTCAAAACGAGGCTTGATCAACTGAAACGCGAGCTGAATACGAAAGAATCTGAGAAACTCGAGGCCGAATTGCAAGCCCATAATGAGGAGGCCACACGTATCACCGGAGAGCTAGAACACAAGCAGCAGCAACTCCAAATAACTACAGATCAACTGAATGCCAGCATGGCAGCAGTTAATAGCATTTCGAGCCAGCTCGAGGCATATAATGCCAGCATTGCCACATTCGAGTCACAGCATGGAGAACTTCAGAGCGAGTACAATAAGCAGCACAAGTTAGCAGAGGAGAAGAAAGAGCTGCTCACAGGCCTTCAAACCGGTATTTCTACGACCGGTGAGCGAGAAACCGGTTATGCATATACGACGAAAAAGGCTCGAGAAGCCTTGATGGAAAGCCAATCTCGCTTGGATGCAGCAAAAGCAGAGCATCAAAAGCTTTCCGCGTTCTCACTTGCATCCCAGAAAGCTCACTTTTCGGAGTTGGTGGCTAATAATGAGGCGAAGCTGATGCAGACATCAGAAGCCGAGCAGAAGAAACGAGCAGAGTTATCAACGCTCAGCTCGAGTGCTGAGGCTATTGTCAAACTCAGATCAGAGCGTGAAGAGCTGCGTGATTCTATAGCCGTGACCTCGCGATCGCTCGAGGATCTAATGAATAAATTTCCGAACCTCGATATTCCTGTCGACAGATCAGATCCGCTCGCGAAGTCGATTAAAGGCCGAGTTGCGCATGTTTTCCGCGTCCAAGAACAGCATAATGACAAACTTTTGGCGTTGGAAACCTGCGCTGGCGGCGCGCTATGGAATTTGGTTGTTGACAACGATCAAGTCGGTGCAGCGATATTGAAAAAGGCTCGAAAGCGTATGACAGTCTTACCCCTCAACCGGATGCGGGCTCAAGTCATCAACCGATCTGTGATCGAGCAGATCGATCCTAATGCAGCATGGCTTGCGAGCGATCTTATAGAGTTTTCTGAAGAAGTGAGGCCCGCGGTTGAGCACGTTTTTGGCCGTACTGTCATTTGCGCCACGTCGAAAGTCGCAGAACGTGCCGCCTTCCAGTTTCATGTGCGCAGTGTCACGCTTGCTGGTGATGTCTTCGACCCTCGTGGTGTAATTTCTGGAGGATATCAACAGCAAAGCAAGGGATCGAGCCTGGCTGCCGTCAGAGAGTACCAAGAACTTGCTGCCAGCCATTTACAACAAGAGGAGAAGCTTGCTGAGATCTCACACGAGGTAGAGGAAGTTGGTCAGTCAGCACTGCTTGCTGAACGCGTGAAGAACGAGCTGGATCTCATTATTCATGAAATTGAACTCAACAAGAAAGAGCTCGCTGAGTCTCAGAAACGGTTAGCAGAGGCTACAAACGGTCTCGAGCGACTGAGCATGCTTGAGTCCAAAGAAATTCCTGAGCTTCATGCTGAAATCGAAGCCCGACAGAACGCAGTTCAAACTGCTCTGAAAGATGCTGCCGAGTTCACGGCTAATAGAGATGGTAAGCTGAAGCAGCTGCAAAGAGAAGTAGAAGAAGAGTCTCGGAGAGAGCAGGAGCTCTCGAAGCAGCTGGAGAACCGAGGAGCCGAGCATTCACGCCACGAGTTCGAATTAGCGAAACTCAAGGCCGATCTCGTGCAGGAAACCGAGGCCAGAGATACAGCCTCATCTGCGATAAGGGAGCTGAACGAAGAAGTCAGTAAACTCGCACAACAAGATACCCAAATCAAGCAGCTTATCAGCGAGACTGATGCGAAATTGAAGGCCGAACTCTCGCGTGTGTCATCCGTAGATTCAGATGCGAACCGACTTGAGGCGGAACTTATCAAGTGCCAGTCAAACGACTTTGAAATGAGCTTGGAGCTGCAGAGCGTGACGCATTCGCTCGAGTCTCAGGATGAATCTCTACAAGCCGCGCGTCGGAAGCTAGAGCAGATCAACAAGCACTGGACTTGGGCAGAAGAGCTTGCTCAAGCACCAGGCACAACCATACTTCATGGCAGCGAGCTTCAGCAGCTACGCACAAATCTTGCCCATGGCCAGCGCCGTATGAAAGAGTTGTCGCAGCGCGTCGATTCGAGCGTGTTAAGCAGTATCCAGAGATTAGAAAATGATGAGGCCCTGCTTAGAAAACGACTTTCTACAATCAAAGAAGACCGCCGCAAGCTTGAAGAGCTTATGGAAACACTGTCCGAAAGACGACGAGAAACTATTAACAGCGTCTGGAGACAAGTCAGCACGGACTTCGGTCTCATTTTCGGCGACTTGTTGCCGAACTCGACGTGTGAGCTCGTTCCCGTGGACGATCAGCCGATTGAGAAAGGATTCTCCATCAAGGTAAGACTTGGCGGTACCTGGAAAGAAGGGCTCACGGAGCTGAGCGGTGGACAGCGATCGCTTGTGGCGTTGTCACTCATTCTCGCGCTTCTGCGGTACCACCCGGCGCCGATGTACATTTTGGACGAGGTTGATGCGGCACTTGATGTGCACCACACGAGCAACATTGGCCGCATTATCAAGACGCGGTTCAAGAACGCACAGTTCATTGTTGTCAGTTTGAAGGACGACATGTTCACGAACGCGAACCGGATCTACCAAACGCGGTTCGTCGACGGCACGTCGACCGTGTCCATAGTTACCTAGATATAACTTATTTATGAAGGTGTCCACGTGCGCTGTTTGAATTTCCGAGACATAACGATGATATTAACATTGTAACTCGTTTTTAAAGGATGCTCCCGAACGTTACGAGGATCCCCTGAACCTGCTTCGTCGAATCGACAGTGTCTATTGCGACCTAGATGCATTTTAAGAATCAAAGATCTTATTTAGAAAATAAGTTATTTTGAAGGACGACATGTTCGTGAACAAACTAATCGAACGTACCACATGGGAATCGGTCTTTAAAGTGACGTAAATGCATTTCCCAAAATAATATTGTAATCTAACCTATTTAAAAGGACGTCATGCTCATGAACAGTAGGCTTCGCCGAAGGTGTTAGACGCTGTTTATCAACGACAAATCCACCGTTTCAATTGTGGCTTACATCCATTTCCAAATTAATGGTAGTACAATATAAACTCATTTTTGAGTGATGTTCACAAGCAGATCTGCCAAACGCGGTACGTCGATGGCCATCGCCTGTATTCGTTGAAACATTGAGTGTTTCACAAAATGATGATGCCACTTTATAATTTAATTGATTTGTGAAGATATTCACAAGCGGATCTAGCAAACGCTGTTCCTCAGGCCATCGGCCGTGTCGTTATGACATAAATAGCAATTTTGTAAAAAGGAGGTAATTTTCAATATTTTTGGACAACATGCTCCCGAACGGTAGCGGAGTCCACCAAATGTGTAAAATCGACGGCACGTCGACCATGTTCGTGATTTAGATGCATTTCCCAAAATGATGACCAATTCAAGTGATTTACAAGGACGTATGTAAAAGGTTAAGTGAGTCCGCAAAACGTACCAAATTGAGGATTGTAAACTCGGTGCTTTTGTTATTTAAATATAACCTATTCTGAAGGACAACAGTTAAAACGTTAACCGGATTAACCACACATACCAAATCATCGACGGTGCGTCCACAGTGTCCATTGTTACCTATATGGATATTCACGAACTCTAATTATTTCCTAAAGCAGTCCGTTGAATCGACGGTGAATATTGTAACCTGAATCTCCAAAAGCGTGATGTGACTCACCATTTAGCTCATTCGAAAGATGTCCATGAACGCTAACCGGATCTACGAAATGCGGTTCAACGGGACATTATCCATTGTGGCTAAGCATTTCCAAAATAATGATGCTATTTACATAGCTCATCTTTAGATGATCACACCGGAACTAGCAATCGCTGAGTCGACGGTGCCTATTTTCGAACGCATTCCATAATAATGATGTCACTTGCAAACTAAATCAAGGATATCCAAGCACTCTAACTGGATTTTCTAAAGTGGAGTCGGCCGTATGAATTGTGATCTAAACGTATCTATTGAATAAAGATGCTAGTCACAATAAGGAGGACAGATAGCTGACCGGATCTACCAACGCACTAACGACGGCACCTCAAGGGCTCAGTTGTGAATGATGCATTTTCACGACCGCAACTGGGTCTCCGAAGCAGTTCGTCACGTTAATGATGCTTCCATAGCTCATTTCAATAACCTAAAGACTTACAAGACGCTAACTGGATCTTCCAACACAGTTTGTCGGTGTACATCGTAATACGAATGTATTTCTAAATTAGTGGTCCAATAACGTGCTGTACAATATGTAAAACGCTAACTGCCAAAGGCTAAAAATCGTCGACGGCATCGACGGCACCTGTCCATTGTGATCAAGCATTCCAAAATGAGGATATTCCTAACGCTAAGGGTCACCATTGTGACTATGTATTTACAATTGTTTGTAATTTTATGTTCTCTATCCAAATGTTCAATGAAAGGTCCAAACTTGTCACTCTAAGCTAGGCAGGGTAAACAGGCGTAGTCCGGTAGCGGTAAATATATATGAACTTCTTTTCGTATAAGGGGTGAGAAGTGAAAACCGTGCAGGGTCCATAGGTATATGTGTTTACTGGGTTCTAGTTTTTCGGTCCAGCGGCCTTCTTATTAGCCTCGGCGTACCATGCACTGTCGGCCTTCGCATCGAGCTCCGACGGCGTCGGGTCCGGCTGCTGTGCGCGCGACTCGGCCTCGGCGAACGCCTCGTTTTCGCGCCGCTGGCGCTCCGCCTCCGTGTAGAACGACTGGTCGGCCTTCGCGTCCTCCTCGGACCGCGTGGGCTCGTACAGTCTCTCTCGGCTCTCGAGCTCCTCCGCGGCGTGCGCGCGGTTGTAGCTTCGGGCCTCGTCTGCGCGCTCGTACCACGCCGTGTCGGCCTTCGCGTCCTCCTCGGCCATCGTGGGACTCACGGGCCGGGCCTGGCTCTCGGCCTCCTCGACCTTCGTCTCGTCCGCCTGCTTGTCGGCCTTCTCGTACCATACGAAATCGGCCTTTGCGTCCTCCTCGGCCATAGTCGGGCTCACAGGACGCGCCTTGCTTTCGACTTCCTCGCGCGAGTTGGTTTTTTCCTTCTTGTACCAGTCGAGATCGGCCTTCGCGTCCTCCTCGGACTCCGTCGGGCTCACGATGCGCGCCTTGCTCTCCTGCTCCTCGGTCTCGCGGTTCCGGAGCTCGCGCTCCTGCGTCTGCGCGAGGTAGCGGTCGGCGTCGGCCTTCGCGTCGGCGTCGGCCTTTGCGACGGCCTCGGAGTCCGTCGGGTCGACGAAGTGCGGGCGAGTCCGGCCGGCCTCGGCCTTCTTCGCGTCCGGGCTGCGCTCGGCGTCGCGGTACCACGCCTGGTCGGCCTTGACGTCGGCCTCGGCCTCGGTCGTGGGCTTCGGCGCGTGCTCGTCGTCGTCGACGTTCAGCGTGTCACGCACCTGCACGACATGGCCCGATTCTTGTTCTTCCTTGTTCTCCTCGCGGATGAGGTCGTCCTGCTCCTTCAGGACCTCCAAACGTTGCGCGTTTGTGGCCTGATCAGACTGCAGCTCGAGCTCCGTCTCGTGGTAAACTTCCGGAGGCAGCGAGCTCAACACGCTCAAAACGCCGTCGTACACGGAGTCCATGTCGTGGCCGCCGTAGGTGTAGGCCGAGGCCAAGATCAAAAAGGTTGACGGCACACGGTCATGCAAACGCAGCTGCAGCCAGTTCGACAAATCGTCTCTCAGCCGGCCGGTACTCACGCCGATCGTCTTGAACCCGCGCGACTGCGCGGCCGAGTGCAGCTCGACGGCGTTCAGCGAATCGACGCCTTCGTACTCGATCACGCGGTCGTCCTGCTTGATCATGCGCATCTTGTGGCGGATCTGGTAGCGCAGGATCGTCGACGTGCCGAAGCTGTGGATGTTCATGTACTTCGCCATCGCTGCGAGCTGCGGGCGGCTCAGGTTGTCGAGCAGCATGTCGTCGCGGAACATGCGTGCTACATTCAGAATCGTCGCCTTGCTCGGCTTCTCGCCGTCGCGGATCTGCTTGAAGAACGCCTCGAACTCGGCCTTCTGCTCCTCGCTCCTAAACTCGGGCACGACCATCTTCTGCGACGAGTGCATTGTGTTGCGCAAATAAGCGCCGACACGGCTTCGCGTGTCTCCTAACTTCTTCGTTTTGTTTGTGCGCGCCGACTTTGTTTCGTACGTCGACGGCAGCAGGTTCGGGAACAGTTTCAGGGCGATGGGCAGCAGCAGCTCGGCGAACGGCACGAGCACGAACACGGAGAACGGCACGATGCGCACGATATCCTGCACGGTGCGCTTCAGCTGGCGATCTTCACGGCGGCTGAGCTCGCGGCCGCTCGCAAGCTTGAGCGCGAGCTTCGAGGACACGCGGATCTCGTAGCCGAGCAGCTTCGTGCCCTCCCAGTAGTGCTTCGCCTCGTGCTTGACCTTCTGCCACAGCGTGAGCTTCGGCTCTTCTTCTTTCGCAGAGACGTCCTTCGCGGCCCCATCTTTTGCGGCCACGTCTTTTACGTCTTTAGCGTCCTTCACGTCCTTCACGTCCTTCACGTCTTTGGCGTCCTTAGCGTCCTTCACGCCCTTCAAGGGATTCGCTTCCACCTTACTGGCCGGATCGGGCCGCGACGAATAAGTGCGCACCACCAGGTTGTACGGCACGAGCTCGCGACGCGCCGCCACGGCCACCCCGGGGAGGGCCCTGAACACGGCTCGCTGCGTCGCCGTCTGCGACAAGCGTAGTCCTACTCTGAGCACACGCATTGTTAGAAAGCTAAGTGTCTCGGGTGGCACTGTTCTTACGGGAAATCCACGTGCCCTACTTCCATCTGGGGTAGGGCGCTGCCCACAGACCGCACTGCGATTAAACCATGACGGGGTGCGGGTCTTGCCTGGAAAGTTCTCCGCAGAAGCAAAGCTCGGGCGGATCCCGGTTGCTCGCACATACAATTATAGCTTTGTACCTTCCGAACTACCAACCAAACTACCTAACTAACTGTGTAACTACCTGCATACCTATTTGTGTTCGTCAGTTGCTCGCACATTGTTGGCACGGGCTTCCAGTTTTTTTCAAGGTGCCTTGCCTACCCTTGTTTTTTTTTCTCTGCCTGGATGGGGAAGGGACGGAGACATGTCACCACTAAACGCTGTCTGTCTTCATTTAAACGCCTATAAACGCCTATAAGGGTATATGCATTCTGACCTAACCAACCCCAACGGTCTTTTTTTTTTATGCTGGATGTTTTCAGCAGTAACCGGGTTCGGGGTGCGCCGCCCTCGCCCCACAACGCTCTGTGATTTGCTTACCTTCGCAGCGATTGGTGGATCCGCTGCAATGGCGAGCGGTTTTATTCGTGCATGCCAATGAGGACGCGCGTCGCTCGTGGAACCGGCAAAAAGCATCGCACATCCCTGATCCCCTTGATAAACCGCTTGGGCGTTTCGAACAGCGCTGCGCCAGCTCCCTGGTTACGCCAGCTCCCTGGCTGCGCGAACTCCATGTTTAGGTCAGCCCATGCCTATTCATGCTATCGTGAGAACATGTCTATGTATTTAGTCCTGCTGGCTTCTCACGGTTTCGCTGCAATTTCTTTGCGGTTTCCGCAATAATTTTTTTATTTGTACAATTCTTAACGCAAATTATATAGCTTTCCGCAAACCGATAAATCCGTGTTGCTTTCGTCGTATCGGATAAATAGCAATATTCTGCATAACACATAGCCGTACTCATGTCCGGGCCGTGAGACTAGCGGGGACTCTGAGGCTAGGTCTTGGTCACAATCGCGGCTATCAGTATGCATGTCACATAGGGACCATAACTGTATGACCGCTACACAATCTTCGCATAAATTCAGTCGCTAAATACAGTTGCTAAATTCAGTCGCTAAATTCAGTCGCTAAATTCAGTCGCTAAATTCAGTCGCTAAATACAGAAGCTAAATACAGTCGCTCTATACAATCGCTACAAACAGTCGCATAGAGTCTAACATGACTATAATATGAAATTAAATGTTTTGCATCAACTTAGCTGAAGCACGCAAATGACAACATAGACATTTCTTAATTTACCCGTCGATTTGTTCAGTGATCCACGTCGAGTTGGTGGATTTCAGCTACTGAGACTCGTCCTCCCAATATGAATACAGACAATGTCAGTCAGTACTTTCAATCCAAGTCACACGATACCGCCACCAGAAATTATTCACTTTTACCCTGGATTTTGTATACACACAAAAAATTATTAGCTACTGCAGCCACAAAAAAATTCAGACCATTCATATGGCCAAACGAAAAGCTGCTGCTGCCAAATTGACTGCCAAAAAGGACAGCTCAATTGGCAAAAGCGTCGAAAATGATGACCGTTTTGCATCTTTCTCCGAAGATGAGGTTGATCAACCCGTTCCTGCCGACGAATCGAGCGAAGAAGCAGATCAAGACGAACTAGATGCGGATGAGAACGAATCTGAAGATGTATCTGACGAGGAAGAAGAGGAAGAAGACGAAACTGATCGTAGAAATGTTAAAAGAAACACTAATACTGTGAGTGCAGCCGAAGTGCGAGCAGCGAGAGAGGCTAGTGAGACGTTCAGATCAAACGTGTTCAAGCTCCAGATCGACGAAGTGCTGAAAGAGATTTCTGTCGAGGAAAAATACAGCAAACAGGCGCGAAAGCTCCTTTTTAGTGTCCGTGAAGCCATCGCCAACACTTCTGAAGTCGCACCGCTCCCTTACTCAAAGATTCAGCGCTCGATCAATGTTCGAATCCCATTCCCAACCGAAGTAGAAACTCCCAAGGACCCGAGCGAGATCAAGTCGAAGTTCGCCTATGTCCCGCCAGCTCTCGACGAGATTAATGTGATCGGAAGCTGGTCATTGCATTCTACTGTAAGACGTCCCAATCGCAGTGTCGGAATTGATCTGTACGTTCCCATGGCAGATTCCTTGTTCGATGCAAAGGATAATCTTGATTTCAGATACCATCGGAAGCGAGCCTTTTACTTGGCAGTTCTGGCCAGCCAGCTCGCCGAGAAGAGCTTTTTGTCGATCGAGCCGCGATTCGAAAGATTCAATGGGAACCCTTTGCGTCCCGTTCTGCAATTAGTGCCAGTGGGCGATTTGGCTAAATTGGGTAAACGCGTGTGTATCTACATCCACGTTGGTCCTGAATCGCCGGATCTGTTCTCGTTTGCTCGATTGCAGCGAAATCGTAATTCGAACCGGGCAGTTGAGGGACCCACCCCCGTATATAACTGGTCCGTGTTGTCTGATCTCTGCATCATGCCGGTTCTTAGGTACTTGCATGCGACTGCTGCTATCTCTCCAGCATTTGTGGACGCCGTTAAGCTAGGCGCTCTCTGGCTACAGCAGCGTCAATGGGCATCTGATCCGGCCAAAGGTGGATTTGGATCGTTTGAGTTCACAATGTTGATGGCTAGCTTGTTGAACGGCGGATCCCAAAACGGGAAAAAGCGACTCCTGCCGGGGTTCTCGAGCTACCAGCTTTTGAAAGGTACTCTTCTTTACATTGCCGAGTCCTCTCACATTGGATTAGAGGCTTCGTTGTTCGACCGTACTGAACCGACAAGGCAATCCGACAAACAGGGACTCTACTTTGAGGACTGTGGCCTCGATATTTTGGCTAATATGGCACCTTGGGCGCCAAAGCTGCTCAGATATGATGCTGAGCTGGCTGTAGACATGCTCAATGATGGTACGCGCGACCGCTTTGAGTCACTGTTTTTGCGTGATATAAGCTCGAAGAAATACTTGCGGTTCGACACCACTTTCGAGATCAAATTGCCGGCTTCTGAGGACCCCGTAGAGGCAATCTCAAGCGTGTCTCGTCTTCTTGAATCCGCATGGGGTCCCAGATATATTGCAATGCAAGTAGTGCCTTCTGGACAGATGGACCAGGGAACTCTGCAGGCTACCTGGTCGCTTTCGAGTGATACACCTGAGTACCTAGTGAAACGATATTCTGTTGGCGTCATTCTCGATGCATCTACTGCAAACAAGCGAGTCACGTTCGTAGGACCTGAAGTTAAAGATAACCCCGAGGTGTTTAAACGGTTGTGGGGCTCAAAGGCTAGCTTGCGACGCTTCCAAGATGGCACAATTAAGGATGCAGTAGTGTGGCCGCAGACTACGCGGCCCATTGTCATCGAGGCCGCAGAATATGTTCTCCGTCATCATTTGCATGCATCCGTGATTGCTTCAAAACCTTTGGAGCGGCTGCTCACATCAGTCCAAGCCGATGCAGAGAGCCCTGAGGGTACCACTGCTGGATTCACTGCGATGGCAACAAGTTTCCAAAAGGTTGGTCAGACGTTGCAGGAACTCCGCGGTGCTCTTCCTCTGCGCATACTGAGCGTCTACGGAACCTCTTCCAACCTGCGCTCAGCCAGTTTAGAGCTTCCTGCTCCATTTGTCCCGCAACACATGGCTGAGGGTGCCATTGAGCTCGAATCCAGCTCTAAATGGCCTCGAGATCTGGAGGCTGCTGAGAAAGTAAAATCGGCATTTTTGATCAAGATCGCCGAATCCATTAGAAAAACACACCCAGAACTCTATGCGGTTATTGGACTCGAGCCTGCGCGTGAAGACCCATCTGTCGAGTCGACGTTTATTATCATTCAATCCCCTGAGGGCTTCTATTTCAAATTGAGAATCGTGTCGCGAAGCTTGCAAAGCCAATATCTCAACGATCTCGTCGATCACACGCGATTGATAACGACCATGGTGCATCGGTACGGTGTGTCGTTAAGTGCCACAATGCGTCTTGTAAAGCTTTGGCTCGAGAAACAGCTACTTATGTCTCACATCTCCGAACCGGCGGCGGAACTGCTGGCTCTCTCCGTGTTTGTTAACAGCGCTCCATGGGCACCACCAGTGTCAGGAACCACTGGTTTTTGGCGAGTTATTGACTTGCTGAGCCGCTGGGATTGGCGTCAAGAATCGCTCATTCTGGATGTCGACCGAAAGCTGGACGACGATCTCGATGAAGTGAAGGTTCCTCACCGTGTATCAGGATGCGATACTGACCTTGCGCTGTTCCAGTCCATGACAGCAGCTTTTGTAAAACAGCGCAAACAGGACCCTGCACTCACACAGGCACCCTGGGTCATTTCTACTAAACTAGATCTCTCTGGTGTTAAATGGACAGCGTCGGAGCCTCGTAGCCGAATCGCAGCTGTCGTTGCGGCACGTGTCACAGCCCTTGCTAGAAACGCGAATCCCGATGTTGCTGTGTTTACGCCAGCCATTTCTGACTTCGATGTTGCATGGTCTGTCCAAGGTCCTCGACGATCGAGCGGCAAGCACAAGAACATTGCCGTTTCTGATCCCCAAAATGCCATCATTGGCGCTCATAATATCACACATGACCTTGTGAAGGCCCTCACAAAAATATACCAGAATGCACTAGTATTATTCTATTCTGGTGAGCTGGGTGAGGAATCCACCACGGGTGCACACACACTTTGTGGAATTTGGAACCGCGCGGCTCTTGATCCCTTAACAAAATTCAAGGCAAATATCCCGTATCCTGTGCGAGAAACTAAAAAGGGATACGAACTTGATAAGGAGGCTATTCTCCAAGAGATCGAACGACTTGGCACTGGTATGCTCCGTCGAGAGAACTCAGAATAATTGGATTCGCTGTATGTAATATATGAATGCTAATGCTAATGCTCTCTGTATGCTATCTATAATAATAATAATATTATTATTAAAAATAATGATAATATTATTAAGTTAAAATCTCGTTTCGTCGTGTCGTGATCATGATGCTGTTGTTTCCTTTCGTCCGTGTTTTCGAAATGTATGCTCAAACGCCAAGATACCGGGCTGGTCGTGGCATTGGGAACTGGGGCACGCCCTTGAAAGAATGGCCGCCAGGCAGAAGCCCGAAAATGCCGGGACGGTTTCCGTATTTTCGCTGGTGGTATTTCTTTCTCGCCGCTCCAGGACGCAGACGTGAGCCTGCTCTGAACTCTTCATGGCACTGCGCAACTTGATCTGGCGTCATTGACGTTGAATAGCAGAATCTCTCCGCTCGACACTCGTAATCTGTGCAAATCGGAGCCTGACTCGAGCTGCGATAAGACCGTATCACAAACTCTTTTGCAAACCCAGGATTGTACAGCAGTTCTTTGGCTACGCGGTGCCAGAATTTGCCGTTCAAAGGCTCATCTCTAGGCCATGCGAGATCCTTGCCGTATTTCTCTCGCGCTGAGTACAACCATTTCCAGTCAAGATCCGGTGTTTCAGGCCAGGACAGGCCAAATCCTGGCTCGATGTCTGCATACATCGTGATGGCATCCATGATTTCGAACGTGTTTTTATCGACTTCGTAGTACCGGAACCCGGGATTAAGATTCGTGTATGGCGTAATCGACGGGGCTACCCAAGCGACGTTCAAGGCGGTCTCCTCAGATCTTACAGTAGCATTGTTATCGTAAAGCACGGTGAACTCGTCCAAATGCGTGTGCCCAAAGAACTGGCCCGTGATGACATGATCGAACCGCTCGAGAATGGCTCTCAGCAATGACGCTGCTGGTGGCAATGCTTCATCTGCCAGTCCTCCAGGGGGCACATGGGCCTGAATCCAGGCCTTTAGTCCACGTTCCTCACAATCAACAAGCTCATCAATGAGGAACTGCAACATTCCGCTCGGATCCGGGTTCGACATGTTGATGTAGTTGTAAAAATTCCACCGGTACCAGTAGTTCGAGTTCAGCGTTATGACTTTGAGGCCTTTCACAGGCTCGACAGTGTATCCACCATGCGTGAGCTCGACTTCATTAGCAGCATCGTCATCAATCCAGCCATAGGACGACCACATATGCTGCATTAGCTCAATATTCAGATGCGTGCGATTTGCATACAGCGAGTCCACTGCCGGTTCTTGGCTATAAGGGTACGAATCGTGGTTTCCGAGCACAGGAAACACGCGAATATCACCCAAATACCTCTTCAACGACCGCATCGTCAGGATCTCTTCCTTAAACGTCTCCTCTTGCGTGATAAACACGGGATTATGATCGACCATATCTCCTGTGAACAGCGCAAACTCGTAACTGCTATGCTTCGCTGAGTTTCGGATCGTGCTGTCCAATAATGCCTGAGGACAGTCACAGCGCCAATGCCCGAATTTTGGGGCAGCCAATGACTGTTCAAATGGCGATTGCACACTTACTTGCTCACAACACATAGCACCCATGCAATTAGCCGGTGCACCTTCAGTGTAATTTGCCGATAAATGCACATCACTTACATGCAATACTCGGAAAGTTTCGTTTGACCGCGCGGGTTTTTCGTCCGGAATCTCGGGTTTTGCGGGCCACAAAGCATCGTACTCGAATTCGGGAGTTTGAGGACGCGGACAAGCATTAGAAAACATGTAGTGGCACAGATACTCGCCATCAATTCCCAACGGGTCGAGCTCAGTCAGAGCGTTTGCGAAGTCCGGAAAAAATGAGAACCCCATTTTTGCAGGGTCAGACTCATACCAATGCATATTTGCACAGAACATCTCGAACATACCACCAATGGGAGCACGGTCGCCACAAATTCCGTGAAACAACCCGGCCAAAGTCCCACGTTCTTCAAGTAGAGATGCCTTCAACAGGCTTAGCGTGTATGTGCACGTCTCACAAGGGCCAGTGAGCGCACTGAATTCGTTGAGTTTGTCGAAAAAGACAGCCAATGCCTCGACTCTTTGCTCGGGACGTTTGTTTTCCCGGGAGTCGGCATGGCCCAAATTGGTCTGGCGCAGCCAATTGAGGTTCCACGCCGCTGCAATTGAAAGGAACGAAAAGAAAGCCAGCAACATCGCTGGGAATGGACAGCGCGCAATGGCAGACTATGCGTTCAGGGGTGTTATTGGTATTGTTATTGTTATGAAACCGGGCTCGTGGGGAAATGTTTAGAGTAGCCTGACTTATCTGATCTGGGCAGGGGCTGCGCTGATTTGGGTAAAGTAGGGTAGATATGGCGGCCTTTCAGGAGAACTTTAGGCAGCTATGCGGTTTTTGACGGCGTCAGATTAGGATCGAGAATTAGAATTGAGAATTAGGATTGAGAAAATTTAAATTGAGAAATTCAGGTTCCCAACAATTCCGCATTGGGGAACAAAGTCGAGATATATGATGGGTAATTTATGATCAGAAATTTGACATCGAGGTTTGACATCGCGGGTGAATAGCATGCAATGAAATAAGATAAACTAACACACAGGCGTAGCTTGATATAATGGTAGTGCTACTATATGCTCTTTATATAGAAAAACAAAGATGATATGTTCAGTTATCAAAATAAAACTCTGTTCTTTTTTTTTTGGACTCTGTTATTTCTTGTTTGTACATCTCACTGTGTAATGCTTGTCTAAATTGATCCGCACGTTGTTCAAGGTAAGGTCATTTCCACCCCCGCCTTATTGCGCTTCACCGTTGTGGCTCCCCATATATTTCATATAGATTTTCGAAGCGGTGCGATCTGGCCAATTCTCATCATAAAACCAATTCAAATTCGCTGATTCGGTGCAGATGACTAGCTCGACCCACAATTCTGTGAGAAGTGGCAACAATGAGCATAGCCACGAGCACAATCGGGGCGATCACCATGAGCAAGGGCAACAGGATCACGACAGAAACGAGGCTAATGAACGCACGTCTCTGCTAAGTCGGCGCTCAAGTCGACATTCAGACCCCGAACTCGGTGATGACACGGTCGAGCCAGGCGCTCGGGGCTATGAACCGCCCGTAAACCCGTTGAACCAGAAATCTGCACGAGTTTACCATGTTGTGCTTGTTTCTCTATTTTTCCTGGCCGTATTCTGGCTCTCACTACTTAGTGTGGACCAATTGATCTCGGTCGGCGTTGGATCAACGCAGGGCTCGGGATTTGAGGCGTTTACGGCAACTCTGCTTGGGGTCGCTGCTATTGGGCTGAGTCTTGTGTTCTACCGAGCACCGAGTCCTAGCGACCGCACCCTCAGTTTGCTAGCAGCGGCACTTCTGTTTGTTGACATGCTGATCATCAGTATGGTCGAGCAACTCCGTCGTCGCATTGGGCCGATCCCCATGCTGTTGTCGTTCGGAGGTGCTGCTTTGGCCTGTTTAGTGAGCAGTGCCTCAGACACGGTAGTGGCTCGAGCTAAGACAGAGGAGCAGGAGCGTGTGTTGGGGCATACATCGACTCGACGGTCTTTGTTCGAGTGGATCGGCGTCATTCTGTCAAACGTCGTGCGCATATTCTTGTTCATTCTTATTGTGTTGATGTCGATCAACCTGATTTTCGATGCTGCAGACTCGCATATCCAAGTTGGAGAGCTTGTGCCTATTGGTGGAGTGCCAGACGGCCATAATGACGGTACTTACATCCATTTGGCTTGCTCTCCAGCCGGCGTAGACGGCCCTGTTGTCATTATTGAGAGTGGTGAGACAAGCGGAGAGGACATGCATGCGTGGGTGCAGCGGGCTGAAGGCATCAAGTCTGTGTGCTACTGGGACCGTCCCGGATTTGGACTCAGTGACAATGCTCCTAGCCCGCTTGGCATTGAATCGACGGTTGCATACTTGCAATCGGCACTTGAAGAAAAAGTTCCTGACTTCCGCAAGGAACGGCTGTTGTTAGTGAGTCACGGCGTCGGGTCCTTGTACTCGCGAGTATTTGCGAACAAAGTCTCTGACCAGCTGGCCGGGCTCATGCTTATAGATGCTCTGCACGAAGAACAGTTCTATGCCGACCAAACAACAATGCACGGCATTCGTGAGTTTTTCCGCGGCGTTATCACACCCCTGTCGTTTACAAAGCTCAGCGGCGTGCTACGTGGTCTTGGAGCTGAAGATCGGTTGTTTGGCCTGCTCACGGGCTCTCAGCCACGATTGCATAAAGCATTGCTTCAGCAGCAAGTCAGTGCGAATCGGCGATCACAGGTAGACATTAGCCTTGCAACGTCAAGCTTACCGCGAGACACGGCCGTTCTGGTTGTGTCTTCATCAGAAAAGTGCCAGGACAAACAATGGAACCGGTTGCAGCGACTCCTGCTGAAACTCACCGACCGCGTCGTCGCCTGGAAAATCTTGGACGGCCCTCATAACCTGTGGTGGAACAAGCGGGCAGAAAAAGAACTGATTTCACAGCTCGAGTCGTTCGTGGCATATGTCCGAAAATGATCTGTAATTACTATTCTTTTTAATTTTTTTGCAACCAGATGATAATACTAGATATGTAAACATATGTAGGAATAAATATAAGTCATGATTGACGACAATGCATCACAAATTTAATAAACAAAGACCAGCGAGATGAAATCAGAGATCGCAAAATTCCGCACACGCCAGCGCATACAGAACAAAAATCTCTGGGGGGGTGCAGATCTCGCTCAGTCGTCTTCGGCCTCATCCACGCTGTCGGCCTCGCAATCGCTCGTTTCCTCCAAATCGAAGGTCTTGCGACACAAAGGACAGTCAAAGTAAGGGTAATTATTCACAACCGAGGCCCGGATGCAGCGGTAGTGCCACATGTGGAAGCAAGGAGACACAAACAGCGCGCTGGTCGCCGCTAACGGCTCTAAGCAGATTGCACAGCTGTCGAGCGTGCCAAGGTCGCGATTTCCTTGCGCAGGCATTGCATGCAGGAGCTTGTCGAGCTGTGTCTTTTGGTACCCCTGTGGTGCACAGTAAGCAACACCGTCGAGCTCGATTCGGACGCGTACAGACCGGAAATGAGGCTCCTGGCCGCCCCGGAAATCAACGCCAAACCTCAACACGTCACCCGAATACAGTCGGTACAGATCCGATTTCGTGTTCACGGGACTCAGGCGGTTGTTGTTCACAAAAGTGCCAGAACTCGACCCAACATCGCGGATATACCACTCGTCGTTGCGTAAAACGAGTTCTGCATGCTTTCTGCTCACGACTTTCGAGAAATACACGATCGCACGGACCTTCTGCGCCTCTCCTTCGGTGCGTCCGAGCTGGACAACGCCATCGCTGCCCAATTTGCGCATAACAACCTTCGTTTGCGGAGCTGAAGGGTGGGAATGGTCTTGCAAAGGCACGAGTTTGATGGAATGCTTCTTACGCACGGGCTCACACACCGATTTCGGCTCCGCTTCGCACACCGTCTGGCGGTTCAGCAGCGTGAGGCTCTGTTCCGAGCTCGTAGCCAGCGTATTCCACGTCGTTGCTGTTGCAGCGAGCTCCGGGGGCTGCGCACGCGATTCCAAAGACGTTGTGGAGTCTTGCATGCGAGCAATATGTTCACGGTCGGGAAGTAAGGGTTCGTCCATGGCGTTTTCCGGGAAATTGTCCATCATCGAGTCGTTCACAAGACTATGTACGGACTGGGACTCACGGATATGTGAGCGCAATGTGCGGTCATTGGCTTCCTGCATACTTGTTTCATGCACAGCAACCGTCATGATAGCAATGGCAGAATTGACAGTTGTTCAAATTAGTTTAGTTTGTGAGCTTCAGAAGTCAATTTCAAATAAAGAATTGGCGGAGTTTTTCTTTTCTTTTTACCTCAATTAAGGCTGAATGCGTGCTGCAAGATTACGTCTGGAACAAGGAGAATTGGATTTACACGCAATCTTAACTTGAACAATCGCTGCAGATGATGCTGAAACAGGTGAGTGGTGTTTCAAGATAAAACTGCCGGGAGGTGGGAACCGGAGGAGGCGTTTTGTGCGGTGGCACGGCGTAGCAGAGGCAAATTAACAAAACAAATGCTCCAGGTTTCGAGGTCTGTATTAGACAAGAGACTGGTTCCAGTGGAAAATTAACTCAGGCCCGGAATTATTCGTGGGAGCTGGTTTGGTGGTCTACAGACGGGGTGGATTTTTGTGTACAAGTAAATGAGGGCGGAATGCCTTATACCTCATGCATTATTTACTACTCCTGGAATGCACGTACCCATGTATCGCTGCCCATGGCTGGGGTGGTGGGAATATTGAACGGCTACAGTCCCAGCGGTGGCCAGCCTGCTTTCTCCACTTGTACAAATAAGGCTACGCAGCGTCGGCCTTAAGTCTGTCAGCTGCTTTTGCCCGCCAAATTGAACTCCCAATATGGGAAATTTCCCAAACAAGTCTCTGTTTCTATCACGTGCAAACTAATATTTTTTTTGTCTACTCATTCAAACCCACAGCCGGAGCTAATAATTTTCCAACTCCACTACGCGTGACTTGTAGGAAGCAGACATCTTCTCAACAGAAAAAGCGGAAACAACGTAAGACGCGTATGGTTTCAGATATAAGAGCATAAGCAGGTGCTGCAAACAAACTCAAAAGGTATGTTTATGATGGTCCAAAGTGACATTTACGTTAAACCCAGCTCTTCGATTGCAATCATGAGACTAGTATCAACGAACATTGTCTGAAACATGCTAACACAATTATCAGAAAATCAACTCAAAAAATCGCAAACAGCTAAGCAGTTTAGGAGCATATAATATTTACATAATTTCATCACAAGTTTCTCTTCTATGTACAGTGTGTGATATTCTGAAACAACTACGACTTCTTAGCAGCAGCAGCCCGGAATTCCACAATATCGCCGTCTTCCATGATATAGTCCTTTCCTTTTGTGGCGATCTTTCCCAGCTTCTTTAAAGTGGCCTCGTCTACGCCATGAGCCTGGCAGTCGGTAAATTTTGTGACCTGAGCTGTGATGAATGTACGGCTCAGATCTTCGTGAATATGTGCTGCTGCTCGGGGTGCGGTGGTACCCTCTTTGATCGTCCATTCTCTCACTTCGTCTTTTCCGGCAGTAAAAAAGCTTTGCAGACCTAAAGCTTTGCGCAGCGCAAGAATGACATCAGGAAGATTGCTATGAACGTTCTCGCCGAGCTCTTTAAACTCGGCAGCGACTTCCTCATCAGTCAAATTTGCTAATCGTGACTCAAAGTTCACACTAAGAGGCACAACGGTAGCACCTCGATGGGTCTCATCGACCCATTTCTTCAGAGCTTTAATGTTTTCTTGCGGATCACCGAATACCCAATCCTCTTCACTGATATTTGCAACAAAGACGCTCGGTTTGGTGGTCAATAAATTGAGTTGACGCAAATGCTTGCCATGCATCTCGGGTGACCAAGTATCCAACGCATCGACACGGCGTCCGTCATCTAGAGCTTTCATTGCCATCTCACAAACAGCGAGTAGTTCGTTGGTTTCGAGCTTTTGAGGGCTCTGGGCCGGCATTGTCTTGACCTTTCGTTGGGCTTGATCAAAGGCTTTCAACACAAACTCCATGTCTTTCAGAACAAGCTCGTCGTGAATAATTTGCGCATCTCGGACCGGATCAACGCTGTTCTCAACATGTACAATATCCTCGTCATCGAATGCCCTGACCATCTGAAATAAGCCGTCTACAGCACGAATATTCGCCAAAAATGCATTACCAAGACCTTCGCCCTTAGAAGCTCCACGAACAAGACCAGCAATATCAACAATGTTGAAACTGGCCGGCACAACTGACTGGGGTTTGTGCCATTCGGCCAATTGTGCTAATCTGGCTGAAGGCACAGCGACTTTCGCTTCCTCGGGCTCTATAGTTGCAAACGGGAAGTTTGCAGGATTTCCGAGCTTGCTTCGTGTAATTGCCTGGAAAAACGTGGACTTGCCAACATTCGCAAGTCCGACGATTCCTCCGGACAGATTCGTTTTGGCTCGACCAAACATCGGATGAATCTGTGAAATTTCACTTCCACCCTTTCCCACCACACATTTATGCATGCCAAATTCGCGATTTGATGATAAATAAATGTGATACCGACATAAATATCAATATAGATAATTTCGTTAGAGTGAGTTTAGAGTTCGTTTAAAAAATTTGTATTACTGGGCATATTTATAAAATACTGAAACTAATTGAGCTTCTTGACATACTCCTTGTTTTCACAGCCGGCCGGCAGATCCACGGCCTTCTTCAATGTTGACACAGTCTTCTCGACAATTGCTGGGTCGACTGTGGCTGCATTGCTGCTGAACTTGACCGTCTTCAGCCAATCGCGCGCGTCGGCAGCAGTATAGTCGAAATGCTCCGAGATAAAGGTGACAGCCTCATCCTGGTGTGCCTCAAAGTATTGAATACCTTCGTTGATGGAGGCTGTGAAGCCACGAAGTGTCTCAATATGTTCAGGTGTGAGCAGATCTGTGTGAGCAGCTACAATCCAAGAAGGCCACGGCGTATAAATATCGCCAATGTGCTTGATCTCGCCATCGTCATAATAACGCTTAGAAGTGAAGTATTCCCACATGAAAAAGTCGGCCTTACGGGAATTCACAGCTTCACGCAAATTTACAAACGTGTTGCATACTTCGTACTTGAAGCCTTTATCCCATCCCCTTGTCTGTTGCAAAACACGAGACATCACATCGGACCCAGAGCCCATACGGGACACGCCACAGATCTTGCCTTCCAATTGATCCACAGATGTGAGTTCATCCCGTTTCGTTCCGGTACTCACGGCCCAGCGAAGCGGACTGTCGACGTAGGTGCCGACGAGGCGGTAATAGTCTGTACCGGCGGCAATGGCTCTGATAAATGCCTCAGTCAAGCCCACAGCAACGTTTATCGAGCCATCACCCAGGCTCTGGATGAGGTGACCGGACCCAGAAGGGTACGGCTTAAACTCGACCTCCACACCGTGCTTTGCGTAGAACTTCTGCTTCTCCGCGAAGAAAAGCGGTGTGCTGAAGTGCTCAGGGATATAGCCAACCACAAGCTTCATTTTGTTTCGTCCACGATCGATCTCTATCTATGTAGGGCAGTGGGCTGCCACCCTCTTAGTATCACAGGGTCACGATTACTGTAAGTACTCGTTCGCACCCATGTCTAGCCAGGGTCGAGGAACTCGATCGAGTCATCCCTACATTTTACAAGAAAAAGCTATAATCGCTGTAGGTTCGTGATGCGCTGCAGTATGTGAGCCTCACCGAGCAATTGTAGATGCAGATAAAAATAAACACATATTAAAAACAAAGATGTCGAGGTTAGGTTAGGTAAAAGGTGGAGGAGTCTGCCTCTCAGATCGCCTCTCAGATCGCGGAAGCCAAAAAAATAGGTCTTTATGAAAGGAAAAAATGAAGAAGAGATTTCTTCTCGGAAAAAACTTAACCACATACAAAGACTTGAGTAAGTAACCGAATGAAAAAAATCGCATATTTTTGTAACCATATCGTGATATCTCGCTAAATATTTCCCTTCTGAATCTGGCTCGCCCCGATGCTGTACCAGTTCCTGAAATTTGCGCGAATTTGTCAACTTATCTATCCTTCCCTTCTATGCCCTGCATATCTATGACGCGAGCGCGTTAGCTGCATCATTAGAGATTTGCAGTTTTGTTTAGCGTCAGTACCCTATGAGACCGGTGCGGTTCAAACCCTGAGCCAGCGATTAGCATTATACGCACGTACTAAGCGTCTCTAAATGCAGAAAACCCCTGGCATATACACCACCACTGTATGGGATGACGAGATGTCTCTTTTTATAACCCCAGTCCTGAAGTCCAAGGGTGCCACTAACAACAATCGGGGTCTAGAACGTCTTTTGTCCCAAATGTAGCAACAACCCTTAGCCACAAGACACATAAACTCCCGCAGTTGTTCTTGGCTGCATGCTTTTTTAGTGATAGTGTCGTGTGCCTGAATATATGGTATTTGGGCTGCAGAGTATGCATTAGCGAGCTTGACGGGCAGATCTACTATGCAGAAAACATTATGCGTATACGAAGAAAAATCGAAAATAATCAACCGTGCGGAATTATTGACCAGAAAAAATATTGAGATATTGAGTTTGCGAAAAAAATAAAGAAGCGTCTTGATGCAACATAGGCTTTTCCATAAATTTGTAGTCAAGAAAGTATTATTTTAGGCACTTATTCCATTTTGAATTAGAAGTCTGACTTCAGTGAGTTATTTGCAAGTTATGGGTAGTCATCACCGATCCTTACATTTTAGCAGAGTCTAGGTAGATCAATATCTAGAGATCGTCTAATCTGAGTGGTCTTTTGCATGATTTTCGTTTTCGGGAGCATCGCGTAATGAGTTGTAATGAGCACCAAGTCCAAACTTCGCTTGGTAGTATGCTAGGTTAAGAGGTTCTGTATCCGGGAATCGGTCCTCATTGATGGTAAGTGGTGGCTGCGAGGCAAAGAATACTCGAATAGGCAGTTTGAAAAGGCACGACGCCGCCATGATCTCGAGCTCGCCTCCCCACATCGGAGTGGTTTCGAGATCACTGGTATATTTATCGACATTCTGCACATTTCCGGTCTCGTCCTCAATGAGGTATGGAATGAAGTCTTCGGCATTGTCACGTATATAGTTGGCCAACTCGGTTCTGAGTTGCTGCACACTCAAATGAATGTCCCGCCGTACTGCAAGTTGATCGCACAGAGAATGGAACAGGCAGTGTCCATCAGGTTGCACTTCGTGCTCGCACAAACCGGCTTTGGCAATCATCATGCCCATGCCTTTCAGCTCGATAGCTCGCTTATCCGGGATGGTCTCTGCCTCGGCCTGAGCCTGCTGCACAATTCGAGCTCTTTCTCGCTCACGCTCGGCCAGCTTTTCTTTACGCCGATTTCGCTTCTTGCCAGGGGCCTGTGATTCGGTTGTTTTAGTCGTAGCCGTCGTGTTCACTGACCTCGTATCTGAGGACTCAACTGCTGTTCCTTCCGCAGATCTGCTATTTGACTTAGAGTGCGCATCCTGGTTTGGATCAGACTGGGTTGTATCGGTGTTTGCTCGAGTGTCCGGGCAGTCGGTTGGGTTGCTGGAGACTTTTTCCTCAGCCTTTGCTTCCGACTTTGAGATCGTGCTTTTCTCGTCCGAATCTGATCTGGAGTCTCGCTTGAACACAGCCTTGAAAGTCTGATGGAGCTGGTGCAAATGCGGGTGCTTGATCTCCTCTTCGCCGTCTTCCACGGCCTCTTCCTTTACACTGCTGTCATTATTAGTGTCATCGTCTATTCCCATGCTGGAAAGTAACTTCGCGGCGAACCCCGAATCGTTACTACTGTCTTCGGTCTGCTCCGGCTCAGTGTAGACATAGCTCTTCTTTTTGCTTGAGTTTTTTTTGCCCATTGCTTTTTGTAATTGTGCGAACTAGAACTTCTGGCTGTCGTAGTCACTCCGATCTGTACGGCGTTCCACGATTAATAACGGCAGATCGGCTCGATCTGGAGATGGATCAACGGGTTTTCGGCGCGCGATCTTGTCTTGGACGATATGAATAACACAGAGTTCACAATAGAAGTCTCACGAGCGAATGCCTCAACTTGGTTTTCCCCAAATGGCAAAGGTAACACACAGAGTATGAAAACACACTGTATGTTGCGAGAGCCAGCATGTGTGATTGCCCCCTGCTGTCGGCGGTTCGCCTTGCCCTGACAGTGCTGGGCCGGCACACGCACATTGACTAAATGAGTATTCTGGACCAGACCGCTGCCACAGTGAGGCTGCCTCAATGTGCTACCTAAAGCTACCTACTGCTACCTAAATCCAACTAAAGCTATAGAGTTCAAATAAAAAATACGCATTGTATGCTAAAATAAATATAAAATGGATCAATGACTATATTAATAGCGGACCGATAAAAAGATAATAAATAAAGTAGACTGGAATGGGAAGCGTCACGGGCGATGTGGACGGCCTGTTCTTCATGGACGAAAGACGAACAAGGCGGGTGGATTCAGTGAACAGACTAGCAATCATCGAGGCAGAACGTGTTATACAATCGCATTAATCCACAGCTGTGCGTGCTGCACTAGGCGTTTCCGTCTACGGAGTCGGCCGGGACCTCGCCGAGCGAGTTGCTGCTGTAGTGGCCGCGGCTCATGGGCGACGCCATGGACGCCTGCATGGGCATGGAGTAGCCGTTCATCTGGTACCCGTTCATCTGGCCGGCGTACTGGCTGCCCATGCCGTACTGCCCCATTTGGGTAGTAGCGTCCTTGTCCGACGGGTGGCCGTTCGCGGAGTTGTACGCCTGCGAGCTCATCTGCCGCAGCATCTGCTGCTGCGTCAGAATCGGGCTGATCTGCTGGTCCGTCTGCCACAGCGAGCTCATCGGGCTGACGAGGTGGTTCAGCTGCGCGATCTGCTGCGCCATGGGGTTCATGGCCTGGTTCATGCGGCTCATCTGGCTCATGCGGGCCATGTGCTCGATCTGTGCTGCGGAGCTCGAGTCGAGATTCGAGCCCATCGCGCCGCCGTTCAGTCCGCCGTTCAGCCCTCCGTCCATGTGCGGCGGACTCAGCTGCGCGTCCTGCTGCTGCCGGTAGCCGAACTCCGCGGCGTTGCTCATCGGCGACGACACGTAGCCGCTGTTGACCATCTGGTGATGCATCTGCGGCACGCCGGAGTACTTCATGGGCATCGACAGCGAGCCCATGGATGCCTGCACCTGCCCATTGGCCGGCGACAGGCCCTGGTTGCTGCTCGGCGTCATGGGGATGTATCCGGAGGGCACATTTGCCTGGCCGTTGTAGTAGTAATTCATGGGATTAGACTGGTACTGCTGTTGTTGTTGGGTGTGTTGCTGTTGTTGTTGGATCCTTGAGGGAATTGGTTTCGCTATGGAGGTGCTGGCATTCACAACTAACCCGTCGTCGAAGTGGTTTTTCGAGCGCTGGTGCCGCACAAGGTGATCGCGTCGAGTGAACTTCCGTTTACATGTTTTGCACTCGAACTGCGGATCGCCGTGCGTACGCTTGTGCTTCGCGAGGTTGCTGCTCTCGGCGAAGCACTTCCCGCACCCCGGAAACGTGCATACCAGCGGCTTCAGGCCCGTGTGCGTGCGGCTGTGGACGTGCAGGCTCTTGCGCGTGCGGAACGTGCGGTCGCAGGCGTCGCACTTGAAGGGCCGCACGTCCGTATGGCTGAGCAGGTGCGTTTTGAGCAGCGCGTCGTCAGCGAGCCGCTTCTTGCACACGTTGCACTTGTAGTCGTGCGAGCGCGCGTGCGTCTGCAGGTGCCGTACGAGCTTCTGACGCTGACAGAACGGCGATTTCACGCGCGCACAGCCGTCCCAGCGGCACAGCGTCGAGCCCGTGGAGATGTGCTGGTGCACAATGTGCGCGTTGAGCTCCGTGCTTGTGAGAAACTCGCTGCCGCAGATCTGACCCTCGGCGACGGACCACATACAGCGGTGCGTCTCGTTGACGGCCTGCTCTGGCGTGCCGAGGCGGGGCAAAGTCGACGGATCGAGCTTTGGGCGGTAGTTTACGGGTCCTGCAGGGACGTGATCTTTGAGCTGCGAGACGTAGGGCATGACGTGAGGATGGGAGGACATCATTTGTTCCATGTGCTGTTGTTGTTGATGTTGTTGGTGCTGTTGTTGGTGCTGCTGATGTGCCTGTTGGTGCTGTTGAGCCTGTTGTAGTTGTTGAGCCTGTTGAGCCTGTTGTTGTAGTTGTTGTTGAGCCTGTTGCTTTTGTAGGTGCTGCTGTTGCTGTTGTTGCTGTTGGAACTGTTCATGCTGCTGGTAACTCGCGATCTGCCCATCAGTGTACCCACTAGAGGTCGACTGCCCATCATACGCACTAGAAGTCGACTGACCATCATACGCACTAGACTGTACAGACCGATTCTGCTCATACAGCTGGGCCTGCATCTGCTGGTCTTCACCTGGTTGCTGCTGCTGCTGAAGACGCCCATTTTCCTGCTGATGCACCTGTTGATGCTGTTGTTGTTGCTGAACCTGTTGATGCTGCTGTTGTTGGATTTGTTGTTGTTGTTGTTGTTGTTGTTGCTGAACCTGTTGTTGCTGCTGTTGTTGTCGTTGTTGTTGTTGTTGCTGGAAGGGTGGACTCTCTCGGGGATGCACCTTGATGTCCTCGCTGATCGACTCCATTTTCTCGCTATGTACCGTGTCCGGCGTGCCCTCGCGCGAGTTCGCGTGCAAACTAATCTCCGAAGATGTTGCGCTCGGTGCTACGTGTGCTATCGGCACACTCGCGTCCGTGCGTGCGCTCAAACCGTCTCTTCCAATCACGGTGACCACGCTTCCGACGCTCCCAACGCTCCCAACACTCCCAATGCTGCCCAAACTGCTCACACTGTTTTTGTGGCTGCGGCTGTCGAGCTCGTGGCCGCCTTTGCTCGCTAGAGGGTGTGTATGCATGCCGATCTGCGCATGGCCGTGGCTGTGGCCGTGATTATGGCTGTCTTCCTTCGGCGATCCGTGATTTCCACTGCTCACACCATGACTTCCACTACTCCCACCGTGGTTTTCGTGTCCACTCGCATTACTATTCTTCATTGACAACGCAGTATTATCACTTTTTGAGGCCTCACAAGCGCCACGGCCAGCGTCCATGCACAAGCCATAGTGCGGCTTCAGCGATTCCTCCTGGTGGTTCTCGCGAAAGTGTACCATGAATTCGTCAATGTTAAACATCTCGTGGCACGAGTCCCAATGGCATTCCACGGACTGCGGCGGTGTATCCTTTACGGCCGGTGCAGTCACATTTTCGGCCGGGGTTGGCCCGTCGGCGAGATTCGGCACGAGCGGCATTTTGTCGGGGGATTTCGCATTGGACAAAGCTGGCGAGTGCGGCGAGCGGCCAATCTGCGTCACATTGTCTGATAAGTTTAAATAATGAGAGTAGACGTGCTGGTCGAGCTCGTCCTCATTCATAAACAAGACGTCGTGGTCATGCGTATCCCAGTGGCAGTAGAGGCTCTTCTCTTTGGATTCATAGCTATCCATTCTGGGATCAGGTCGGACTCGCCAGAGCTTTGGCAATTGAAATAAATTCTGGACTTTCTCGTCTTAGCGGGCGACGATGTGAAAAGATACTCAAATCAGAAACTCGGCGGTTCTGCGAACTTGTGGACATAATCAGGATGATATCTTACTAAACTACCCTTTCACTTCGCACATAACCCCCCGTCCTCTCCACGGGAATGTGACGCATACGACTGTGTCGACTACAGCATGGGATCAACCGTCTCATGTAGCCTCAAAGCGCCTGCAAATGCGTTGGGAAGTAAAGGGGGAACCCAGGGTCCAGAATCCCAAAGTTTTTTTTTAACTAATAACCGATCGAGGGTTGCACATTTAATTAACACAGGCTATCGTAACTATTTCCGTATTTACTTGATCGTTTCTGGTTCCTGCCCAGTTCCTCTTTCGCAGACTTCCGAGGTTGAGAATCACCTACTATCTCCAGCGTCAAGGGCAAAGTATTCCGTATCTGCTTTAGGGCGACCTCCTACTCGGGTCTTCTACGTGACCTTCATGTACAACAAAGTATTAGAATAGGGGAAGGGCCAGGGATACATGGCATACAGGGAAAGAGAAAGGACCGTGTGGTTAGTCTCGACCGGGTCGGTACTCAGTTAGGGCACGGGCTTATCTGCTCTGCATAGATTACACACCTCGTGTGTTATGCAGGTATTGTTGTTTTTTGTTGTCCGTACATTATGCAAAGATCAATCGAAGCAGAGAAATCTCGCATCGCCAGTCGTCGACTTTGGTCACCCCTACTGAAGGGGGGTTATCATGCACGTCACAAAAAATATCGGTCCAGCTACGGATTTTCTAGATGGAGCTTTTCCGACGATATTTCGTTCGGATTCGGCGGATTCTTCGGTTGCATACGGCCGTGCGCTCCGTGTCATTCCGGAAAAAGCTATTTTGGGACTCGCCGCTTATTTCGTTAGGTCCTCACTATTCGCATTGATCGTGATTAGATTGTCAGTAGACCAAAAATAAATGCAGTGTTGAGGCGCAGGGTAAGTGATGGACAATGTGCCGGATGCACATAATGCGACGCCGCTGTACCATCATTACATGGCTTTTCGAGTCACATATCCCAGCTGCTCACGTATGCATGTACCTTTTTTTTTGTATTTGCTTGGGGTTTGCAATCTGATTGCTAGAGACGCAATTACGTCGCGTCTCCAGAACGACGGGTTAGAAGGGGATGGGGAAACAGGGGGAGGGGACTCTGTGGCTGCTAAGTTTTTGACTTGCTTAGATACGCATGCAATGCAAACAAAGATAGTCACCCCCGTGATTAAATTCGAGCTTGCAGTAGCGCCTGCATTTTACCGACAGAAATCAGCAGAAGTATTGGCTCGGAAAGCTATATCGTTTTTTGCATATGCGGTTTATCCAAAAATAACTTAGGCTTATCTATCGGAACTGATACACATCCGAGGTTCATATTTCAATAGTAGTAGTGAAGCCATTCATGATTTTATCAAATTAAAACCTAGAAGTCGTTGCCATTAGGTCTATTATGATCCCGTGCGATTTATGCACATGTACCAATGCGAACTGGCGCGTCTGGCCCTCAATGCCCCAAAACAGCGAACCTAACTTGGTTGGCCTCAGTATCGAAAACGTAAACTGACGTGACGCCCAAAGAGCCGAGGTTTAACCACACTGGGCGTGTCGCTGCGATGCGGATTTTGGTTGCGTTTTGTAAGTTTTGAGTACCGGCACGGTACTTCTCAAACCCACATTCCAAGCGGCAATTTTGATTAATGAGACACAGCTCAGTTGAACATGGTTGCTGCATAATATTCTGAGCAGCTATCATGGGGTATTGTGATAATCACCGATGTTGATGATTTGTGTTTGGAATTTCACTTGAGATTACCAAAAGTTGGGGAGCTCTCATGTTTCCTTGATCCATTCCCCTTTTTTCCGGGCCCGAAACACCGCCGCTCTCGCGTAGCTCGGCTTCTGATTTCTTGAGGCGACTATGCGTTGCCGATAAGGATCACTACCTGCGTAAAAATGGCGTCACGTTCCTGCAGCTGTGAGCTGCGAGGCGGCAAGACACTCATGTAACACCGGAACTGCCAGGTGTTCGAACAACCGACGACCGGACCGGTAAGTTCCGCACGTCAGCTACCGAACTATCGGCTTTCCCCTTCTTAAGGTCTCAGATTTTGGGTCAAGATGTGCTAATTTGATCAATCTGGTGGCTGATCTGGATTTTGTACATACTTTTGCTGAGGAAGCCGCAACAAAAAAGAGAGGCCTCCCTCGGTTTTTGATCTCGGTTCCCGCACGGAGAAGTCTCGGCCTTTGAAGGGGCCTCAAAATGGGTAGATCACGATCAGAAATAGGTTTGCATCACTAACAGATGTGCGTAGGACTACCGGCAAAGCCTGCCTTATCAGCGGTCAACAACAGCATGGTGTTTATTTATTAAAGTCTTCTCATTTAAAGAGAAGGTTCAGTATAACTCCGAAGTAATGCGATCTTAGCAAGCAGTTAGCGTAGATGCAATTTTTTACTTGTGACTGCGCCTCTCAAGGGCCTTCAATGAATGAAAAATCCAAATATGCCTTTAAAACGATGATAACTGATTGTAAATGCATCAAAATTGTAGCCGAGATAGGCTTTACTAAAATTTACGGTGTGCACACTACTTCAGCAATTATTGAAACTCACTAGAAAATTTCAGATCGGTATGCATACATGAGATCAAGCCTTAGATCAGCCATTAGCCACCGTGTTGGCCGAAAACAATGGGATAATTTCTAAAAAATCCTATATAAACTATGGAAACATGCAAATTCTATGATTTCTACAGTGACTTGTTGCATTCTATTGCTGTTTGTTCATTTTCGTAAAGCCGAGCTTACTCGTGATTTTTTCCGATTTTTTTCGCTGAGTCTTTCTATTTAAAAACCGTTGATTTTGTCAGGGTTTGTATACTGGGATCATAGGGCGATCTACTAGGAGATGCGACCTGCAAGGGTAATAATTATGATTAACAAGATTGTTGTGTCTATCTCCTTATCGAAAAAATCATGTGAGTCATGACAAGTCATTTCAGGTTTAGGGTGATACGTGCTGCTGGCAGAGAGCAAAAGCCTCAGCGTAGCCTAAACTATGCTAGCTATTTGTCCTGCAAGGGGGTCAGCAGGCCGCAACAGCAGTAGCACGAGCAGCACGAGCAGCAGCACACATTAAACAATATCCCGATCTATCCCGAGGAACGTGCGGCGTAAAGTCAGTCCACATCCACAAAACAAGTACGACAACAAAATAAAGAAATTTATGAGGGTAGATAGAGCATGTCCGATACTAGGCCAGAATCAATTATAGCCTTCGAGAAAGCATTACAGACCGAGGACCCGTCTGAGAAGATCATAAGCATTGCCGACTGGGCGCCTCGGCACGAGCAATTGCGAAAGCGAAGACCTCGCAATCGCCCGCTCACCGACGATAATTATGGCATGGCATACACCATTATGAGATGGCCACTGTTCATTGCATTGTCAGTATGGATTTGGCTACTTCTTGTGTTTTATGCATTAGTGAGATTTTGGGTTGTCACAAATGAATCCATGTTTGTATGGACGGGCCGCCGACGCTTTTTGCGCGCACATTTGCGTAATGCAAAATCGTTCGGGGAGTGGCTGAATTGGGCCGAAGTTCTCGACGATTACCTCGGTTTTATCAATTGGAAACGCGATCCGAGATCGCTGACTTATGACTGGCGGACCGTCGAGCATCTTGTCGAAGAAATCAAGTCGATTCCGCACGGTCCGTATACGTCTGAAGACGACAAGGCACACATAGAACGGCTGTGTCTTGTTTTAGAAGGGTCAATTAAATACAACTTTGCTGGCATTCATAACCCGCAACTATTCTCTCAATGTTATTCGGGCACGAAATACATTGTGAACGATCTCAATACATTGCTAATTGAACGACTGAACGAGCTCAAAAAGACTGACGATAAATTACTCTCGAAACATGTGAAGATGATTTTGTTCAACATGTTTGACAAAAATTTGGGCAAAGCTGCTCTTTGTTTGAGTGGTGGTGCGTCGTTTTCGTACCGACATTTTGGTGTGGTAAAGGCCTTGCTTGACCAAGATTTGCTGCCCGATATTGTGAGTGGCACTTCGGGTGGAGGTTTAGTGGCCGCTCTTGTGTGCACGCGCACGAATGAGGAGCTCAAGAACGAGCTGAATCCAAAACTTGCTAATCATATAACTGCGTGCTGGGAGCGGTTCCCAGCCTGGTTTGTGCGGTGGTGGAAAACCGGAGCTCGATTCGACTCAATTGATTGGGCTGAGCGTGCACGTTGGTTCACTTTAGGAGATCTCACTTTCAAGGAAGCGTATGAACGTACTGGAAAAGTTCTGAATATCTCTACCGTCCCAGCCGATGCACATTCTCCCGTTATTCTACTTAATCATGTCACGAGCCCCGACTGTTTGATCTGGAGTGCGCTTTTGGCTTCTGCCGCTGTTCCGGGAATTCTGAACCCCGTTGTTTTAATGATGAAGACGAAACGTGGCGAGTTTGTGCCGTACTCATTTGGATCGCGCTGGAAGGACGGCAGTTTGAGAACGGATATCCCGCTCCAAGCTCTGAACACATACTTCAATGTGAATTTCACTATTGTATCGCAAGTGAATCCACATGTCAAACTATTTGCATACCTCCCGCGTGGCCAAGTCGGTCGCCCAATAAGCCATAAGTTTTCGCGATCAAGATGGCGAGGTGGGTTCTTGCTATCAGCATTAGAAACCAGTGTCAAGCTCGAGATTAAGAAATGCTTGAAACTCGTGCGAAATCTTGATTTAGCACCGCGCATTATGAACCAAGACTGGTCGAACGTGTTTTTGCAGAGATTCGGTGGTTCTGTCACCGTGTGGCCGAACATCCGGCTCAAGGACTTCTGGTACATTTTGTCTGATCCGACAGAAGATCAGCTGAAACAGATGATGGATGCGGGCGAGAAGACTATGTACCCCAAAATCCTGATGATCCGACACTTTATGGAGCTCGAGCGCGCTGTAGAGAACTCGCAGCCCACGACATCCGCCGAAGAGCCGCGATTTGTAAATATTTAACCTAATAACATGCATCGAAATAAGAATTATTATTGTTTGCGAACACTGCCCCCCTCCAATAGTTCAGCCTTAGTGAAGCCTCAGTGTAGCCTCCGTTCTCGCGTAGTACATATAGACCTGTGTAATGCAGCGTTTGGGCATGATCGGTCATATGTGCATACAATATAAAGGGATATCTGGAGATGCATACGGTTTCTAGCATTTGCATATACATCATGCAGTCCGCAGCAGGGAGCAAGTGACAGTTCACGTGATGCATTGTGCCTATGGAAATTACCTAGAGTGCGCATAAACCCACCACTTCCCGCCTTTAGGCAGGAGCGCACACAGTTTTCTATGATATAGAATATATAAGGCAGTGAAAAAAAAATGGGGTTGTGGGTCCCACTGGAAAGGCAGGTATTTCCCACGCCTTTGTTCTCTCTCATACATTTCCAAGCACAAACCACCCCCCTCTCTCTTTCATTGCCGAATTGAGAAGTAGTTTGTTTTGCCACAGCACGGTTGCTCGAATTGTTGTCGAAAGGTAGGAATTAATCAGAAGCGGGAGAAATGAAGGTTGAGGTACACGACTTGAAGCACCAGAAATGGTTTGTGGAGGCAGAGCCATCCGACACCATTGCCGCCATTAAGGAGCGGAACTACGAGGAGCACGGCATCGACCGCGCGCTCGTGCAGAAAATGATCTACTCCGGCAAAATCCTGAAGGACTCGGACACGCTCGAGTCGCTGAAGTACGCAGAAGGCAAAGGATTCATCGTTTGCATGGCCACAAAGGCCCGAAAGCCCGCTGCGAAACCCGTGAAGGAGGAGTCTGCGGCGGCTCCGGCGTCTACAAATGCTGCACTGGCGGCTAACACCGGCGCAAACCAAGAAACCGCCACTTCAGATGCCAGCAATGCCCCAAATACGGGCCCTTTGGTCCCATCAGCGGAGTCCGGCTTTGTTTCAGGCCCGTCAGCGCTCGCTACGGGCTCCCAGCTCTCCGCAATTGTTGCAAACATCATGGAGATGGGCTACACGCGACAGCAGGTTCTGCTCGCGATGAACCGGGCCTACAACAACCCGGATCGGGCCGTAGAGTATCTTGTAACCGGGCAAATACCCGACGTACCCGAAGGATCAGCACCGAATGAGTCGGAGAACGACGGTTCTACGAGCGCTACAGACTCTGGCGCTGCTTCGGCGACGGAAACACCGCCGCAAGCCGGTGGAACTGCGGCATCTTCGCGTGCTTCGAGTGTCGGCGCCAACACGGCCTCAAATTCAGAGACAAATGCGAATGCATTAAGCAATACCCACCAGGGCACCTCAGAAGATAATAACAACTCGATCGACCGCGATCTGTTTGATGCTGCGGACCGACAGATGCAGATGGAAGAGGAAGCAGAGGCCGATGAAGTGGAGGAAGAGATCGATTTCCAGCAGTTACTAGGACTTGATGACCAGCAGCTCGAGGAATTGCGGGCTGCGGTGCGCCAGAACCCGACGCATTTGCTGCAGATCCTCGATCCCATCGTCCGCCAGAATTCTGCTGTGGCCGAAACCTTAATAAATAACCTCGACCAGTTTTTGTGGTACATGACAAGCCCCGAAGAACGCGACGCCATTGCTAGTGGGCAGATGTACGAGCCCGGTTCTGAAGGTGCACCGGAGGGTTCGCATGTAATCTCGCTGACTGAGGACGAAGATGCTGCAGTGCACAGACTGATGGAGCTCGGATTCGAGTGGGAGGATGCGGTTACGGCGTACTTGGCCTGTGACAAGGACGAGGAGCTGACGGCGAACTACTTGTTCGAGCACGGTAATGATGACATGAACTGAGGAGGAAAAATAGAAAAAAAAAGGAAGAAGAAAAAATAAGGGAAGCTTGATGGTTTAACAATACTATGTAATTTATCAAGATACTTTAATGCTGCTTATTTTTGGACTGCATGCTTACTTTTGGACTAAGTGTTTTTGGACTAGGTCTTTTTGGACTAAGTCAATTATCGCCATCGATTTCGGGACTGAACTCCGTGGCTTGCTCATCGGGCCATTTGTAGTCAGGGAAGCTCGGGTTGCCCGGACGAATGACAAACGTCGTTTTCCAGTGTGAGGCATGCGCTGCGTCGATCTCTTTTGGGTTGTCGCTGAAGAATCGGAACTTGTGCCGTCCGATCTGCGCGGCAATGTGAGTATAGCTCTTAGGCTCGGTTTTCGGGCCGCCGTTCACAGTGTCGAAGTAACCGGCAATGTACTGCGTCAAGTCGCCATACGTAGTGTGTTTGAACAGCAGCTTCTGTGCAGGAACACTGCCTGAAGAGTATATGTAAATATTAGTTAGTCTCGACCAATTCTTCATGGCCACAACCGCATCGTCATAGACAGGGGCCTTGATCTCGCCCGATTCGTAGCCGGATTTCCACAAGTATCCTTGCAACGACTTCAAGTAGCTCGCCTTCACATCCTTTTTGATGAGGTCCTCAATATGGCCTAGCAAAGTGTCGCTGTTAGCCAGGTATTCTCGCGGGAATGCTGCCAAATACGACTCGATTTCCGAGCGTTGCGCATCCAATGGGAACTTCAGTAGCGGGATTTCATCCTGGCACTTTTTCAGTGCGTACGGGAACAGCACGTCGTGAACAAAGCTGATTGGACAGACCGTGCCCTCGATATCCAGAACAATTGTCTCCATAATTTCACCGTGATCCTACTGTGCCACAAACAGTTGTTTACACACAGGGCCTACCCTCAACTTCCCACTAACCGTCGATGAGTAAGGTCAGTGGGATCAATGCTAGAAAGTCTCCAAACTAAGGCTAGGACCGAAGCACGCACAGTGCTCATGACACTAATAGGCAATTCCAAGCCAGCCATAGACAAAGGCTGCAGTTAACGGCATCTGCCAGCAGCATCTGATGCATCTCTTCCACAAGGACGACCGACTATTTCGCAGTGTAGAGAGTTCTCTAAACAATTCTAATATAGAATCTATACAAAAATTATTTACTTTTTCACAATATTATTCATAAGTGCATTCAGCGTTCAGTAGATCAGCCACGACCAGGTAAAAAAAGATAGCTCACCTCGGCCAGAAATATGTTCCGAAACGGCGGGAGGGCATCCCTATGCATCCGGTTACAGATCTTCGCCACACACGGCACCCCTTGTCTGTAACGCGCTGAAACGGATCACGTCATTGTGCTTGTCTCACATGGGTTCCGAAATGTTCCTTAAGTATCATCTTCAGACAACATAGCATGTGATGATGTGGATAAGAATCATGAGCTGGACCTCATCGCGGTTGGAGCGGCGCCGTCCAAATCTCGAAATATCGATGGAAATTCCCACTTACGAATAAATATTACAAAATAAGAAACTAAATATTGCAGCTACAAAATTAGCCAAAATTATTTTTGATCACGGCCACATCGAAGGACGAACATATTACAAACTGAGTTCGTGGTTTTTTATCGTAAAATTTATGCGAACTTGTGCGCGAAATGCCGTCGGCGGTCCATTTATTCAGATCGTCGTTATCTCACGATCATGATGGGTTTCAACGATGGTCGCGACGTCATGTCTGTGCCAGAAATAGGAGTATCCCTATTTAGCCCTGGATCCCGGGCAGAGCCGGGAACTCTAGGGGGTGCATAAATTATGGGGTAAAGACTCAATGAGAAACGACGTATGCGCACCTCTTTCCCAGGGCTCTACCCAAGCGTATGTCAGCAGCATCTTTGACAGTTGAGGCCTCCCCGGGAGAGCTTGCTGCAACAATACCCTTTTTGTCTCCACACTCCATGGTAGCATAAATTCGTGCGGCTTTTTCTAATATGTCGAGGAAAATTTCGTGTGCCATGAGGAACTTCGTCGGCATGTCTTAGAATGAGGGAGGTGAAACTGCAACTCGTTTTCAGGGCTAGTCCTGCATGTATCACATTCATTAAATCGTACTTAACTTACTACACTTAATATGACCCTGCTGTTATTAGCTGTAGGTGTAGGTACACAGCCATTAAGATTACAGGCATGCATAGGCATCTGTGTTCTCAAGAGAGAGTAATGTGACCTCGGTGCTGTATTTTCAGGGGCATCGGATATGATGATGGTGGTTGCACTACCGCAATCGGGTTCCGCTCGGTAGCAACTATGGGGACGACGCTGCTGCGTAAGAGAATTCTTCTCCTCTTTGTTCTCCCCACAAAACGGGGAACTCGCGTGAGGGCATGGGTTGGGCTGATTGCTATCGTTTTTTTCTGTCGTCGAGTAAGCACTCGTATGCTCCATATATTACCACGCTCGAGGGTAGAGGGAGCGCGCATATATTGGCTCAGTGATAGGGTTACAGGCAAAGTGTCTGCGCCTCCTCGGACAAACAGAAAGCAATGTATAAACTATGTAAAATTATGATGGCATTTTAAGGTTTCGCCTGATCTCTGGTGGCGTGTTCTGCACATTTGCAGCGCGCGCGGCGGCGGCAGTTCCTCCCCATGGAGAAACCGCTGGGCCGTCCACACCAGCCCCGAGAGGATGGCGTCAGGGTTGGATCTAGCTGGAAGCACGACTACACAAAGAGGTCCAGGAGAAACCCTAAGAACCCCCGACTGCCAACGTCTTTCGTTCATTTTCTCCATACCTTCATCATTTACCCACGATCCTCCAAACTACCGACAGCCAATACCATCAGCTATTATTCGGCGAGTCCATAGACTCAAACATTTTCATCTTCCTCAAGCTTTTGCGGCGCCTCAAATCCGTTTCCGCTGAAGCTTGTAAAAAGGTTGCTCAAGTATCCGCTTAGATCATCCCTTCTTGGTTCCATATTTCCATTTGAATTAAAAAAAGAAAGGGAGAAAGAGAGCGCAAACCTCGTTTCCTCCCCCATTTTCAGATCGAGTAGGAAACAGAACTAGCAAACAAAAGCACACGGGGTGAGGCCGAAATCTTTTGTCAATTTGAGAAGCAATTACGCTTATCTACGCTAATTCCACAAACGCAAAAAAAAGAAAAGAACTGTGCTTTTAGTTTTTTTTTGCTCTGATCCGATCCAGGGTGTTTGGATCATAAAAGACCGGCCCTTAAGAAATTTACCGCCGTCATTTTTGACTTTCTAGAAAGAACATTAGCAACGCACCGCCGTTTCTGCGCCGCAGGAAACACTTCGAAACCGCCAGAAAATGACGGATGTCCAGTCAGATCCCAAGGAGTCGCAGCACGCTCCGCAGCAGCCCACACGACCGCCTCAGAATGGCAGGGACGCCATGTACCGGCAGGAAAAGCAGCCGACAATCAGCATTGAGCCTCCGGCTAACGAGGAAGGCCCCGAAACCGCCACCATAAATGCGTCGCTTTCGCCGAAATCGGGTGCAACGCAGACTAGCCATAAGCTCGGCACGCCCGAAATGGGCAGTGGCAATCCGTGGTCCAGTGAGAGCGAAGGCGAGCAGCAGATGTCCCAGCATAACCCGGAAAACAGTAGTACGGCCGAGTCGAGCGCCCAGGACGTGCCGGTAAAACGCGGAGCGTGGTCATCCCAGGAAGACGAGATGCTCGTTCATTTAGTGGAGACGGTACGGCCGCTTAAATGGGTACATATTGCGCAGGAGATGAAAACGCGCACGTCGAAGCAGTGTCGAGAACGGTACCACAACTACCTGAAGCCGAGTTTGTCAAGGACGCCGATCAGGAAGGAGGAAGGCAAGAAGATCGAGGAGCTCGTGGCGATCCACGGCAAAAAGTGGGCGGAGATCAGCCGGTTGCTTCCCGGACGGTCGGACAACGCCATCAAGAACTGGTGGAACGCCAGCGTGAACCGCCGAAGAGCCTCTCAGGACGCTGCTGGCGTCCCGGTGCGCTCACCCATCATCGAGCCGTACGCGAAGCAGCCTGTGTCGGTTGTGGGCATCGAATCGGATCCACCAGCGCCTCCACAGGCCCAACAGGCCCAGGGGGGTGAATCGGCGCAACATCTTCAACATCAACAGTTACAACACACTCAACAGCAGCAACAACAACATACTCAGCAGCAGCAACAACAACAACAGCAACAACATATACAGGCGCCTCTGCAACCTCATCAACCTCATCTGCAAGCCCAGCAGCCGCCACATCAGCAGCCGGCCCAACACATCCCTCCCCCATCAATGGGCGCCCAGCAGCCGCTGGGGCCCCAGATCATGCCGTACTCGCCGGCGCTGGGCCAGATCTCGGCACCGCACGCCGGAATGGTGGCCGCACAGCCGATAATCCCGCTCTCGCAGCCGCCAGCCCACCCGGTCGTGCAGCAGATCATGCATCAGCAGCCCGTTTCGCCGCACAGCCAGTCGCCGCACGTCGATACTGGCCCAGGAATGCCTCCGCCTCCACCGCCGGTCCTTCCACGCGCTTCGCAGCCGCAGCTGTTCGCCATGCACCAGAACTCCCAACCATTTGTGGCCTCATACGCCCAGCCTCCTTTGCAACAACAACAAACTCAACAACAACAGCAGCAACAACAACAGCAGGACGCTGTACAGCGAGACGACGGCCAAGGCTATCTCCCGCATCTTCATGAACCGCATCCTGTGCAAGTCAACTTCAGTGCGCGCTACGCCGAGCCGACGCCGCGGCCGCAGCCACCAACGCCGACGCCGTACCAAACAACCGCCACGGGGCCGTCTCGGCCAGCCGTGCTGCACCACTCGTCGCCAGCGCCGTATCCGTTGACTCCACAGGCCCGCGCAGACTCGCGCGCCACCTCGCAGGCCCGGCTTTCCATGACGTCGCTGACGTCGTCGAGCCTTGGCGGCTCGCGCGCGAGCTCCATGGTCGACGACCGGCTCTCGAGCCCGAGCGCGTCGCCGTCCGTGACGTCGAACTCACAGTTGCGGCAGAGTTTGGAGGACTCCGCGCTGCTGCTGCGGCTGCGGCACAACTCGGACTTCCGCCGAGGCTCGACGGACAGTTTCCGCGGCGACGCCACGTCGCTGTCGCACTACTCGCTGAACAACCAGAACTCGAGCACTACTTCGCGCCGCGAAAGCCTGCAGCCGACAATACCTGCCGAAATGGTGCCACCGCCGCAGTCGAGACAGTCGCGGCTATCCATTGCAAATCTAATGAATGACGGTAATTGAGCCCCCTTTTTTTCACGAAAACCGGCTCTTTCCGCGTAACTGGAAATGGACACTAAAAATTCGAATGCTCCATCATATACCATGTTTTCCCCCACACCTTCTGTTATTTATTTTGTGTGAATGCCAGAGATCTCTCTCTGCTCTTTCTCGATGCTCGCATCCATTGGCGGAATATATCTATCTCGTGCATTTTGGATCGGCACAATTATTATTTTGAGAGGATCTTTTTTTTTCTGGCATTTCCAATCTAGTGCTATTTATGACTTTATAATGATATATAATAATGAATGTAAGAAGCAATTATGATCATGCCCAGGATGTTTCATATGACTTAAGTTCGACGTAAATCCATAGATGTTGGTGTCCGTAATATGCATATCACAATTCGTATTCGTAAGACTTGGAAAGAGGCATTTTTCTCATGCCTGGTCTTAAACATCTAAATTCTGTTTACTTGCGCTAAGGGCTGTTTCAACTACGAAAACTACGGCTTGATTTCTAGTTGTTTCGGGGGATTTTTACGTCAACATTATTTTTTCATGTTACCATCTCTGGTTGCTTTTTAAACATCTGCATGCCCGATCGGTGCGTCGATCTGTGATTATCATCACTATGGCTATCTATACTTTTGCATTGTTTACATAGTCCGCCCTTGATTTTGATCCCAATTCATATTATTTTTCGGTTTCCCTAAGGGTGCCTCAGTGCGGGCCGTCCCTGACTTAATTAACAGCTGCAGCTACCTGCCCTGAATCGCCGTGCGTTCCTTACCCAATTTTTCACTGCAGTGGCAAGAAGATCGAGCACTAATTGATCTACACTCAAAAATGTCCGGAGTCAGAGGCCCAAATTCGGCATTGACCGAGTTCTTGCGGTCCCAAGGAATCAATGCGAATGATATTAGACGACGCCATGAGCGACGACAACAGAACGAGGAAAGCCAGCAGCAAGAAGAGCAGGAAGTCGAGGCTGAAGTCACTGATCTGGTAAACCCCGATGCAGATCATAACTACGAAAATGACGAGGAAGTTGCCCGCATTGCTCGAGCAGCTGCACGCAAACGTCGAGGTGAGGACCTGAGTGCTGCTCAGCGTGCAAATGAAGGAACTGCTGTCTGTGCCTTCTGTAATTCTCGGTTCACACTAACTGTTTATTCGAAGCTTGCTAATAAGAACGATGAGTCCAGTGGGTACTTGTGCCGCAATTGCAGTGCCAAATCGATCAAAGAGGCGAAAAAACGGGCACCTCGCGGTGCAAATAAAGGTGCTGCGAACAAGAAACGCAAGAAGCTTGCCGCTGAGCTCTTGGATATGCGCTTTTTAGTACCACCAAGTCTACAAGATTTGTGCATCAATTTAGTGGCTCAATATATCGACTCAATTGATGAATTGGGTGAGCTCACAGTATCGAGTTTCAACAAGATCAGCCGAATTTTGTGTAAAAACCGGCGATTATCATCACAGACGATGCAACTATTTTTGCGCCACGACGTAACTATTCTCGAGTTTTGGGACTGCTCAGACCTTAGTCCGGAAGCATACAATTTGATACCAGCATTGTGTCCAAACTTAGAGCGATTAGTACTGGGAATGTGTGGTCAATTAGACGGTGAAAGTCTGCAGAGAATCGGTAAACTCAAGCATTTAGAGCATATTCAACTTGACGGTGCATTCATGGTCCGCAAAGATGCATGGCTCGACTTTTTAGACACCAAAGGCCCCGATCTGAAGACGTTTAAAGTCTCGTCAATTTATCGATTTGACACTGAGGTTCTAGCTTTATTGGCTGAAGTCGGCACAAAACTCGAAACTTTATCCTTGCATCGACTATGCCAGATGTACGACTCGACGCCTCTGTACCTTTTGGGGACGAACATGCCCCACTTGAAGCATTTGGAGATCAGCGAACTCGAGCCAGAAGCTTGGTCAGACGATGCACTCATACAAATTCTGAACTCTGTTGGGTCTCAGTTAGAAATCTTGGCGATTCGTCGGCCTGGTAACAGTTTAGGCAACCGCACAATAGACGCCATAGCAGCAAGCTGTGGTAATTTGCATTCACTCGAGATTCCCGGGTTCATGGACATCACTGAAGAGGCTATTATCGACATGTTCACAAAATGGCGAGAAGAGAACAGCAATACGGGGCTGCAGAAATTGACACTTGAGAAATGTTTTAATATCGGTAATGATGGCGTGAGTGCAGCGATAGAACACTCTGGCAGCACGCTGGTTGAACTCAACATCAATTCGTTGCGTAAAATCGGACCCCAACTTTTAGACAGATTAGCCGACTTGCCGAACCTCACGAAGCTCGATATCGGGTTTGTTGGGCGCGTCGATCCGGCTCAGATCTACAAACTGTCCACATCTAATACCCTTAAACAAGTACTGGCATTTGGTAATATCCGGCTCAGTGGCATGCCGTTGCCTACGGGTGTAACGGTTGTTGGAACTATGTGATTAATTACTTTATAAAAATCATAATTTCTTTTCATGAACAGTTTTTCTGACTAAATTACAGAAGATATAGATGCATTGATAAATAAAGACGTCTACTTTAGAGTCGAGTCTACTTTGAAGAACTTCTCAAGATGACCAGCATGCTTGAGACGATCGGCAAAACTTTTGGGATCTGGACAATGCCCCTGGGTCCATGCCTCCATCAGTACGTCTGGATCCGTGACTTCCTCGAAGATTTCCGGGCACTGCGCGATCATTTCAACAGTAATCGGTTTCCCCAATGCCTTATTACGCGCAATTGTATATGCTGTTGTATTCGCCTGCTCCTGTTCCTGCAGAGAAATCGACGGTGATGAGGAAGAAGAAGGCGGTGGCTTTTCGATGTTATGACGGAGATCAAACGAAACCAGGTCATGCATACTGAGTTTGGCGAAATTGGCTCGGGCTTCATCGAGCTTGCCTTGAGACTCGAACTCTTGAGCGAGCATTGATCGCAAGGACCGGTTTTTCGGGTGATAATGCAAAGCTTGAACCAAAGTTTTGACAATATGCTCGCCATAGATTGGCTTCACATTTTCTTGCTGAAGAAACAGAACAAACCGTCGCCAGAAAGACGGATATAGAGCAGTGATTGTCAAGCACTTCTCATATAACTGGAAAGCATCTCTGATAGGCTTGAATTCTGTCGATTTTAGGGATAAAATCAAGGACTCTGCGTAGTCTAAATACTCATTCCACGTGGTCAATTCTGGCTCAGGCAACGGATCGGTGGTAAATGCTTGTATTTCAAGCCTGCTCTCAAATTCCCAGCGCTTTGTTGTTACCTCAGACACGGTTTCGGCCATGGCAGACAGAGTATCGAAATCTTCGGCCTGGGTGTCACTTGCTGTTTGATAAAACTCTGCATAGTCGTAGAGAGGCACTCTGACAATTTCTCGTATAGTTTTAGTGCGTAAATCATCATTATTATCGAGTTTTTCGATCCGTTCAAGTAATGTTTTCCAGATCGACGAGCTCAGGAAGTATGAGCCAACACTATCCTTTGCGCGTCCAGCTGCTTCAACTGAACCACCTTCGGCACTCTGCAAGTACACTGTCCACAGATCTAGTAATGCAGGAGCACTAGCTAGGGCCTGATCCCATATTTTAGCGCGATCCTCTGAAATCTTCACTAACTCGAGCCAATGATCGAGATATAGAGGAAACGAGGTCGTGATTTTCAGCAACGACGATTTCTTCGCGTCTGCAGTTTCTGCATGTGCGAGCTCAGCCGTGAGCGCAGCGAGCCGCTTCTGATTAAAGGTTCGTGGATCCATGCACTGTCGATGGGCAGGGTATTTGGATGCATGAAAAATCCACACTTCAGCTTTTGAGTATTTCCACTTTAGGCAATGCAGGGTGTGAGACGTCGTAAATTCCGACATCATTTTTGATCATGACAGACATATTATTCAATAAGAAAATTTGACCATATAAGCGATGTTTAGTACATATAGTTGGTATACATCGTTAACATCCATGATCAGGTATCAATGATAAATGTTCAGGTCATATGAGAATGACAGTTACCAATGCCACACACCCGTGATTAACGTATCATGATTATCGTATAGCCAACTGTGTTGGAGGTATGGCTAGTATCTATGTACGGAAATAGCTAGGTTACCGGTGTTGTCAGTTGACAGTGTCCAAGGTAAGCATGCACCTAAGTATGCACCTGCCAGGTATTATCCATGTTAGTATTGACACCCATGATAACTATCCGTTAAGTATTATAGTCATCCCTAGCTAAATTCCACTGAGATACATATTAGCATGCCAAGTTTGTATCCACTGTTTTATGCATGCTCACTTTGATTAAAGGCCAGTATAACTACGTGGTATCCATGATCACTGTTCACAAGTATATAACTACCTGATATCCATCACTTTCATGATCAGTCTCGATGGTTTTATTTTCCGCATTGCTACTGTCCATGATAGTATTTACGACAATCGACGTTGACATACATGACTAGATCCTTAATCAATGGCTATGAGTAGGATCTATTCATAGTATTGATATTATTGGGTCCTCATTGTAACTTTCTATCACTACTATCCGCTCTTGCTATTCTATTCATGTGCGGGAACTACCAAGATCAGCAGTCGTGGTCAGTAAAGAACTACCTGTATTCATGGTACATGACTATTTTGTGACCACCCTGTACCCATGTCAATTATGATTACCAGCCTGCTGGTATCCACTACATGCTGTATTTTCATTGTTAAGATCCATTATTAGGATCCACGATTAATATGACTACGATCAATTATACGTGCATTGATATTTCTTACTTTCCGTTGTCACAAGTCATGTCCCTCCGCAGCTCTCCCTAATACCGACCGTTTAACACTGTAAATGGTAGTTTTGCCGGTTGATTAATTCTTGATAATTCTTACAATTCACGTTACTATCCATTGTAATTAAGGTGTCGAAGTGTCTGGCGTTCATGGAATCTATAGTTCTCCTTACTATCGTACATGTAGAAGAAAACAAGCTCGGGAATAGCGCCCTATCGGAATACAATCCTGCGACCTCAAATGTTTAGACCCCAAATGTTGGCGTCACCAGCTCTGGCCCACAACAAGCTAAAATCAAATGCATCCATACGCATGAATTACATTAAGTATCACTGTATCCATGTTAGTATGCTAATATCTTCCAGAATCCAATGATACCACGAAATATCATTGTGCGTTGACACTCTTCATGTGTGGTCAGCTGCCTGATAACCGCAATGGTCCTCATACTCACAGGATTACCTTGCAAGATGCCTAATTTAACACCATTCAGTACCATTCTCAATCATTGCGTGGAATCCATTCAGGATCTTTTGAAGTGTGATAACACTCTATGTTTGTGTTCATATTTAGCACCCCTAGTGGAACCAGTTTTTCGCATTCTTACTACCCACTAGTGCTATGCAGGCATGGTTCGCAAAATTCATGATTAGTGAATGACACCTGTGGTTCAAAATCAGTCAATACCTACAATTAGTCCCACTTTAGTATTGTTTCTATGTGCTATTACCAGTAGTAAATTCAACTGTTATCGTCCGTAATCCATTATCATTATCCACGCACAGCTCTACTACCGGATGTGATGATGATCACGGTAAGTATAAACCCGCATGGCATTAATATTGCCATTTTTAAACATTCGTATCCATCATCACTCGCTATCCATTGAATATTACTCTATATCAAAGTTAACGTTTCATACAAAATTCCTGGTAAAATCCATTATTATCCATACATGGTCAGAACACAGGTACACGACACTGGAATTCACAAGACCTATTAGATCCACGGTTATCACCCCCACGGTTACTATCCATGACTACCTTTATGACCTCTCAGTCGACTATCTGCTAGTATTGATACTATCCCTGATTGGAATGATGTTACTGTTGTTACTGTCCTATTCCTATCCAATACCGGCAGTACCGGCTGAATTCGTCAAACTATGACTACTATCCTTATTGAAATCTATGCATTGTACGGTACTCATGATGAGCCTTTTGTGCCATGGCCAGTGACTATCCAGTTCCACTGATGTTCTCGCTGATTTGTACCAAGGACACTAGTCATCTCGGATGCCAGTTTCCACGTATCATAGTTAGAATCCATGTGGGCCAGAATACCTTTCCTTGTTGCCCTATGGTGTTTTCCATAGTGCCACTTTAGATCGCGCGAAGGCATACATTGATAGTCATGGCATTGGGTCAATGTGCAATATTTATACAATCGGTACCATCGGAATTGGGAGAGCATGGCAGCTTTTTTTGCCATCCATTGCATTCACAATATGACTATCAGCCATTGATTAGCGCACCTGTATCCGGCATAACTACCAAAGTTTATGGTTCCATTGATTAAACTGCATTTACAGTAGATATTATTCGACAATAACCAGCACATACTTGGGTCTATTGGAACGGTGCTCGCGATACCATGGTTAGCCTGACTATTGCAACAATCGTGTCATTTCTATACAATACAACTACGTGGATGCTGCCGCAGTTGGAACAACATTTAGCACGTACTAGCGTCCATCTCAGATACTACCAGTACTCGTGATGCATGGCTAATCTGACTACTGCGTGGTACTGCAACAATAGTAGATAATATCGTACTTGTAAAACCATGGCTATCACTTGCTAGCGTCCATTGCATCTATGGAAGTAGCGCAATGATTAGCATGTGCCAGAGTCATTACATCTATTACGCCCTAAATTTGCAGGTCATGGTACCATAAATATTCTTACATACTACTGATAATCGCGATGGGTTGTTAGTCTGACTATTGTATCCATAATATATGAACATTAGTCCTTGGGGTCAATATTCAGCACTTGCTAGCGTCACTGTATCTACTGTATCCTTTGCAAAACTTTCATCAGTTGCATCAAGATACTACCGGTATTTGCAGTATGCACTCTGATTAGCACTGATGACTTCATTCATTCCATCGATCAAAAATAATCGTGCTACCATGGCTAGCCTGACTATTGTACCCATAGTATATGAACATCAATTATTGGAGTCAATATATATAGCACATGATAACGTCCACTTTAACAACTCTATCCACTGCATCGTAGATATCACCAGTATTTGATCACCAGTATTTGTGGCACCCTGGATTATTGCGTCCATATTAGATGCCACCAGTCTTTGCAGTACAATGAGTATGTGACTAGCGTCCGTTACATCCACTTATTAATTGCTCCTAGACTACATGCTTGTGAGCAATGGTTAGTCTGCTGCACCAATTGTACCTACCGATAGTCGCAATATAGTCTCATCAATATCCAATTGCATCCATATATGACTTTAGAGAAAGATGTTTATCTATTGCATTCTACGATATTCTCAGTGATCTGACAATTACATCCATTGTGACCAATTGTATACAATGCATCCATAGCATATCATTAGCAGTATCTAGAGCACAATAAGTGGTATTTACTAGCGTCCACTGCAATTAATGCATCCATTGTTACTACCGGTACTCGCGGTACCACGATTAGTATATTGCACCCACCTTACCTAGCTTCGCATTATAGTCAGTCTGACTATTGTATCCTAAATCTCAGCAGCACTTGCAAGCGTCCACTGCAACCACTGTCTATTTTAGCCATCTCAACCGTAGAAGATACTACTGATATTCGCGGTACCAACTTTTAGTCGTACGAATTGCATCCTAAACACTACCTGTGCTTATAATATGATGGCTAGCACGGCTATAGTATTAGTAGATACTACCTGTGCCAGGGATATTTGCACTATAATCAGTCTGATTGGCATCCTAGATCTATCAGTTTGCACCACAATAGCACTTGCAAGCGCCCACTTCTATCGTAGATACTACTGGTATTCGTAATACCATGTATCGATTAATACAATGCACCCACCGCTGCCGATATTCAATATGGTTCATCTAACTATTGTACCATTTCTAGCCATATCCGATGGTCAGTCTAAAAATTGCATTATAAAACTACCAGTTTTGTATACTATTTAGCACCTGCTAGCTCCATTGCATTCACTCCATTAATTGCATTATACCACCGTATTCAAGGTACTGACTATTGTATCGGAATGCTTAGCACTTGCTTCCATCCACTCCACTGCACCTTAGATATCACTGGTGTGCGATACATCGTTAGTCTGATTATTGCATCCACCGTATCAATTGTATACAATGCATCCATAGCATAGCAGACCATTGCTGCCGATATCAATATGGCTAGTCTGACATCCTAGGTCTACCAATTTGTACACTAATTAGCGCTTGCTAGCTCGCATCCACTCCATTATAGCCACTACAGCCATAGATACTGATAGTCGTGGTACCCTTTTGGTCGCACGAATGCTAAATACTACCAGTGCTCAGAGTAAATGGTTAGCACGACTATCGCATTAGTAGATACTGCCTTGTGGTACCATGGTTGCTCCCAATGTTTGCACTATAATCAGTCTAACTGGCGTCATGGATCCACCGGTTTGCATAATAGCAGGTGCAAGCGTCCACTTCTGTAACAGAACTACTTGCATACCATCTATACAGTGCACCCATTGCTACCAATATTCAGTATGGTTTATCTGACTATTGTACAATTCGTAGCGATATTCAATGGTCAGTCCAATGTTGGCATTATAGATCTCTCAGTTTATTTAGCGCTGCTAGCGTCCATCGCATTCACTCCATTAATTGCATTATACTCCGGTATTCATCGTACCTCTTTGGTGGCACGAATGCGAAATACTACCCGTGCGCAGAGTACATGGTTAGCACAACCATTAGTAGATACTACCTGTGCTCATTGACCATGGTTAGTCTGACATCCTAGATCTACCAGTTTGTACACAACTTGATAGCATACACTGTATCCCATCTACAGTAGGTGCTCTCGATATTCAATATAGTTAGTCTAACATTATAAAACTACCAGTTTTGTACTATTTAGCACCTGCTAGCGTCCATCCATTAATTGCATTATATTCCGGTATTCATGGTACCTCTAGTCGCACGACCAATACCACCCGTGCTCAGTACATATCACCCGTGCTCAGTACATGGTTAGTCGGACTGTCACCTAAATACTACCGTCACACGTGGTACCATGATGCATCCATTTCTGACCTGGATCTACCAGTTTGTACACAACATTAGTATTTGCTAGCGTTCATCGCATCTACTCCATTACAGCCACTGCAGCCATTGCAGCCATTACAGCCACAGAAGACGCTATCGTGCATAGTGCTATAGACGATATCCGTGGCACGCTTTCGTCGCATTGCATCCTAAGCACGTGTAACACTATGGTTGTTGATATTGTGTCCAAACTGACTATTGCATCTAGATCTCCAGTTTGGGACATTTACTACAATCACATTATACTTCAGTAGTCATGGTACCTCTTTCGTAGCACGACTTGCATCCTAAACACTTTGTGTCCGTGATACCATGTTTGATCCGCAAAATGCCGTAAATTGCTTTACGAACCAGCTTGTACATGTGGCTTCATTACTTCGTTATCATTTCGCGTCCAGCAGGCTCACGACGCGGCTGGCCAGCGCCGGCACGGCCACGCGCGTCGCGTAGAGCGCGTCGTTCGGCTCGTCGCCGCCCGCCGGCGCCGCCTCGACCTCGGCGAGCTTCCGCACGTTGCGCACGATCTTCGGCGAGTGCTTGAGCAGCTCGACGACGCGCGCGTCCTCGGACTCGAGCAGCTGCGAGATCGACCACGTCGCGATGTGCTCGAACGTCGCGTCGCCGCTCTGCAGGAACGCCAGCAGAAAGCCCTCCATGCCGCCCTCGGGCTCCGTCCACGCCTCGACAAACGGCGTGTAGTCGCTGACCTTCGACGTCAGGTTGCCCAGCGCCGCCGCGGAGTTGCCCTGCACCTCGAAATTGTCGACGCGCGTCAGGGGAACGAGCACTTTGACGATGCCGAGCTCGAGGAGCTTCGACTTGATCTCGTCGCCCAAAGCCAGCACGGCTATGCAGGCCGTGATCTCGGACTCCACGGACGCGGGGACGCGCTTCAGGAGCTCGAAAAACTTCTCGACGGCGCCGGCCTCGACGATCTGCAGCTTCGTGCGCTCGCTGCTCGCTGCTAAGTTCCGTAAAGACGACACAACATGGCACAGAATCTCCTCGTTGTCGGTCTTCCCGAGCAGCTCGATGAGCGGCGGCAAAAAACCGGCGTCGACAATAATGCTCTCATTAGGGGTGTGGATGGAAATGTTGCGGATGCACGCGACGGACGCGAGCACGAGCGATGTATGGGCAGATTGCAGGAGTTTCAGCAGCAACGGAAGCCCATTTGCGCGGACGATCTCGGCCTGGTAGTTCACGTCGCTCGCGAGGTTGCGCAGCGCCAATGCGGCCTGGCACTGGATGCGTGGCGAGTTCGAGCCCATGAGGTGGATGAGATGGTGCACTAAATGGGGCTCGGTTTGCGCTAGTCTCAACCGGTTGTCGGGCTCTACGGCGATATTCGACAGCGCCGTCGTGCAGTAGTACTGCACATCCGGGTCGGAGCTGCTCAAGAGTGACACGAGCACGGGAATGGCGTCGGCGTTCACGAGCTCGCGCCGGTTCTCGTCGCTGTGCGTCATGTTCAGCAGCGCTCCCGTCGCATTGCGCTGCACACGCATGTCCTTCGACTTCGCGAGCTTCGTCAGCGGCAGCAAAGCGCCACTGCGCGCGATCTTCGCCTTCGTCTCGTCCGAAGTCGCCAGATTCGTCACGCACCCCACAGCATTGCACTGGACCTCGACGTTCGGCGACATCATCTGCTTCATGAGCGGGCCAAGGCCGCCCATGGCCACAATGAGCTTCTTGTTCTCGTTGTTCACGGCGAGGTTGCCGAGGGCGGCGCTGGACGCGCGCTGGATCTCGCTGTCCGTCGATTGCAGCAGCACGAGAATGGGCTCGAGCACTTTGGCGTCGACGGGGCTGATGTAGTTTTCCGTGATCTCCGCGAACGTCAGCGCGGCACTGCGGCGGAGCTCGAGGTTGTCGCTTTTGACGAGCGTCGTGAGGGCGTCGAGCGAGCGGTCGTTGAACAGATCCTGGTCCTCGCGGTTGTCGAAGTACTGCAGCAGCGTCTCGACGGCCTGGCGCTCTTCCTCGGCGAGCAGTGGCGCCTGCGAGTCCGTGTCGGCGTCGCGCCGCCAATTGTAACAACACGAGCAGGCCGAACCCATTGATGCGGTGCTTCTGAAGGAGGGGGAGGAGGTTTCGGCTTTGGAGGAGGTGCACTCGACGCTGGGTTTTGATCCGGAGCGCTGGGCCATAGGGCGAGGTCGCCAGCTTAAGGCTGGTGGTGGTAAGGCTGGTGGTGGCTATTTAAGGCTGGGTTGCTTAAGGCTCGGGGAGGTAGGTCGTAAGGCTGGGTATTTAAGGCTGGGTATTAACGGCTGGGTATTAAAGGCTGTACTTAAGGCTGTATTTAAGGCGGGATGCTGTTCGTCGTGGGTGTTTAAGGCTGGAGGTGGTAAGGCGGGAGTTTGTGGTGTGGGGTTGTTGGGAGATGAGATGGATAGAGGCGATGGAAATGCAGATACTGATTAGCACTAATATAGCGTGCAGCTCGCGCCGTAGATAACCGCGTTGGGACATTAGACCACACCGCCTGATGGGACAGGGAAAGGGTCGAGTTGGACATCGGAAAAACGCACAACACCTATGATGAACAACAACTACAACTACAATTACAACTACAACTATCAAGTAGGGCGACTACGACAAACTAAGACGGGCAATGAAGTATGAACTCCGAATTATGAACTATATGCTATGACCACGCAGACGAATTATGATGAACAATAAATTAGCATGGTTAGAACGAACATAGATTTAGGTTGAGCTATGAACGATGACTTATGAGGTGTGATGAACAGGATGATTACGATAAACAATGAATTAGGTTGAGCTATGAATGATGAACTATGACTATGACGAACTATAAACGATGAACTGCGACGACCACTGAACTACGAATACTGAACTATAGTATGAGCTAGGAATTATGGATCACGATGAACTCGACTATGAGAACTTCAAACTAGGAGCTATGAACCGTGATGAAGTGCACGAATCGTAATAAACTATTATGACGAACAATGAACCACGAAATATGATGAATTATGGCTATGATGAATTGTGAACTTGATGAACGATGACTATTATGAATCGTGAGCTTGATGAACTACGACGAACAATATACTATGAACTATGTCGACGTGCGACGAACTACGATATGCGGTGAACTATGATGAATGAAGCACACTACGCGAAGCATCATGTATGCAGCTAGTGTGCGGTTACGACTTAATTATGCTCTACGTGATCCTGCGTCATTCGACGCGAACTACGGATTATATTTTGAATCTAATCTGACTCTACCTGACGCCATTCTGACTCCATGGTGACTCCAATCTGACTCCAATCTGACTCCGGTCTGACTCTGATGCGGACTGAACGATGAATTAAATCGTGACTTTTCTGTGAGGATACTGTGACCATACCGTGACGATAATGTGACGATAATGTGACGGCAATGTGACGACAATGTGACAACAATGTGTGACCGTGACTTACCGTTAATATGCTATAAATTTTACCATACTCTAACAATGCTCTTGCTGCTCTTGCTATACTCTTACTATACTCTCACTACGTTCTCATCATATTCTCCCCATGCTCTCTCATCATACTCACAACACTCTCATCATACTCTCATCATACTCTCACCAAATTCTCATCAAACTCTCATCATACTCACCATATTCTTATAATCCCCTGCAGGCTCTACTATTGACTTCACCGTATCGCATGAATATTAACTCCTTTGTCCCATCCACCTACAACAATTCGTATAAATCCTTCTATATTAACTTATTTATTTATCTACAACCATTGGCTCATCGACATCACAAGTCTACAGCCACGCACGTTCGCCTGGCACCTAGCACAGATCATCGAGATTCAGCGATCTACGCTAGGAATGTAAATATAGGGCGGACGTCATATATGGGGAGATCGTGCGCAGCATCACACGCCCGCCGCCTCGTTGAGGCTGGGCCTCTCGTGCTGATTACCATTTTTGGAGGGTCTATTCACTCGCTTGTGACTGGCTGCCTAGGGGATGGCGGCTTACCGGTCATCCTTGACTGCATAATTCCCTTGTGGGCAATGCCCACGTTGAGGCATGGCGCTTATGGGCTAAGCCGCTTCCGGATTGATGTGTTCCGGCAGGGACCGGGGTTGTGCAGTGTCACAGCGATCTCGCCTTGGACACCGTGGGCGCCAGCTTACGGCTAACTGCCATGGATTCCACAATCACACGGGCGTACATCAAGGAGCCCAATGATGTAATCACGCAGTAATCACACTGCCATCACACGACGGTCACGCCGTTATCACGCTTCGTAGTGCAGTGCCACAAGAGCGGATGCCGTAATGTGGGCGTCCCAAACACTATGGCCAGCTGTGCCTGCTTAGAGGGGCGATGGTCGCGTGACTGCACAGTGCTCTCCCCCTCCATGCATTAAATTTGTCATTGCGCACCTCGAATCCATGACCAGATCTTCCCTAATGACGTGCCACAACTAACTGTCACGACCGCTTATCTCCAGGGAACATGCACTCCCTGGTGCGACGACCTGGAATAATGTCCCAAATATGGGTCTCTCCAAAAACCCTTGTCAAGAAAATACCGACGTGTGACCATTTGTGCGCAGGGCAAATCATGGTGGCGCCATTTCCGACCTTGCCGTATCTGGCTAAAAGGAAGCCGTAGCTTCGCAACTACGAAACTCCCGCACGTCATATGCGCCACTACCTAAATGCGTCATATTGGCAGCACTCTACTAATGTCAATCCCCCGGATTTTTTAACGCATAATTACAATTTTATTTTCTGAGATACTTAGATGCCTTGCGTATATAGCACGAAGACAGATCTAATACAACCCCGTCCCCTTTTTTCACGATATTGCCGAGGTGCATACAGAAGACAAGAGATCCAGGGTTTGCCTACTGCTACGTTTGTGTTCATGTATTCAAAAAGATAAAGTACTCATAAGCCGATCGGCATTACATTAATCCAGGATCGATTTCTGTGAAGTATCAAGTATGAAAAATAATGTGTTTGTAAGGCCTCGGTATTATAGTCCACATGCACATCTCCACATCATCCTGTGACTATAATTTTTTTTTAAGCATGATGATCTATTTAGATTTAGAAATCATTCAAAACATCTACTCATTATTTTCAATCTGTGATCTGTGCTAACCTCATTTGGGGACTTCATACAGCGGGGTTATTTGGTTCCCTGGATTCCTCGCAATGCTACGCTAAGTTGAGTCAGTCTACAGAGGGATCTAAATGACCGTTTCAAAAACCCTAACAAATCATTGTTTTAGCATGAAATCACTTGTGCTGCGCACTGCATGGGGGCAGAGGGCATGGGTATACGGGATCAGCTTTCTGAGAGGACAATCTACTATTCTTCAATTTCGAATGCCGACATCAACATCCGACCAGAAAAAAAAATAAAAAGCTGCAAATAAATAGAATATATCACACTGGGCTATATGTGCCCAATCTGCCGAACTTCGATCTTAAATGATTTTTCTCTGCGATCAATTTGATTTTGCTTTACGAATATGATTCATGTATACATACGTTTCCGATCATAATTCGGTCTAGAAGCATTCGATAACTCAAGATCACTTTCGCACAGAGCCCTTACCTTATTACCGCATAATTCTGTGGGCTTAATCTGCTATTCAGGCGTCATAAGAAAAGCATGTGTGGTTTCCTGCCAGATGAACCTAAGATAATCGAGCGAATACCCTAGTTGACAAAAAAATAAATTCTATGGCAATACTACATTTGCAAAAATATCGAAGCGGTGATTATTATCCCCATCCCACAAATTAAGTCCAGCCTCGGGATTTCAGACGATGACTTGCCCCCTGCAATCACAATCTTAAAATAGATGATGGGAGGAAGCAATCATCGTAAACTTGATTTGACAGGAGTAACAAAGAACATCAATAAAAAGTCAGCGCGTGGAATTAGAATCTGGTGTAATTAATGAAATAAAATAATGAACATGCAAATTAATAAATAGTACATATAGATTCCATGAGAACGTGAATGGGTACGGAAATTATTTTTCCCAAAAATCCCATCATGATGAACTCATGATTGAGTGGAATGTATGTGTATGCGCGTGCATCTCAGTCGAATTGAATTATTTTTGGAAGCATCACTGTGTTCACCAAGGAAAATAGTGCTGAGTGCACAAAGTGGTTGAAGTCCGCCCATGTTTGACTGGATATATGCAAATTAAACTTTAAGCCGAGAAGGAACTCGATTTCCATCTTCTTGACTTCGTCCAAACTGATGTTCCCCAGCTTAGCCCACGTAGCGCTGGTATAGCTCACATCGTCTTCGTGCTTGTCTGCGACCATTAGCGTTGTGATCAAGATGCGTGCCTCGCTGGTAGGCAGCACATTTACTGGGGAGTCGCACATCTTTCGGAATCGACATAAATAGAGCAGCGCCACCATGACTGAGTGCTGGTTAATTTTAGCAGATGTAATCACAAAGTTCAAGTAGCGCATGAAACATGTAAATCTATCAGGAACTCTCAGCGTAGACGGTGAAGCTTTGCCTTCTATCACGGTCATAACTTGCGTCCACGAATTAAACCACAGCAGAGCGAATGCACCGGCAATGTGTCCGACCAGCGGACCCTTGTCTAATGGTGTGGAAAAAATTTCAGAGGCGCTCTCACTTTGGGTTTGGTGTCGCTTGATTTCAGAGTCACAACTGTCATTAGAGTACGGTCGTGACGACGGAAACAACGAAATGGGGGTATGAAATGCACCAACGGATGGGCCTAAGGGGACCCCAGCTTGCGGTTTCGCACATTGAAACGCCTCATTGTAGGCGCCAGTGTCTGCCGATTGAAAAACACACGACATACAATAATAGAGCTCGTTGGTATTAGTATATGCGTGTGAGTTGAGCTTGCAATATCGGTCGCTTATAACAAGCTATCGCAGTATCGCACTGTGTCACGGAAGCTTTTGATCGGATCTCGGCCAGAGGAAAAGAAATCTTGAAGTCCAAAACAAAAGTATATATAGACAGGCGGACCTTGTATGGAATATAAATGATTGTCAGGCGCCAAACCCGCACTCACACGAGAGCATAAATAATTGTGCAGATTGAGAGCGCATGATCATGCACACTGACAGAAAAAGTGTCTGGGTAAGGCTTGCTAAACGTAGCTCAGGTTAGGGCCGCATCGAACTATAGACGCTTGCCTGCGGTGTGATGCATGTAGGTAATGGTGGGGAAAGGGAAAGGGCCAGTCGTTGATTCGGCTTCGGAACACATGCAGCCGCGTTTTTGTCCACGCACGCAACAAAGACCTAGATGCATATACAGTGCAACAAGCAGAACATATTTTACTGTTCAACATCGGCACTACTCCGGGCACGTCTCTCCCGCTTTGATTTTCTTCCGAAGCATTTCCGCATAAGTAATGGCTGACACCCTTCTCAGCATTTAAAATTGGACGATTAGAGTTAGCATTTTCTATCTATTGTGATAAACATGTAGTCGATATTTTCTTAATCACGCTTTTTTTGTGGCCTCAGAAGAGCGAATTTGAGGGTTGGAGAGCAGGCAGATAACATGTTTTACGCATAACCCTATCTTCCATTCCTCTCGCCAAGCTCTAATGCCGCCCCGAGGCTGAGAGAATACATGTAAAGAAAAATCCAATTTGTCAAACTATTTTCGTCGATAACCACGTGGTGTACTCCAGTTTGAAAGTCAACGTGGGGCCATTTTCGTTTATGCGACTTTATGATTCTATCAGCAATATTTGCTATGTTCTCTATAAATAGTTCCTATGTTTATGTGAGCTCTGCCTCATACGCGCCCGCACACTTGTAATATGCACACTTACACTACAACTGCCCCTTCCCTTCTCCACGCCTAAAGTTGTGCTGTGTGAGCGGCTCACGTTTCACACATACCTTAATCACTTCCCCTTGCCAGTCCTCCTAAAACATCGCAACTTTCAAGCAATGAAGAGCAGAGCCACCTCCACATGGCACTTTCCAAACAGAACGACACAAACGAGCAGAGCGCTTTTTTTTTCTAATTAGTATCTAATATGGTACCATCATACAAAAAACATGAGATCTTACATTTTATCACTCTGTGTAACCTCGTATGGGGTCTTAGTAATCTAGTTTATGGCTGTTGAGTGATTGATCCGGCGGCTCGTTATTGGTTTTTTTTCATTTTACAATTTCGTTCAGATGCGACTGAAGGGCCCCACGCATAAAAGATGATGGTACGTATAATGAGGGCCGTACCCTTGTCACTAGTGGTGAGCAGCTGCTGCTCAGAGCCGGGACTAGTCACCTGATTTGGCGTTCCGCATTGCCCTCTTTTTTGAATAAAAAAGGTTAACATTGTTACACACAGGCTCCCTCATTCTTTAACTCCCGACGCCCTGCTGCATGTGAATTATACAATGATATGATGCGTGTCCAGGGCGGAGGGTCCTCATAATTTTTCTACTGAGTACCTTTCCTAGCAGTTGCTGAATTATTGTCGAAATTATTACGGATAGAGAGAGCCCATGGCCCAGAGCTACTTGAAGCTAGGATATGAGAATATTATTACAATATAATTAGGTTAATTAGCTCGATAGCAATATAGCAATTAATTAAATATTCCAGGCTCTTGAGATAAAGACGGAAAAGGGGTGCAGGTGCGATTAGGATTCGGCGGTCGAGATAAATCCCGTCGTGATGCAACGAGAATTAAAATGTGCGTGGGCCAGATCTAGTCGATGCTGACGTAGTGTACACGGCCTTCAGTGATAAGAAGCGTAAAGGCGGAAGACGAAAATAAAAGAATAAAAAGAATAAAAAAAGAGAGGTCTCGGGAAGTACTGAACGTGCTTTAAGGAAGCATATGCTCGTCCAGCATCGACGATAACTTTCTCTCATCGTGCGTCAATCGCAGAATCCGGGGTACTAAGCATGATGAAGGGTCTTCTTCCAGTGCGAGATTAGTTGGGGCACCGACATAATGTGCGGACTGTGATCGGGGACGACGACCTCGATTACATTTGGTTGGTACAGTGCGAGCCTGCTCAGTTTCGAAGTCTTCCACAAAAAATCCGACCATTGTAAGTATTGAACTTGCTTAGAACCTGGCTGTCATCACCTACCATGTGTGTGGTTATATACCTGGACGACTTGACTCCAAAGTGGAGATACGGGGGGTAATGATTTCCTCATGCACATACTGAACCTAATCTCTAAAATGCAACCAAACGTTGCTGGGGTGTTGCGCCTGGGGATAATACATATCTACGTGTGCATGTGTTTTCATCTTGTTTGAACGTTTTGGAAAAAATCAGAGACTTATTTCCCACACTAGTTTATAGATATTAGCTATTTTTCACATACCTGTTTGATCTATGTTTCGATTTGATGTTGCGTAACCACTGTCTGTACATGTCCTTACTCCTTTAGGCCCTGAATCAGCTGTTCCGATTAGGGTATATAGTACGATCTTGTTAGAGGTACCCTGCAGCCACAACCTGCCTCCTCATCCCTTTAAGTCAACAGAACAAGTCGATTATCTGGGGCACAGTCAGTGAAGTGCTGCACGAGAACATGTCGTCGTCTCATTGAATAAGACAGGAGTTCGCTTTGTAAACTATGAGGACACTGTTCATGCCAAAATATTGGCAAAATTTCGCGACTTTTTTGTATTTACCATTGGTAAATACTAAATCTATGCCCTTACCTTTGTTACGAATATTCTAGTGGCGGAGTGGTCATGGGTCTCTTCCGTTCATCATCACACGACAGAAGCATCCTGATGTGGCCCCAGTCATGGAAGCACGTTTGCGAACGGTGCTGTCTGTGCGTGCGTAGTGGACATATTGCACTTAATCGAACTCTTCGGTTGATTCAAATTATTTAACTAATATATAATCCGCACTTCTCTGATGTGTTAAAGGCCTCAAACGTATTTAATTCGTGCATTTAATGACGTAACTATTATGTTCTGCAACCACGTCATTTCCATACCGGAAAATTAATAGGCGCTCAGTGAACCCTCGTTCCATGGGAACTGTAGCTCAAGATGAGTACCCAGTACCTAAGTTCTAAACTTGAGCACGTTTGCATATCTCCATTGGGCTGACAGGTACGGCTAGGGAGGGGGACCGCACCATCGGGTGCCCACCGCACCGGAAGCGGTTAGAAATCAAACGCATGCGCCTAAAACCTTGAATATAGCGCATTGTAGAGTTTTTGTATAAGCATTCTTTACACACGCGTACAGTGGAATAATTGTTATTTAGATATAAAGCATTCCTGATCCACCACCACCCATCGTACACCCACATTTACTTTTGTTCTAATATTAGACGATCCAAAGAGGTCATCGGAAATTCAGTGAGTCATGCGAATCTAATTAATGGCGATAGCGATTCGGAAGAATAAAGTTCTATAAAATGCAAGTGATGTAGGCGTCGTATTGTTGGGCTTACACTAAGCTAAGATAAAGAGAGGGACTGCAGATAGATGTATATGTGCGTGTGTGTGTGACCCAAAGAAAAAAAATTCCATGAGTCAGTAAGCGGCGGCCTCATTAACCAACAAAACCCCCCAAACTTAGACTTTTTGTTAGCGAATCGAGATTTTAAGACAACGCCGCGAATATTTAGAAGGTGCTTTGGGTTATTAATTTTAAAATTAGCAAGCTTCAATCGCTAGATCTTCCATCGATGGAGACAATCGATACGAGAAAGACAGTATTTATATTATTTATTTTTTTTGCTGTTCGGGACGCTTGGATCCCAATTTGCCCAACTGTCCCAATAAAAAGGCGATGTTGAATTGTTTTCCCCGCACTAACCCAGTTCGGTGGGTCTCAACATCAGATGACGCGCAGCGTGCACATCTGTGCACCGTCGAGGTTAGGCTAGTGGTACATACTGAACTATTTTTCCCTTATCAAAGGCAGCTCGACATAGAGTCACCACCATCATAAATATCCTCGAACAGCTCATATAATAGGCGAACTTACAGCACGCACTACTCAATCGTGGTTGGCAGAACTCCGGTGATTTTGTCAATTTACGAAACACACCCCGAAACCCCACCGAGTAGATACCGAAATTAAAAATACGCCGGTACGGACACCTGGAACTTACGAGAAAAGATCCAATCCGGGCACCTAGCGGCATTCTTCTAATATTTCTGAGCTACTGAAAATCTCTGCAAGGAGAACACCGTTCAGACCACGAAACATTGGCTTCCTCGAATCGTGTAGGTCTTGCTTATCACGCATTGACCCTTCCTCGTCGCGAAGTCTGACGTCGTCTCTGTTGTCATCAACATCGACCTCAATTTTTCGTTCTTGCCTCCTTCCGTTTCCCCTTCTGGTAGCGTATGTCGGCTCAGAAGTCAACGTCAGGGAACAGTCAGGAGAAATCGCAAGCATCGAAGCGGCAGTCTCGGGTCGCCGAAATCAACCAGCTAAGTAAGGGGCCTTCCTCCTTCGAACGACGCCGACGAAGGTCGTCTTCTTCTAAGGATGCGCCCGCCCATTCCGAAAGCAACATCGTCAACGTGCTCGCCAATGCCCCTGACCCGCAGTCGGCCGAATCGCCAAGGCTGACGCCACCGGGTGGGGCATCGAGAGTCAGTTCCCAAGTTTCCCTCACTTCACTTGTCCGATCAAAGGCCCTACAATCCGTCGGCGATTACTGCCCAATTCAGCACGACCACAGTATACATGATCCTCAGTACCAGCACCAGCAGGATCTGCCCATAAATACGCGCTATCCACCGCAGGACATGCCCTTCCCCGGCCCAAATCGAGACGGTCGAGGCGAAGGATCGCCACCTTTATCACATATTCCGGACCCGTCTTCGCCGCCCAGCAGCAGACCTGGTGCGACAAACCTCCAGAACAGCTCTGCCACCACTGACGGGCCACATCTACAGCGAGTCGCCTCGTCTAAACGACTTCGGGCCACGACTTTGGACGTTCCTGGCCTCACACGGTCGAAGATCAGCCCTGATGGGAGAATTGCAAAGGACGATGTTGGTGCAAAACTCGTGGTTGTGATGGTCGGACTGCCCGCTCGTGGTAAAAGTTACATCACCAAGAAACTTGCGCGGTTTTTGAATTGGCAGCAGCACGACTGCAGGATCTTCAATGTCGGAAATACGCGTCGTAAGGCCAGCAAAAACGTCGGTCCTTCGCGTGAACCGCTTCCTGGCGACACGGAATCGCCCGAATCCACACATCCCGAAGAACAGGCAGCAGCTGCGTCGGCAAACACGGCAACTACGTCTCAGGAGGGTGACTTTTTCTCGCCAGATAACCCAGAAACTGTGGCTCTTCGCGAGAAATGGGCCGAGGATACTCTGAACGAGCTGCTTGATTACATTCTCGAGGGCGAAGGCAGTGTTGGCATTTTGGATGCGACAAATACGACCGTAGGGAGACGCAAACGCGTCATGAACATCATCGACAAACGGTCAAATGGCCAACTCAAGGTCCTATTCCTCGAGTCTATCTGCACTCAGCGACATATCATTGAAAACAACGTCAGGCTGAAGCTGAGCGGCCCGGATTACCGTCATATGGATCAGCAACGAGCCATCAACGACTTCTTGCTGCGTCTCAGTAACTATGAGAAGGCATACGAGCCCATTAGCAGTGAAGAGGAAGCGGATCGCTCGTTCCAGTACGTTAAGTTCATTAATGTCGGCCAGAAATTCGAGTGTGGAAACATCAAAGGATTCTTATCTGGTCAAGTCGTGTTTTTCCTGCTGAACTTCAACTTGAGACCAAGACAGATCTGGATCACGCGTCATGGTGAGTCCACAGACAACCAGCTCGGCAAGATCGGCGGAGATGCTGGTCTTACAGAGCGTGGATTCAAGTATGCGAACGCTTTGTCGGAGTTCATGAAGTTCAAGAAACAGGAGTTCCAGGCCCGACTCATAAAGGAGGAGAACGAGAAACTCCAGATCTTGAAAAACTCAGGCTCACGGCCGCCTACGCCTGAAAATGAGCCTGCCGACCAGAACTTCTGTGTCTGGACGTCGATGTTGCGCCGTACTATCGAGACAGCGAACTCATTTTGTGACAACGACTTCGATGTCAAGGAAATGCGCATGTTGAACGAGCTTGATCCCGGTGTTTGCGGAGGCATGACGTACGAAGAGATCAAACAGAAGTATCCGAGCGAGTACGAGGCAAGAATGCAGGACAAGATCCGCTACCGATACCCTGGTATTGGTGGTGAGTCGTATTTGGATGTTATCAACCGACTTCGTCCTGTCATTGTGGAAATAGAGCGCATGGAAGACAACTGTTTGGTGATCTGTCACCGCGTAGTTGCGCGTGTCCTCCTTTCCTACTTCATGAACCTCGGAAGAGATGCTATTGGCGATCTCGAAGTGCCTCTGCACACACTGTACGTGCTCGAACCTAAGCCGTACGGCGTTGACTGGGCGTTGTACAAATACAACGAACGGTTCAACTGGTTCTACGAAGTCGCTCCGGAAGATGCACAGGTCCAGTCCCAGCTGCGCGACAAAAAGAGGAGATACACCGTCGTTCCCACGGCCGGTATGAACCTCGGTGTGGATAGCGAGCTCTTGGAACGCGCACGAAACCAGAGCGAAGCAGATCAAAATGCGGTTGCTGACACGTCTTCCGAAGAGGACGAAGAAGACGACAAAAATACTGATCCCGAAGAGGAGAATGACAAACAAAAAAGCGATCAACTGAATCGCACCAACACTAATAGGGCAACTGCTTTCTCGTCGCGGCGTAGAATGGTATCGCCTGGTTCAGAACCACCTAGTTCTGCCTTTTCACACCTCACTACCAACAGTTGAACGGTGTCAGCCAACGGCTTTTTCGTATCCACGGATTTTATTTATTTTGGTAAGTCTGCCCCTTGCCCCCATGTAGAGAGATAGCTGGATCGAACCCTAACACGACGGTCAGCTCGCGTACCCTCTCTACCCTACATATTTAAAATAAAGAATGTAAACAACAATCATTATCGCAGCATCAAAAACCATCACATTGTCTTACCTTATATCCGATAACGTACACACGTATTTGTGGCACTTGACATTCTTTTTTTTTGTTGCATAGAAAAAAAGAAGAATAAAAAGATAGACTGAAAACAAGAGAGTTATTACGCAAAGAAAGCGCGGAAATTCAACATCTAAAACCGTGAGAAAAAGGAAACAAACCTTAATAGAGGTGAGGAGAAAAATGAGATTTTCAGCCGTTTTAGTTATAATTGAGTTAATTTTTATGTTGTTTTCGTCAACCACAGTAGTAGCGGCGGCAAATGCGCCGTTTCCAAAATGGCTGAAAGATGTTACTGGTTTCGAAAGGTGGCCTGTAGACGGCATACCTCCGTATATAGGACAACGCCATCATCATCCCGACCGATTGCCCAATATTCCGCCTCGCGTGCAAGGAGAATGTGGCTGGTATCTGAAAGGAGCGTGTTCCTTTGACTGCAGCCATTGCACGCGTAAAGGAGATGTTTTGAGCTGTGATTCACTCAGTCAGACATTTGATGATGGACCAACAGAATTTACTCCAAGTCTGCTCAAAGCTCTCAAAAAGTTGAAGATTCACACAACCTTCTTCCTGATAGGCAGTAACGTTGTGGCGCATCCCAATGTTGTTCGAAAAGAACGCGAAGACGGCCATGTAGTTGGTGTTCACACGTGGTCACATCGATACTTGCCGGCCTTATCGAACAGTGAGGTCTATGCTGAATTACAATGGTGCATTTGGGCCATTAATGTTACAGCCTCAGTTGTTCCGCGCTATTTCCGACCTCCTTATGGCGGCGTAGACGATAGAATCCGAGCGATTGCCGCTCAATTAGGACTAGTGACTGTTCTTTGGGATCGCGACACTAACGATTGGCAGTTGACCACTGGTCAGATAGGTACCTATGATATCCTGCAGACTGCTGATGATTGGATTTCGAGCAGTTTACTGCATAAGGATCAAGGCCTCATTCTTGAACACGACTTATTACCGGAAAACGTCCAGGTTGCCAGAGAAATCGCCTCTCGCATAAAAAACAAGCAGAAAACCGTGGCACAGTGCTGTAATGGTGCGAAATACCAGAAATCCTGAAATGTGGAACTTCTCTACCTGTAAGACTTGTTTACTGTTTTATAAAGCTTCACTATATATTTATTATAAATTTCTCGGTAATTATCTTGCTCGGATAAAAACAAATACTGGTAACCAAATACGTCTGATCAAGACTATGAGTCTTCGAAACAAACTATTGCAGGTACATCTTGTCTTGGGATACGTTTCTCAAATAGGGTTCACATGTTCAGGGGATTTCTATAGCAGACTAGCCCAACGCCGGAGATAACCCCAGATCACAGAGACGGAGAGTCAAATGTTATCTGTTTTGAGATTTAGCAGACCAGCACTGCGGCCAAATCTTCACAAAGTCAATGTGCTGCCCTCATATCCAAGAGCTCAGCTCGGACTTAATTCCCTAATTGGAAGTTTGCGGTCATTTTCAGTCACAAGTTCTCCACGCATTGCATTGCGCAGCAACTGGAGCGAAGAGAAGTCACGAACAAAGCCAAAGACGACAGTTGCATCTAAGATTTTCCTCGGTCTCCTTGTTTTGATGCCCATTGTGGCGTTTGGACTGGGAACGTGGCAAGTTAGACGCTTGCAATGGAAACTTGATCTCATATCTCGAGCTGAGGACAGACTATTGTTACCACCCTTGGAGTTGCCTCCGAAGCTCGATCCCGAAGCCGTGAATGAGTTTGACTACCGTCGTGTCACCGTGACTGGTGAGTTCGACCATTCCCAGGAGAAGCTGGTAGGTCCTCGTCTTTACAACAATAAGCGTGGATATTATGTGGTTACGCCGCTAAAGCGAAAGAATGGTAGCACTTTGCTGGTCTTCCGAGGCTGGATCGACGACAAACACAAATCTCAGCAGAGTCGACCGGAGAGTTTGACAAAGGGTACTGTTCAACTCAACTGTTTGCTTCACAAAAAACCAGAGAAGAACTCGTTCACACCTGGCCGTGAGGCCAATGGTATTGAGTACCACTTCATGGACATAGACGCTATGGCACACGACACGGGTGCGCAGCCTATTTTCATCGAGGCATTAATGGATGACTCCCCTGATGCACCTTTCCCCGAAACTCTCGCCATGAAGGGCGTGCCCATTGGAGGCACGGCGAAAGTCAACTTCCGCAACTCCCACTTCCAGTATATTCTCACCTGGTACGGTATTGCCATTTTCACGACGGTGATGCTCGTATCTGTGTGGAAGCAGCGCAAGCGATCACCGACGGATCCTATGAAGAAGAAGCTTGCACACGCCCGGAAGTGGCAGTAATTGTACATAAATCGAAGCATACCTTATGGTTTAAAATAATGTCTAACAAGTTGATGGTTTCACCGTGTGAGGTAGAGATCAAAGAAATTCAAGGGGCCATTTCAAGAATAGCTTTTTTTTTATTCTGGGCGCACCATTTAGAAATGAAAAGATCTGCTCGGGAATACACAAAGGTGTACATTGTTTTGAGAAGAATTTGCTTTTTCGTCTGATATGACGCTCTGCAGATTTGACGTGTGATTAACAATGATTATGAGATAGACATATTTTGTCAGTCAACGACACTCAATTGTAACGTTACATGACAATTGTTATCGCATCATGAAGAAGTGTGAATCACACATTGCGTGCATGCGTAAAAGTACATAGACTATATAAAATACTCGAGAGAAACTTTCACATTGAATAGTTTGGATTAACGGTAACAGCATCCAAAAACTTCACACATCTTTGTATGAAAGAAACAATGTACGTGTTTCTGAAATCTATTTATATATTCTTAGAGCAGAGGTAGACATTATTGAACTACAAATTGTTTAAATGAGTTCATTTTGTGTAACACAAAAACACTTTAAGAAATGCATCTAGTAAAGGTTCTTATTTTGTGTAGATTCATTTTATGGAAAAATGAATATTTGTAAGGCTTTATGTGGTAAAATGCCTCGCAGATGTATCTGTTTAGAAGTGCGTATTTATGAATAGTATTTTGCGTATATGTAGACGTATGTTTAATGTACATATTTCAGAATGCTGTAGGATGCTATAGCTTTTACGGGTTGTAGATGACGGCAATGCCGTTGCACCAGTTGCCGTACCAACCCTTCAGGCCGAGGAACTTATGCCCCCGCGGCGGCACGAGGTCGACGGAGCCACCACCGCCGCCGCCCCACAGAGGCGATCGCGAGTTTCGCGTTATTACGCCCGCAGCATCGACCCACGCACCGGTGCGTAGGCTGATGCCCACAAACTCGTCGCCCTGAGCAATGGGATAATCCTTTGGCGATCCCCCGTGTGTGCCGAACAGAACGGTTTTGCCGTTGCGGTACACAAATTCGATGCCGTCCAAAGCCAGTCCCGAAAAAATGCGCACCATAACGGGCGAGTCGTCGGCTGGGAGTCTGCACTCTTTGATGTCGCCCTTTTCTTGACCCAAAGAAACAGAAATCATTTCCGACGCAGACCGAGCGGCATTGACCTTCTCCTGGATGTTTGTGACATTCAGTTGTTCCATAGGCGGGGCGTGGATGTGCACTTCCAGTGGTTTGTTGCGGTGTTCTGGAGGAATAGCGGCCTGTAGCTGCTCGACGCTGAGCTCGAGCTCGGGCTCGAGATTGAACTCGAGGTGTCCGCGCGAGTTCTCGCCGTCCGTGTGGATGTCGACCATGTAGATTCCCTGAGGACACTGCACGCTGATCCCGTTCTTTGTTGGGTAAGCCAGCGGTTTAGACACTCTGCTGAACCGTTCCTGCTCACCGGGAAGTGCGAACGACGGGTGGTACAAAAAGCGCATAATATCCAGCCGGTGCCAATGGTCCTCGTCCTTCGGTTTCGGAGCTGGACACACGATCTTCTTTTCACGTGAAGAGTACGATTCAATGGCACAGAACGACCGAGTCCAAAACAGGTATCCACGCAACATGACTCCATCCGGTTCGTGCGGACACCCAAGCAGGTGACCGATCTCGTGCTGGAATGCACCCATACCGACACACAGACACTCCCAAGCAGTTCCGCTCTGATTCGAGTCATTCGCTACTAAGGATGTGTCTGTCGGTGTTTGGTCCATACAAGCGACCGGGAGATCCTCAAGACAAGTAGGCCAGCTCCACAAAGCGTGACCTCCGAAAATCGCGAGTTTCAGGTTGTTTATGCCTCCTCCCAACGCTGCATGACCCAAGATCAGGTTTTGTTTCGGGTCCCAATGAGCATCGAGATAAATGCACGCAGCCTGTACAAACCCGTCAGTTGCAAACGGTCCACCGTACTTCTTGAGTGCGTCATTTGCAATACCAAACAAACCACCGGTATTTTTGCCCTTCGGGTTTTGCTGGGCCAAATTAGCGTCTCTTATTTCAGCGACGGTTTTGTCTACTGTAACGATGTGAATATGCGCTGTTTCTCGAGGAGACATGTCACGCGAGCTCAGAGTGTCCGTCTCGACCTCGGAGTACGGCCTATACGAGCGGAACCCGCATTGGTTGCGGTTCATCTGCTCCATCGTGAACGCACTCGTCATGTATGCAGCCATTCGCATCTTTTTGACGGCCGTGCCGAGGTTGTTGCCGCCCTCGAGCTCGACACGAGCGGGAATCGCATCAAACTGGTGAGGGGAGTCTCGAGCAACGAGTAAACAGAAGTGAACAGGCGGATCGTTTTCTACAGGGAGATAGCGTAAGGTCAACGATTTGCTCTGTTTCGGCTGGTTCGGAATGTCTGTCTCGAACGTTAGCTTGTTTGTACCCTGCTGAAGCGGAACCATGGCTCGGAAGAACCCATCGCTCATCGGGAACCGCTGGGCCGGGAACTTGTACGAATCAAACCAGACAACGACGGATCCTTGGCCTTTGCCAACGCTCGACGATGTGCCGTGCACAATGACGCAGCGCTGGGGCACTGCAGCGTTCTCCCAGATGTTCGTGAATGTAATATCTGACATTGAGAGCTCACAGTAATTTGTGCAAGTGTTTGAGGAAGTGGACACTGGGCGTGCAGATATGTGCCTTGCCAGCTCAGCTCGAGCTGCAGGCGATTAGGGCACACTGTGCGTCCCCGAACCCATGGTTAAAGTACAGAACAAATCTAGACACTTACAAATTGAGGGACTCCAGGCAACCCCAGAAGGAAGTGGGCACACGGCGACCCGGTGAGTGGATTGGGATTCAGTTGGGACTTAAGATATAGTTATTTGAGCAAACCAAATTACCTAGAAATTTTTTCATTTGCGTGTTACCTATAAGTGTATACAACTGGTTTGTGGGCGTCGCAAGATATAGGTGCTGTTTCATGTTATTTGCATATAGTATCAAATAAGAAATTATCAAAAAGGTAATATACAATTGACAATCAAACTGCGATAGTAATATCTGCTATTTATTGTTAAAAAAAGTATTGTTCAATCTGCATGTTGTATGCAACTGTTGCATTTATATATAGCGGCTCTCTTTAGGGTGCCTCCAGGTGACAGAGCCTCTAGATGGTCCCTCTACACATTAATTCGAGACACTACCCCGAGACACTGCTTTGAGATACCACCACCGGGTACCACCTCCACACCCCACGTCCATATATACCTACAGACAACTGCCTCTGACAACGTTTCCAGAATAGCACCTCTAGACCTTCAGGTTATTACCTCCATATACCGCGTATAGGATTTACCAAAAAAAATGGACGACTAAAGGCAATAATTATAAATAATAGAAAATTAGTTAACTTTTTAAGCCGTAAATAAGGCGGTTTCGCATGTTGACTCTAACTATTGATTAATACCCAAAAATACTAGGTCTGTTTTTGCTCCAGGATTTCCTCATTTTTAGCACATCTTGTACGTGCATTAGCTACCATAGTTGATCGCGAAAAGACTGCCGAAAATGAATGTCTTCAGTAAATGCATGCGCCTAGTTCGACGTCAATCCGAGGACCGGCACAGACAGCCTCACCAACAAAAAAATTTGATTTGAGTTTCATTTATTGATACTATTGAGCATGATACTAACAAAAGTCGCGTCGCACCAATCATCCATTTATATAGTCAAAGAAAGTACTCAAAGCAGCATTCCTATGTTGTTCCGTCCACAGAGACCCGAACCAGCTAGTTTCCACCCAACCGCCACTAGCTGTCTATACACAGCTATATCCAAATCACTCCACGAAGCTAGTTTCCACCCAACCACCCGCCTAGTCTTGCCAACCTCTCCAATCCAGCCAGAGTTCACCCACCCACCCTTCTGACAAGTTGAGGCACATCTGCTTAACCAGAATCGGTAGCTTGAACAACACGCTCACTCTGCTTTGGCAGAGCTTGCTTGTTGCTCTTCAGACTCGAACGGCCCCACGAATGTGTCCTAAGGAAAAGATCATTTAGGGGGGAAACGAAGGGTTTATATAGCTGTGGGACCAGCCGTTTCGTGGCGATTGAATTTAAATTTAGGTCCTGTATTTGAAGACAAGTGCTGCACAGTTGTGCTGCCAATTTAGTGTTGAGTCGATTTCTGTGCTGCACATTTACTGCTTGTCATGAATTACCCGATTGGGAAATCCGAACTTTATTGCGAAAACCTCGAAATACTCAGCGATGGTACGAATACGAAACAATAACAATACAGGCTACTATAGGCAAAAAACTTTGTAAAAATTGATTTAATGAGCGATTTAATATTTGGACGCCGAAATGCCCAATTGCATCGAACAGCCATTACTTACGCTAGCGTTATTGTAATTATGTACATGGTAGCTCTCGGTTGGTTTAAGTATACTCTGTACATCACATTATTTCGCTTAGCTACTGTATATCGGTCGCCGGGTTTACATCCGGGCTGTATTTGGTCATTGACTCGAAATTGTCATGTGCATTGTGTGTCGGCGAATATATCTTACTTTTCATATTTGGGATGTAGTTGCTGAACTGTATATTATGGCGGTGTGTCTCAAGCTAGCGCGTCCATCATGATGTATGATGTTGTTCGTGTAGACCGTTCTATTGTCTTTCGATGTATTCATCGTGTGTTTGCATAATTGTAGTTGTATAATTGGGCCGTAATTGCCCCATGTGCACATGTGCATGATGGTGGAAATCCAGTATTTCGTGTGTATACTTTCTTTCTTTAGATATCGCTATAGGTCATATGCTTGTGTTGTGCATTGCTCATTGTGCTTTGTATATCGTAATTTACCAAGCATATCAGCACATCAATCTAGCATGTCTGTCATGATGTATTCTGTATTTCATGTGGATCATGCCATTGCCGCGTTATTTCTATAGGTACTGTATTCATTATAAGGTCGTATATTGTAATTGCATATTTGTATTCTGCATCTCGATTTATGTCCACTAATGTATATTCTGTATTTTGTGTATGTCATTCCATTTTCAATACCTCTGCATGTGGTATATTTGCGGCGTATTCACTGTATGTTTTTATATCACAATTGTACGTTGTTTATGTGTATAATGATATATCACTTTTTTTTTTTAGATCATCCTTTTATCATTCAATCCTCCCATAGGTTGTATCTTGTAATTGTAGTTGTATACTCACCATATCTGTCTCAATCTGGTGTCTATCATGCTACTTGGATTTCGTGTATTTCGTGTAGATCACCCCATTTTGTTTCAATCCTCCTATAGTTTGTGTACTTGTGAATCCATTGTGCAAGCTGGTTGTGCACTGCGTCTCGGCATCTCGGCGTAATATCTCTCACGTATATCCCAAATTTTGTGTAGAGATCATCGAGTTCTCCATAGATGTTCCAATTGCGCTACAAATTATGATCGTATACTCACCACTCCATACCTTTAATCTACTATGATATCCTGAATTTATGTATTTCATTCAATTCTTTCTTACAATACCTCTTATGTTGTAAATGTCGGTATATACATCGTGTGTTTGTATATTGTAATCGTATGCTTGTGGTTCATTCACTCAGTGTATCCCAATTTTTGTGACTTTAATGATAATTCCCGATTTCGTGTAGATCATTCCATTCTCTCTCAATGCCTCCTCCATACTGTATATTTCTCGTCGTGCCTCTTGTGTATTAGCTGTCTTAATTTTGTGTATCCTGTGTCTCAATTATGTCTATACCAGATGCATATCCTTTTTTTGTGTCTATCCAGCCATCGATATTTTCTGCGAGTACTGTATTTTGCTCGTTGTAGTTCATCATGTGCATCAGCATCCTAGCCTGATGTCTATTATGATATATTCCGTATTTCGTCTATCCACTTTCTCTTTCTATACTCCTTTTCGTATACCATGTCCATTGTGTAATTGTATACGCACCACCCTATGTATCTCAATCTACTGTCTATCATGATCGCTGTTTCTCTGCAGTCCATTTCTCCGTATTCTCTTCGATTTCTCTGCACGTATGGTGTTCACCATGAGCATCAGCACCTCAGTCTATAGGTTGTATATTTGTGTCCAATCTGTTTGTATTTGCATACGTGGTTGCGGATCGTCTCAGCACCAGTCTATTCTCTACCTTGATCCATATTTCCTCTACATCGCATTCCTCGATATTCTTTCGATATTCTCGGCAAATGTTGTATTCATGTAATTCACACTGTATCTCAACCTATTGTCTATCCTGTTTCGTGTCGACCTTGTTTATCTCTACCGGTTGTATATTTATATCCATGTGTGTTCGTATATTGTGTCGGCCCACCTATGTATCTCGATCTACTGTGTCTATCATGATGACCGTGTATTTCGTTTAGACCCATTCTCTCTCAACGCGTCTATATTGTATATTTGTCCTGAATCCATTGTACTTGGATAATTGTGGTTGTGTCTCAACGATGATCCTATTACATCCCATTCCTCGACTGCTCACAATTTGTATAATTCTAAACCCATTGTGTCTGTAATTCTAAATCCATTGTATATTTTGTATTTCCATTGTGTAGTTGTATTTGCATTTGTATTTTCTTTCGTAGTTGTATGTATTGTGTATGTAGCCACGTAAGGGTTCTGCGCGCGCAACCCTGAAGAGTCCCCGCCGCTCCACCTCACCTTCCAACCACTCTGTCCTTCTCCCCCAGTGTCGCGCCGGAATACACACACGATGAGCGGCCACAAGCGAAGACAGTACCCGCAGCAGCAGATCGCCGCCTACGAGGTCCCTGCCCCGAGCGCGGCGCCCGAAGCGGCCGCCTACAGCGGAAACTACGCGGAGTCCGGCGCCGATCCGAGCCTGTTCACGCCCGGAGGGCCCGTAATGCCGACTAGCCCGCTCGTCGACCAGGTGCAAAGCCTCAGCCTCGGCCACGTCGCGTCCGCGGCCCCTGGTGCCCCAATGTACGGCCAAAACGCCGGATATGCGCCGTCTCAGTACGAAGCCGCTGCTGGTTACGGCCCGGCCGGATCGGCGTACGGCCAGAGCGCCCCCGCCCCCGGGACGGTGCCGACGATGCCGCTGAACGAGCTGTACAACGACGACCTGCTCAAGCAGATCCCTCCACCTGTAAACAACCTTGATCTGCCGCCTCCGCCATTAGCTGTGCCTGTAGAAGCGACGGTTTCGCGCAGCGAGTACTCGAACGCGGCGCCGGACTACATGCGCAGCACGCTGAACGTCGTGCCGAAGAGCAGCTCCGTCATGCGCAAGTCGAAGCTCCCCCTAGCGCTCGTTCTGCGCCCGTTCAACAACCTCCGGGAAACGGAGGAGCCGATTCCGCTCGTCACGGACCTGAACATCCAGCGGTGTCGGCGGTGCCGCGCGTACATCAACCCGTTCGTCGTGCTGAGCGAGAACAACACGCGCTGGCGGTGCAGCGTGTGCAGCCTGATGAACGAGATCCCGCAGAGCTACGAGTTCGACAACACAACGTCGAAACCCGTGAACATGTTCGACCGCCCCGAGTTCAACTACGGCGTCGTCGACTTCCTCGCGCCGCAGGCGTACGTCTCGAAGCCGCCGCAGCCGCCGACGTACGTCTTTTTGCTCGACGTCAGCGTGCATTCGGCGTCAATCGGCGCGTTGGGCGAGGTCACGCGCAATATTCGCGAGTCTTTGGACGTTCTGCCGAACGCGGACGGCCGCACGCGCGTCGCGTTTATTGGCGTCGACTCGGCGCTTACTTTTTTCCAGATTCCTGTGCTTGACGACGCCGATGCTGATCCTGTGCTAACCGGCACGGATTCGGCGGCACGTGACCAGGCCGTGCGGGAGCCACGTTTGCTTGTTGTGAGCGACCTGGATGACCCGTTCTTGCCGAACAACCGCGGGTTATTGCTGAATCTGCGCGATAACCGCGCGAGCATCGACAATCTGCTCGCAAAGCTGCCGGAAATCTACAGCACGACGAGCCAGTCGAGCAACTGCCTCGGCAGCGGCCTGAAGGCGGCCCTGAAACTCATTTCGAACGTCGGCGGCAAAGTCGTGGCGTTCACGTCGTCGCTGCCGAACATCGGCACGGCGAAGCTCGACGTGCGCGACGAAAAGAAGCTCTCCGGCACGAAAAACGAGTACCAGCTGTTCCAGCCGGCCGACAGCTTCTACAAGAGCTTCGCCGTCGAGTGCAACCGCTGCCAGGTCTCCGTCGACATGTTCCTGATCTGCTCGAACTACCAGGACGTCGCATCGCTGTCGAACATCCCGAAATTCACGGGCGGTTCCACTTTTTTCTACCCTGGGTGGAACTACGTGCGCCATTCCGACGTGCTGAAGCTACACCACGAGATGACGCAGTTTTTGTCCCAGGATTTCGCGCAAGAAGGTATGCTGCGTGCTCGTGCATCGTCGGGGATTCGCTCAACGGGCTTCTCGGGCCACTTTTTCGTGCGCTCCAGCGACCTCATGACCTTCCCGAACATGGCGCACGACCAGACGTACGTCGTGAACATGCAGCTCGACGAGACAATCACAAAGCCGTACGTCACGATGCAGGCCGCGCTGCTGTACACGTCGGCGTACGGCGAGCGCAAGGTCCGCGTCATGACGATCCAGATCCCCGTGTCCGACAAGCTCGCCGACATCTACGCAAGCGCCGACCAGCAGGCCCTCGCGTGCTACTACGCACACCAGGCGAACGAGCGCGTCATGTCCGGCGGCGTTGCGTCGACGCAGGACTGGCTGAATGCCCGCATCACGGAGCTGCTCAAAACGTACCGCACGGACGTGCTCAACACGCACACGGGCACCTCCGGGGCGCTGTCGCTGTGCAATAATCTGACGCTGCTACCGCTGCTGCTGTTCTGCCTCAAAAAGTCCGTCGCCGTGCGCGCAAACAAACAGATCCTGTCCGACATCCGCGTGCATTCCCTCGACCTCATCCTGACCTTGCCCATCCCGTACCTCATGAAGTACCTCTACCCGGACTTCTACTCGCTGCATGACCTCCCCGAGGAGGCCGGTATGCCCGACGAGAACGGCACCATCGTGCTGCCGGCCCGCCTCAACCTCACGGGGCAGTCCCTGCTCAGCCACGGTCTCTATCTCATGGACGACGGCCAGGTCATGTTCTTGTGGATCAGCCGCGATGTCGTCCCGCAGCTCCTCATCGATGCGTTCGGCACCGACGACATCCAGCAGATCCCCGTCGGCAAGGCGGAGATGCCGGTCATCGACTCCAGCGACCTCAACGTCCGCATCCGAAACATCATCTCGGCCTCGCGCAACCGCACCGACACCGTCTACTTCCCAACTCTCTACATTCTGTCCGAGAGATGCGATAACTCGCTGCGCATGTGGGCCACGTCGCTCTTGGTCGAAGACCGCAGCGAGAGCGAGCCCACCTATGTGCAGTACTTGAACAAGATCCGCGAAAAGCTCACTGCTTAAGGATCTCTCCCATACAAAACAATCTGAAAAAAAAAATAATTTGGTTTTGGAAAAAAAATAAGAATGTAATTCGTGTCCCTTTGGCGCGGAATTTGCGTCGCCGCGGATTCTCCTCGCAGGGGGGTTCTTCTCGTGACAAATACCAAATACTGATGAGAATCGCACACCATAACAACCAACTTAAATGTATTTAAGCCTTAGAAAAGTAAACGAAATTTTTATTTCATCTTAGAGTAGTCAGCGTGTAGATATTAGTGGTATATATGTGGGGGTAGTAACTGGAGGTCATATTCAAAGATAGTGTTTGGAGGCAGTAACGAGTCGATGCAGTCTACTGGAGGTGATGCATCTACAGCTTGAAAAAGTAAACAAAATTTTTATCTCATTTTAGAGCACTCAGAATTTAGATTTTAATAGTTGGAGGTATATGCTAGCAGTTGGAAGTAGACAGAGGTAATATTTGGAGAGATTGCTTGGATGTGGTAAATAGGGGTAGAGTGCACTGGGGTGATAATTTTCTAGAGGCAATATTCAAATGTACCTATTTGGAGGTGGAACTTGAGTACTTGAAGGTTGGGTACTTAAAGGTAACACTTGAGTACTTGAGTAGACCGTCCTTGAAGTATATCGGACAACAGTTATCCTCGGACAGCGAGCAGCCTTTTGTTCTCTGCAGCGATTTTTGATAAGCGTTGCCGAGTACAACATGATTAGGATCACACTGAAACAACTCAACTTTTACATCTAGAAATATGAACGGCACCTTTGTTTCATTGTGGTCTCCCTTGTTCGTAACATGCAGTGGACGCAGTACTAAATGTACTTTCGCAAGGGCATTTCCTAGAGGCATTTCCTAGAGGCATTTCCTAGAGGTATTTCCTAGAGGCAGTGTCTAGAGGCATTTTATCCAGAGCAAATACCTAGAGGCGTACCTAGAGGCATTATCTATAGAGCCTGTGATTAAAGATGTCGGGTGACAGTAACTAAGTATTTGGAGGGAGGCATCAGAAACGTATATCTTCGGACACAAAACAAGCAAGCAAATAGCCCAAACGCACTTATAAATCAAACAAACATTTTATTCTATTATAACACTATGATCTTTTGCCCTGAGTTGCCTTTGCATGGAAAGTATCTGGAGGTAGCATGGGTGCAAGACCTAGGCACATTAGGGGATAGGAAAGGTCGATATCGAGGGGAACCACCTGGAGGCAGCAAGTGCATAGCTTTCAAAAAATTCATTTAAATGCCTCGCGCAACATAATACGACAGAACGCTAACATTTCGGTATTATCCGATCTCCACAAGCAGTTGGATTCTTTAATAATCATGTGCACTTTAATTTGAATTGTCTGCACATAAGTGACAATAGCTGACTCCTATTGGTAGGTTTCACGTACAATTAAAATGCATTCTATGATAGATTTATAATGAATAAATAATATGTCTATATATTTTGATACCGTCAGTTCTTAACTCCCCATACACTCTGACCAGCCATCCGTCTGCTGTTTATTTGATGTTCTCTTTCTAGTTTTTGGAGTACTGAAGGAGAAGTCTGCACCACTTTTGGCACTTGCTTCCATGGCGTTGCTGGCTCGGCTGTCTTTTGCATTTGTTGAGCCATTGCAAAGGGACTGTCAAACTGAATCGTATCCTTCGAATTAAATTTCGGTTTGGACGTCTTGCCAGCGCTGGATTTAGTCCTTGACTTGTTCGCTCCTAGCTTAGGCAAGTTATCGCCGAGTTTTGGGAGACCACCGCCTAGTTTCGGTAGACTGGGCAAACTGGATGTAGATGACGAGGCAGAAACAGATGACGAAGATGAAGCAGATGAAGAGGCTGCATAGGAAGGGGACGACAGGGAAAATGGTGATGCTGAAGATGCCGTAGGAGTCGCACGAGACGAGGATGTGCGGCTGTTCAACGGTGTTGCATTGTTACCGCCGACAGCAGCAGCCCATGGCGAGCTTATCGGTGTGGTTACTGACGGAATCGAACCAGTTGATTTTGTAGACATCGGTGTATTCGGCATTATGCTGCCACCAGAAAGCGCTACTTTGACTGGAGTCCTGTCAGCTCCATTGTTTGAGCCCACGCGTGACTTTTTCTTCATCTGAATCCAACCGGTTGACATGTCATCATTAGTCGGCAGCGGTTTGATGGGGTCCACATTATTCCATGGTGACTTCGATGCTTTAACGTCTGTCTGATTGGAATTTGATGGAGTCTTTGACCTGGGGCTGAATCCTTTCGCAGACGGAGTTGTAGGGGGATTTGACAAAGGGTTAAATTTGAGCGAGCTAGACACTGTACGCGGTTTCTTTTTCGTCGCGCTGCTACTATCATTGTTAGAACCCGATGCGAGGCGTGATTTCAGTAATTCAAAGGACTCAGCAAGAGTGACATCCACCTTTTCAGAACCATTTATAGCGGTAAATATGTTCTCAATATTTTCCAATGATTTGGAGTCCAGCTCACTAAGCATTGGCGCAAAAAACGCAAGATGTCGAGTTACTATATCAAGCAGCGTCGAGTATATCTTTGTGAACCCAATATGAGGCAAAGTTGACGCAAGATTCAAGAATGGCACGACCATTTCCAAATCGATCATTTTGAAAAGGCTGCGTTCACATTCCTCGCTCAAATTCGCCATCAAAAGCTCATCACTCGCCTGCCACAGTGCGAAAAGCCATCCAGCACGCTCTTGTAATGATAATGGTTCTGACTTCGGATCCAAGTCGAGATGAAGTGTGTACGCGTACTTGATGATCGCTTCTTCTAGCTCTTTGTCCGTCGACAAAGCAGGACAATCAAGTTGCATCTCAGGCCATCGACTCCATTGTGCAGCAATGACGGGCGAGGCTGATCTCATCACGGCAGAGTGAACATTGACATTCGATTCAAGAGTGACATCACAACCAACAGCAGCGTTACGAGCTTCCCAGAGGCCCAATCCTAGCTCACGCGTCGCTAGTCTTCTTAGGGCATTGTATTCATGACGAGAGCTCGGAGCAAGGTTTTCAAGCTCTGTTTCAACTTCAGTATTAGAAGTTGTACTGCAGTACAATGTTCTCACAAATGCCTTGACCGCATCTATTGGTGCATTCTTCACAAGAACCGCATCCTCATCTGCAGATGAAAGAAACAGAGCAGATCCGCTAGGTACAGCTATAATGTTCTTGCTGGACTTGTCCAAGAGCGGTCTAAGTGTCGGACACCGCGCATACAGTACTGCCTTGTGGACTCTTGCACTTTTCATTATTATTGCTGCACTACCGCCAGTGCCATCGTCGTTATTTGCAACATTTAGTGTAAGATCTCTGTGACCGGCAGTTGGTGCCCAATGAAGATATTGAGATTGCACATGATACCGTGGCCTGATTGGACTTCTGTCGTCTGAGAAAGTGAGACTTGCGTCAATGTTACACACAGCAAGTGAAGATTTGCACAGAGCATCAGTACGTATCGCAGTAATCGGCATTCCCTTCAGGTTCTTCAGTTCCTGGATATCACGGCCATCCTCGACTTTATAAACACCGGCTTTTGTCGCCACGATCACCATGCCATTTTCACCGACATCAAATGAACTGACCTCATCCTTCGGCTTTCGGGGCGTCCAAATTGTTGTAATGCTCTCATCACCGTAATCAGCTATGCTTCCACCAGAAGTAGGCATTTTCAATCGCAAGAGTTTACGTTGGAGAGTCTGCACGACTACGTAGTTTCCCTTGGCTGCCAAATACTCCACGGCCTTAGTAGATTGATAAGATTTGCCGAGTGGTAGCTTGAGAACACGACTTCCACTGAGAACATGAACTTGTCCGTTTGTAGTCAGAACAAGCAATGCTGAATCACAACATGAAACGCTGCGAATACGATTGTCTGTCTCAAATATTAACTCAGGATCCGAAACAACGGCACCGATGGCAGCCTTATTTACCATCTGGCCACGGTTCGTTCCCCAACACCACAGCCTTGTTGTGGTATAACAACAGCTGTAGAAGTCACAGCATGCCACACCAATCAGAGGATTCCTGATGGTGCTACTGCTGGACCCGTGATTCAAAGCACTGAATATATTGAAATGCCGACTGTCCTCATCAGCTTCGCCATTACCGAAGTAGAAGTCCAGCATCCGAGGCTCTTCCAGCACCTTTTCCTCAGTATTCAAACCTAAAACACCACATTTATTTTTGCCCCATGCGAAGCAGCGCTCAGGTGTGATGATAAGAGAATGTATGTTACTCGTTGCAACGAATCGTGGCGTATGGTCAGAACCGAGATCAAGGTGTTGCGGAGTGTTATTCATTATGCAATACACTGACTTCTGATCTCTCCTTTTACTAATAGAAGAACTCTTCCAAGCTGGATTGACGACAACAACGGATGTTTTACGGCTCATTGCTACGTCCCAGACATCCATTGGCTGTCCATTGCCGAAATCCACAAATTCGTACCCATTTTTATCAAGTTTCACTAACCTCTGAAAGTTCCGATGAAATTCGGGATCTCCCAAAACTGTAGCATGTGGTCTTCTTAGAGCATCGCGGGCTGTATTTCCCTCATTGTCACGTACTTCCTGAGCTTCAGGATATGCATCTACAAATGCCTTGAAGACTCGAATATGACCGTAATAAGCAGCTAAATGCAGAGGAGTTCTTCCTGTTTTATCCTTTTCCATCAAGCAAGTTACGACTATTTTCTTGGGCGTTGTGGAGAGCATTTTCGATGCTTGCCTAACTGATCCAGACGCTGCGAGCGCATGGAAGGCGTTACGGCCTTGTAACTCCACTTCCGCCGATTTTGAGCTCATTTCATCGCTAATCTTGCCGAATCTCTTGTATTGAGCAAGTTAAATATAACACGTTGATGTGATTCAGTGAATGAATAAGTATAAAGAATATGAACACAGATCAATTGCAGTTCAGTACACTACTTAGTTCTTTATATTGACGGTTTTCGTGGTGTGGATCAGAATGGATTAGGGCAAGAAAGTCACATGGAACGTCAAATGTCATCCTGCTAATTGAAAATGAGAGAGATGGGAAGGAAGGACCCAAATTGATATCATTTACCCGTGAATGGCCGGGCTGGCAACACGTGCACAGACAGCCTTCGCTATCTGGAGGAGATATCATTACCATGGGTTCTTTCTCCATGTCGGGCTCATGAATTGTGAACTTCATTTTATTAGATTTTCGCCACTAAAAACGTGGATCAAGTAAATATGACAAATAAAAATGCATAAGTTAATTGTTAAATATTGATGAGAATAAAATAAACGAAAGACATAAGAAATGATAACACATAAGGGGGAAAATTAAGCTGCAGGTTTAAGTAGGAATGTCGCCGCAAATAGAACAAAGAAGAGTGAGCCGATCACTTCGAACGGCAAGTATGGACGCCACGTAAATGCCCAGCTGTATAGTCTTAGGAACAAGGTCGGCCCAACGACTCCCACTGCGGAACAGAGGAGATTGAATCCCGCCATAAACGAGCCGAATTGACCCTGTGGTACATGTTTGATCATGGCAGACTTGTAGATAGGCAAGCCAATGGATGAGCTGGCTTCGATGACGCCGCTGAAAAAGTATTGCTTCGGAGTCTTTGACCACCCCATACAGAGATAGCCTACACATGTGAAAATGACCCCAACTCTCAAAAGCAGCAGATCAATCTTATCCACTTGATGCGACTGAACTGTGTATACACGAGATAGCTGCGAATAAAGGAAAGGGAACCCAGCCAAGAACCACATTGTGCGGGTGGATGACATTGCCGAAACCAGATATCCAGCCTCAATGGCTGTCCAGCCAAACACTCGTTTCGGGTACAGTAATAAGATCAAAACAAAAGTAGTGACAAACTCGATACCGCACACTGCACATACAAGCAGAATGCGGGCATTTCTCCGTGCCTTGGGGTTCTCGACGGTCTTAAACGTGAGCAGTGACAAGGTGCTGGAAATGCTACGATTGCTCGTAGAGTTGCGTCGCTTGTGATATGGACTCAGGCTTTCCTTCAAGAATACACTCGACAGAACTGCTGCTAGCACGGCACCAGCTGTTGTTGTAAGGTAAAGTACTTCAATACCAAAGTAGCGGATCATGAAGCTGCCTAAAGTTGGTCCTACGGCCAGTGATGCAAAGAAACAACCATCAATGATCGCGATCAAACGAGCACGTCGATTCGCATCCGCGATCATGTCGGAAATATAAGCCACGCACATGAGTGCCACAAGCTGAGCTCCACCGCCAAATCCGTCGATGATTGTTGGGACCATCAGCCACCAGTAAGTCGACGGATTCGGTAGATGGAAAACAATGTACCATGAAGACAGGTGGGACAATCCTGTGAGTATCATGGCCGTGATAATTAACGGTCGTCTTCCACGACAATCACTAAGAGCAGACAGATATGTAGTGACGATTAAGGATAAAGATCCGCGGACAATTGACCCAACGGCTGTGAAATTCGCAACTTTTTCGCCAGCAAGATCATTGCGCAAACATTTGTCAGAATCAACCCCGAGAAAGTGACAGACAAAGTGATATGTCACGTCCATTCCGGCGGGTACGGTCGAAATGGCCGATATCGTAAACATAACGACCACACAAATCAATAGGTATAACCGCTTTGGAAATGGTCGTTTCGAGTAGCCCATCAATGACGACATCTCCGTCGGCAACCCTTCCGGTTCGGCAGACGCTCGCTCAATTATGCGCTGCTGTTCCAGATGCTCCAGTGTTTCGACACCGTCTTGAACAAATACACCGGTACTCATAGTGACATATCAAATGGGAACGATTTGGAATGATGCGATTGAGCTCAATGAAAGACACAAAGACTCAGCTGAGAATGAATCTTAATCTGCCTGGCGGTAAATGCCAATGATTGGTTGTTTTTTTGGAATGCCTGTGTACCACTGAATTATTCTAGTCAGAAGATAGCATGCAGCGTTGGTAGTGGGCGGAACTCAAGCGAGCTTCCCCGTACATCTTATCAGGGATCCGCACCAATCGTCCCCTATCCCACATGTAATGTTGTTATGTTTTACATGCACTGACATCTTGCATAAGCTTGCTCACTATGAACGCCATACCGTCATAGACATAGAGTAAGCCAGGATTGGAGGCGGGAAAATCGGGTGTGTGCTCAAGCCCGACGTACAATATGCCTATTGATGCATTGGTCGAGCACGCGGTGGATCGATTTTCAAGATCCTGAGAAAAGGCTCCACGTGATACGTAGAAAGCATGTGCACGTTGATCATAAATCAATTAGAATCATCACGATCAATATAGACGGCGGCCAAGAATGAGGCCATCAATGCCGTTTTTGATCCTTTCTGTATTTGAGCTTATTATGAGTTATAGTTTTTCAAATATTCCGATGATAGTAATTATATTACAAATTGTCTAGTTTAATATTAGGCCATGCACACTTGTGCTTGCCATATATGGTTTATGAAGCTCTCTGCAGGTGTCGAGCGAATGCATACACACATCAGAGCTATAGTACAATCGTTTGAGTATTATAGAGCTAGAAGGAAAACCATTTTCTCGAAGTTTCAACCCTTCATTCCGACTTGACCACAGAAGGCGTTGCGGCCCTTCAGCACTGTACATTGCTCATTCCGACATTACATTTGATTTGATAAGGCGACACAAGCGGGAGATCTCCATGAATGTTAGCACTCCAAGCGTGACAGTGAAGACCATTCTCACCGTAGTCGCGTCGAACACATTTGCGTTTCTGTTGATCTTGCCATATCATAGTTTTTTGTGTCCAAATTTGAGCAGCACCTTGCGACTTTTCGAGACTGCAATTATAATTGCCTCCATTAGAGTAGATCGTCTCTACAGAAAAGCCCAAAGATGCTGCAGCATCCTTGCCAATTTCGAAATGAAAACCCTTATTTGCAGACCAGGTAGTTGTTTGAGACCAAGGAAGCTCAAAATTGCCATTAGTTCCCAATGCCTGTTCGAAGCACCCACTCGCTGGATACCAACTTTGATTCCATAATCCTTGTTGCGCAACTCGATATTGCGTGAACCAAGTGCCGAGAGGTGCGTTGTCTGCGTTCCATCTTTTTACAAAATTACTCTTCTCCATTTCAGAAGGGTACGTTATATCGGCGATATACGTGTCGCTGTCGCTAAGATGATAGAATCGATTTGTATCAATCTCGTCTATGTCGCTGAAGTGGTGCTGCAGAACATTATCAATACCACTAAAAGTATTCTCGATCAAAAGTCCATCCTTGTTCATTGAATCCTCGGCTAAAACCACGCTGAGTCCCATAAGTACCAATATCAAAGTCGTCAGGACTCCAGTCTTTGAGCTGGAATTTTTGACCAAAGTGCATGAGGCCAGATCTTTTTTGTCGCATACGATACTTCCATTTCTACCTGATCTATAGATGGTTGGCTGACTATAACTCTGGGAACTCATCTCAAATATACTCTAATGGTTGAGCTAAAATAAACTTATATTCTTTTTATGGGTTCTGAGATCCCTTTTAAGGAGCTAAGTTTTTCAGATCTCGAATAAATACTCAAAGATAAGAACTGAGGACTTCACATTGGAATTTTGAAACCCAAAACCTAGTTGGTCCACACTGTACCCAAAGATTTTTGCATACTTTTGACTTCATCTGACGGCATAAAGCGCCTTTGTGGGCACTGCGTTAAGACTAAGCCCTTGTGAAGACATTCCAGTAATGAGACGCACGTTTCATGGACATATTAAATGAGGAAATTTCTTACGCGGAATTCTTAAAAGTTATAAACCTGTCAGTAGCCTATGCACAGCAGATCAGCAGGACTTACATATATGCATTATCCAGAATTCCGAGATGACACAGCTGTCTGTCGCTGAGGGCAGGGCAGAACCATTCAATAGTTGTAGAACCAATTCCCCCCGGTTCTTCAAATTTTTGTAAAGTGATTGCATAATATAGTCATTACCACTTAATCTCTTCGTTCACATATTTAGAGAAGGTACAGCTATCGTTTCACTCAAACCAAGCGCTCACACATTTTTCATCGCTAATCAGATGCATATGGCTGCAGACTAAATACATGCGCCCAGGATGGCCAACAACTGCACGTGACGGTTTTGAACCATTACAACTCGTTTTCTCGTGCGGAAAAGCCATTGTATTCGAAAATGTTTTTCGCTTTTGGAATAAATCAAGATGCGATGACTTCGCAATTTTCTCACAGTGGTTTCGTTTATATTAGAATCTTAATGAATAATGGATCTTCTATATAAGTGACAATTCGGGGACATGAAGATCTCCCGTTCAAATACAATTAGAAGAAAGAAGATACATGAATATAAAAGGCTTATACTTTTTTTTGACCTCAAAGTATTTGGTAAAAATGTTTGTTCAAGTATAGCAAGGGGATAGTGTCGTCTGTACGGAAAAGCAACCTATAAGCGAGCTCACTAGAGTCTAATTTGAGTCCATGGCTAGATAATTTTAGTCTGAGTATTCCTTGATACGATTCCAACAATGTTGAAGCTTCAGACATAATGGCCTATAACTCAGTTCTTCGTATATTATAGTTTTCTAGCTCTACACTTTGTTCAATACCTCAACTTACAGTTTCTCCACTGGAATAATTGTTTACAACAGAAATCTCGAGGGATGTACTTGCTATGCTCTCTGGTAAGAGTTTCTTGGCTGAGCGACGTAGGAAACTTAAATGTGGTGAGGAAGTCTATTTATTCCGGATAACGGATCCCTTCTCGGTTAAGAGCAAAAGGTATGTTTATTCGATTTCCGCAAATATGGCTAAGTAGAAAATAAGCGATGTCAATAGTTTGAAGTCATCTGGAAATCTGGGGAGATTGGGAAAATCTTTTTCCAAAGAAAGAAAAAACCTATTCTAAATGAGAGGACGAAATTATTTGACAATTGTGATCATGGTGTCCGGATATCTTTTGTAAGAAGTCAGAGAGCCCTCTAAATGCATCTGCGAAACTATCGGGTATGTTTAAACATTGTGAATCAGACTAGTGCCAGTTTCGCTAAGTCTTATCTATGAATGCCGGGATTGTGACAGTTACGTAGAGTGTTTGACCGCACCGCATACTAAGTAATATTGCGATATATAGTAAGTATTATAAATATATATTTATATATATATACTTTTCAAACTGATTCAAGGCTAATAAAATGGGTATCTTCCTGCGAAATGTTGGTCACAATGATAAATTCATTACAAATCCATATAAGCTCTCATATTTCCCGCGTTATTCACGTAATTGCATTTTGGCAAACATGTTTGCCAAAAGGTATGACAACCTAAGCATGTTATTCAGTGTATGGAATTGGTTGATACATGCCCAGCATACTGAGGAAGAACTGGAAAAAAATACTAGTTTCAGAGAGAAATTGACGAATTCAGAATGAAGCTCAGATGATGATTGCAAATCGAAATAATTCTCGTCAAGTGGGGCTTTCCCATGTCCGAAGATTATATATCATGGTAGATTCCAACATATTGCTTTATCTGTTTGAATGGATTTGACAACTTCTTTACAGCTAGATTAATCAAGAGTTATTGTACGCATTTAATACGCCTTATATTACCATATATATATATATATATATATTACAGATATATGCCACGCAATAGCTTTTTAATGGTAAGGTTAAGAACCTTCTCAGCACTGAACATTTTGCCATCCCAGACTACATCCCGTATTGTAAGGAATGTCCGAGGGGATATCACCATGAATGTAGGCACTCCAAGCATCGCAGTGCAAACCATTTCGTCCATAATCACGTCTGACACACCTCTGCTTCTGCTGATCTTGCCAAACCATTCTCTTTTGTGTCCAAACCTGACCGACGCCTTGCCATTGTTGGATATTACAATCAACAGTACCACCACTGGAGTAGCTTTTCTCAATGCTGACACCCAGAGATAAGGCGGCCAAATGTCCGATATCAAAATCGAAACCGGCATCAACGGACCAAGTCGTTGTTTGCGACCAATTGATTCCGAAGGTACCACCTCCTCCCAAGGCTTGCTCGTTGCAGCCACTAGCAGGATACCAGCGCTGATCCCAAAAACCCTGCTGAGCAATTTGATGTTGTGTAAACCAGGTGCCAAGTGGCGCGTCATGAGCATTCCACCTTTTCGCCAAATTACTTTGGGTCACATTAGTGGGATATGTAATATTGGTGATATACGTGTCCGTTTCAGTAATGTAATAGACAATGTCTGTGTCATTCAGTCCGCCATAATTATCGTAGTTGTGCTGCAATGCTTCATCAATACTGTTAACAGTAACGTTATTGAGCGCGACAGTATCAGTACTCACATCATTAGCTAAGACCGTATTGAGTCCAATCATTGCAATAAGAAGAGAGCTCAAAATGCTGGTTTTCGAGCTGCCATTTTTGACTAAAGTGCATGAAGCCAGGTCCTTTTTGTCGCAGACAATACTGCCATTTCTTCCTGATCTATACAAAGTTGGCTGACTTGAACTCATTCCTAATACTATGGGGAGTTTGTAATTCTGTCATTTTGTGCCGGATTCTCTGAACCTTTTATAGTTCAGGTTTCCGAATCTCATGTTATCTTTTGTTATCTTTTGTTATCTTTTGTTAATAATCGTTTGGCAATTAATCTGGGGAAGAAATCACGTATCTATGAGAACTGAGGACTTCTAAGATTATTTAGGAGACCCTGAGTTAGGAAACCTGAGGACTTCGAATATTCCAATGATCGAATTCAAGAGTATGTGAACACTCGCAACAAAATGTGGAACCGAGTTACCAAATAGTTAAATATATTATATCCCTACATATGAAAATACTAGCACATTTATAACATACATTCAAGTATTAATAGGTTCATTATGTACCTCATATTGTTACCTCAGGATACCCTGTAACCTATCTATATCATTCATGATTTAAATCTTGGTAAGGGTATGATGACGATATGCAAACTTGTGTTAGAAGTGAGAACCGCTGATACGTTGACTGCTCGCTTTGGGGTTACGGAACGCGAGCCTGAGATCAAACCCTACAGACCGACCCGGCTAAGAAAAACATCAAACTATTTGCGAACTACTCATAAAAGAATAGCAATAAACAGCAGGTTTCATAGCTTATACTGATTAAGAATAGACAACGTTATAATGGTTAAGATGAGCATGGTCGGTGCATTTTCAGAATGGATCCACTCCTCCCTTATTAAGCTAATATTATTTCAGTAATCTGCATCTGTATGACTGTAAGATCCATTTATTAGGGCACAGGTCAGCTGTTGAAGTGAGGAAGTCCCGGGACTGTGCTTGATCAGTACATAGGAAGGTGTAGCGTTCATAATAATCTCAGTCATTCATCAAGTATAAAAGCCATACTTGACCATCGTTAGCGAATTATCTCTTATAACTACATAATATGTGATCATAGTTATGATACAATATTCCGGAGGCTATCAATGAGCTAGCACGGTTCCTCTAATGCCTGTGGCTGAGTATTAAGAGTAAAGTGATTGAGACACTAGATACGGAGAGGTAAAGGATTCCGTATCACCGCTACGTCCGACATCAGCTTGTTGAGACCCGAAGGATCTCAGAGACCTGATAAGGTTAGATTTCCCACCTTTCTATTTAAGCTCACCCTATACATATCGTACATATCTAACTCGATCTACCATAATTTGTTGCCCGGGATACTGTTACCTTGTCAGATAATCTCGAGGACCAACACAGCTTTGATCAGGGCACTCTAAGCTCTATGTGCGTAAAAATAGCTCCTACCATAGATCTACATTGTAATTCTGCCAGAAAGAACAGGTTCACTTTAGTAGTAAATCTCTCAGGTAAAAGAGGCAACTAATTTCGATCTCGAAATTCTCTTGTAGTCAAGAATTGGAGTCCCCTGGATTCGAACGAACAGTTCTTCGATCGGGAGGCTCGGAAAATATTCACTTGGACGATGCGCACATCACCATTTTGGGTAAGGTGTCAAACGACGCATGCTGGACCTGAGGACTACCAGGGTTGACCGTAGCCTGAGGTAACTAATGTTTGGGCATAGTCAGGAAACGTACCACGCATGGGGCGATAGAATCGAGTTAAGTTATATAAGTGTATCATATTGTCAGTTATATATCGATAGACTGGTAGATGACTATAAGATGTCTCTCAATATGAACCGTACGTTGAACAACGCATGTTCGAAACCACACAGCCGAATAGGAAAAGCACTATGTTCTGGAGCACGTGCGTAGCATGTCTTTGGATGTCGGAGATCTCTTATAAATGTATATTTCATGTAACTGATTTTAGTCACTAAGATACGTGTACCTTTTTGTCAACGTGCGCTGAAGCTCTCTCGGGATCGTAGCATGTGTCAGCATTCTTTTTTCATTGCACCACCTCTTTCCAAATGGAGAAATAAGCTGTCAGAATAAAGGCAGGCTTAGGATCTATCCCTGAACCTGCCCCTCACTCTGGTACACACCAATGTCATACACACCAATGTCATCTTTTCTAGTGTGTACATACAAATGATCTCGGGGCAGCCACACGGCAGCTGGACCTGCCGACATCGGCTCTATTGTCTCGTTGAGGGTTCTCCTATATATTATTACTTATTCTCTCGTTAATTCGGTTAATTATCTATACTAATCCCTGTGCACTGATATAGTTCCTGGGTGACTTAATACGGCCAAACTTTTCCCATCCGACCACCAAGATGGTCCCACTTTCAACATAGGCCTGCCCTTTTTTTCTGCGTAAAATCTCTTCTGGGATGAGAAGTCACATCAACCTAAAGCATGCAGGTCGATTTCTAATCAAGATCAGAACCTTCCAGCGCTTTTTGTAGTTGATGGCTTAACATTGCGATGGTTGTAAATTTGTTGCTGATTGTAAATTTGTTGACTATAAATTATTTCCAAAGTTATAACGGTCGTAAATAGAGATATTTCTGATTTGTTGAGGTAATATATGCAAGTAATATGCAGAGTTGTGAAGCAATTCTTTCGTGGATCACAGAGCGTATCATGATTTCTTCAAGAACCATCTTGTCATTTTTCTCAGGAACTACTTTTTATTCATCAGCATCGCTTCACTCAATAACAGATCACTTTTATCTTAGCTGCATTAAATTATGTGATAATATGCAAAGAATTAAGTATTTCACAAATGATGTTCGGATCAAATTTTAAAGAAAAAATTCGCAGAATAGAAACGATGTTGAAGTTGGTCGAATTAATACCAATGCAATTGCAAGTTGAGAAGTTATCTTTTCCATCAAATCGAGCTAAAGCATTCTCCACATGTGTCACTAAATACACAAGTGCTTTTAATCTTGGAAAATGATGAATTTGCTATTGAGAGGATATAATTGGTATTCTATTATGAGCGGCGCACTAATTGCACGAACGTGAAGACAATTTGCGGAACAGAAGAAGATAAAAGAGCGTCTACGGAATAATGACACGTTACTCTAAGCAAGTCGAGCTATCCGTTGACTTCCCAGAGCTTATGTATATAGACGCGTGTGCATCGGCATGTACAAAAGGAGCATGCAGATTACCTTAATGTTCAGGATTTTATATCTTGTTGCAGAAATTTCCTATATTCAGGATGTTATAAAGTATCATGGTAGTGCCATTTCAAAATTGTACCACCGACGACACATAAAAAGCGCAAATTGTATAAGAATGAAAAATAAAATATTATCTCATGTTGTTTGCATGAAACGACCATGTGTTATTTATTGACCAAGTATGTAGCTTCTTTTCTGTAAATGACATTTCAACTGCGACGAGGGCTACATACGTAGACTTAGCTCTGCACCTTATGACTATTGCTATAGAGAAGCGGATATGTTTTCCAACGAAAAAGGACAGAAAGAGCTCGATCTAGATGAGTATGGCGATTTGCTGCAGAAGGATATACCTGTTTCCAATTTAGATAGAGTGTAGGTCTGCCTAACTGACTTGCTGAGAGAAGATGATCAAGTAGTTCACTTGTGAAAAATAAAATACTGCAAGATCACGCCTTTTCATCATATATAAATAATTATAAATGACATTTTAAGAACATAAGTGACAACATGGCTCTTCACGAAAGCGATAATTTATAATAAGAAAGGCTCCTTGAGGTTCTGCTGTAGGTGTTGAATTAAAAAAGACATAGCTCAAATATCGGCCTGGTATTTGAGGACCCTTAGGATTGGCAGCAATATTTGATGTGCTTCTGTTTAATTTTCATTGTTCAAATCATCTTTATCCTTCGGAGATTGTGAGAAATGGGTGTGAAATATGATTCAAATTGTTAGACAAAATTAACGGATTTAATCAGATGAATCGCCATCAGTGGCTTTTCAGCAGTTAACATTGTCCCAGCCAACGACACACATGACTTCATAAGGAGAACTTATGGGTAAGTATCCTAAAATATCGGAATTCCATTCCTTACAGTGTAGACCATTTTTCCCATAATAGCGCCTTATACATCTCCGTTTCTGCTGCACTTGCTGTAGAATCCTTTTTTGAGTCCATACTTGTCCCACAGTATCAGGTAATGTGAGATTGCAACGAATGGTGCCTTCGCTGTAATAAAGTTTTTCCACGTGAATATTCCAGGATGCGGCAGCAGCTTGACCGACGTCAAAATTGAATTCTGGCTCTGCAGACCAAGCTGTGGCCTAAGACCACGAGAGATCAAAGGTGCCACGGCCTCATTGTCTTTGCGCAGAGCATCCACTAGCTGGGTACCAGCTTTGGTTAAAACGTGTTTGCATCTTTACTTCGTATTGAGTAAACCAAGTTCCTAGCGGTGCATTATTCTCATTCCATCGTTTCACATGTGCATCTCGTTCTGAAACGGCCGGATAAGTAATATTGGTGATGAACGTGTCTGTGTCACTAACGTAGTAGATAGAATTCGTGTTGTTAAGGCTACCAAAGGTGTTATGATGGCACTCTAAAGCCGACTAAACGTCCCCTACGACGACATTCTCAATTGGGTCTTCTGCAACTACGAAACTGAGTCCCAATAAGAAAAGTATCATGGCGTTGAGAACATTCGGCCTTGAACTACCATTTTTGAAGGACGTGCAATATGCCAAATCCTTTTCACCACACGTTATACTGCCATGTCTCGCTGATCTATAATAGATCTGCGGCTTTGAATTTATTTCGTTATAGTTGTACACTTACGTTTCCTCTTGACTCGCTTTTATCACTTAAAAACTTTTATGTATATATATCTCATGGGTTGGATTTTATATGTTCTCAAGCCCCAATTGTCTCATCACCTTTCGCCTGACACAAGAGGGGTTCAGAAGACTGCATAAATCCCTAGACCATGATGCATTGATAGAAATCAAAAATAGGAAGTGTGTATGTCGACACTACCAACAATAGTTTGAGGAATCATTACAGTCGTCAATCTGTGGAACAGAATGAATTTTTGCAGCCATACATTTTCATGAGTGAGTTAGTAATAATGTCTCTTAGTCGTCTTTTCAGAATCGGTGTTTGGACTCGGGGAACCAGCGTATGTGCGAAGTAGTAATTTTTTCCATGCAGGTACATACCCCATAGGGTAGCGAGTACACATGTGATCTCTCACTAAATGCGGGGCCGATATTCGGTAACTTTACCCATGGAACAGTGCAAATAGCTATTAGGTTGTTTATAAGTTTTTTTTTTCTTGTGCACGCACCACAATTGAGATAACGCATCTCAGACTGGATCGCATCCCAGCTGAGCTCTGTCAGGGGCAGTTCGAACACTTCTATGGGAAGTTTATCCCCTAACCTTCAAGAACGATATTTCACATCGTTATCGCTTTTACCGCCCCACACGCAGTTGTAAAAATTGCATGTGGTCATTGTATAGATGAAATTCTTTGAGTGAAGCCTCTAATCAGTACGATAATAGATCGAAATTTCTTACGACATTTTCTCAGTACAGGAACTAACGAGTCATAACCGTAACTATAATTCATCTCTAGCTGAAAATTTTCAGCATATAGCTTCTTTAGATAGGTATGTAATGTCTTCGTGAATTCATAGCAAAGCTACATAACATCTTTTTGAGACCTCTGTATATGTCGAAAAATTTATGTACCTTACACAACTATAAAACGAGCGAAGCGAATAGGATGAATACTCTCTTACCATTGTGCGTTATCCTTCCTGAAACTACATCCGATAATATAACGGATGTTTGAAGAGATGTCTCCATGATTGTAGTTCCAGGCATTCCAGGGCAAATCGTTTGTGTCTGTTGGACCTGAGGGGTTGTGCCGGGGTTGACAGTAGCCTGAGGTAACTGATATATGGGTATAGCCAGGGAACTACGTATCACGCAAGGGGTGATAGAATCGAGTTAAGTTATATAGGTGTATCATGTAGTGTGTTATATATTGATGGAATGGTAGATGACCATAAGATGTCTCTCCATATGAACCGTACGTTCAACAGTGTCAGACTTAAGGACGGCTTGGGTCAGGGATCTAGTGCTAACCATCTTGGTAGTCACCAGTGTGTGGATCTATTCTAGAGAGTAGATACAATTTTGGGACAGTCCTATTACAGCTGGACCTGTAGAGAGGTGCTATATTGGTTTATAAATACTTCTTCTAGATCATCCACTCGAACAGTAGTTGATTCATTTAGTTATTTACTACATTAGTCCCTGAGCAGTGACATAGGCACCAGGTTACGTAATAAGGTCTAGAGGCCTCAATCGGAACTCTAGCTGGGGTCTCATTTTCAACATTTACATTTGAGCTTTTGTGGACATGGCATATTAAAGGTGTGTGATTAACGACATCTTACACCCAACCCACATGGACATTATCTGCAATTCTGCGGGCTTTGTGGTTCAACCAACTGGACAGCAAAAGGGCGATGCTGTCGGATTATTTGAAAAGGGTGAACTGAGAGCTGCACTCGATGCAAGTGCTAGAGAAATTCCTGAGAGCCAGAATTCACCAGCGAGGGCTTTGGAATTATGGTATGTTCGAGTGCAGAGCATGCTTATTCTGCAATTGAAAGCTGAAGTCACGAAAGAAATCAGTGCAAATCTCAAATGTCTAGATGAAAGCAATCCCCAGTATGAAAATTTTAAGCAAAAGTATTTAGTTACGGAAATCGCACGACTTCATTCTTGGAAACTTAGGCTTTTGTTTGTGCCTGTTCGTGCCGGACGTATCAATCAAGCTGCTATACAGATGTACTATTCTATGAACTTTGAAGCACGCCAAGAGGCAGCGTTGGGTGAGTTGAAACGTCAATGGCTACATGCCGTTGAACTGGCCGGCATGTACGTTGTATCCGCCCTAATTACTCTGAAGGATTATGCATCAGCTATTAGCTTATTGCTTGGACAGTTTCGCGCAACTAAAAATTCACAGCTTGCGATTTGGTTGACGCTACTTCATATTATGGTCGGAGACACATTTGGTGCGCGTTCTTGGGTATCAGAAGTAGTTGATCTGAATGCGCACGATGACCTTCAGAATCTCATACGGTTTGCCGAAAACGATAGCCGAGGTGCTGATATCTCAGCTTTTACGGATCTTTATCGCGGTAATGTCGAGATTGCTCTCCAACAACTATCACAATGTCTGGATAGACAGAGCGCCTCACCGGAAGCATTGGCAAGCCGTATCAATATGGCAAACTTCCGCCGGCTCATTGAGTAACATTTAGCATATGCATATATAATTAACAAGTCAAAAGACGCAATGATTTAACGGGTTGTATATAAAATTTGGATATAAAATACATAGATGCGATAAAAAATAAATAAATAAGCACAGCCATACAACCGATCGTATACCAGGAATTGACACCACTGAGCTGTTCAAGCTATTCGTCGTTAGAGCCCGAAAGAGATGATTTATCCAAACTAATAGACGATATTAGCTCCACCATAAAACCAGCCGAATTCGTGGTTCCATTTGGTCGCGTACTGGGTGGTTAAAAATGTGCTGCTCTGATTTCTGCTGATGCTGTGAACCATATGTCTTGTAAATTGCGGAATTTCCTGAAATCACTTCGGCACAGGAACTTGCTCAAGCACATAATCAACGAGCACATTGCCATCCCAAGCCTTGATCCATTGTCGTACTGTATTGATATCACCGCCGTATTGCAGGCTCGGCTCATCTTCCGGGCTGCAGAGTCTTACATGAACGGGTAATGAGAGTCGGGCGGCCTCTTTGATAACTGTTGGTGTGGCAAAGGTTCTGCCCTGCAGGACGCACAAAGTTCGAACAAGTAGCTCGAAATCAGAAGACGCCTGCGGTCGTAATCCAACGCTTGCAAGCCTGTGTGTGCGAACAAAAATAACAATGTCCTGAATATATCTCAGAAGCTCAGGCACGATTGCGATCTGTGGAATCGCAGTCCGGATCTGATTCAAAGCTTTCTCAAGGTTGGTAGCATTGCTGCTCAGTGCTGGTGGTACTTCCACAAGAGGGGGATCCTCATCAAGATGCACATCAAGTTTCAGCAAGATTTGTCGTCGCAAAAAGGGATGAAGCTCTTCAGCAGGCTTTTTTGTTGTGAAGATGAATGCAGATGTTGAGATGAAATTTCGAAGAACCTCATCGGGTTGCATCAGTGCATAGCCAAGGTGTAATTGTACAGACGGTGCTAAACGGTCGACATGTCGTACAATAAGAGCTGAAGAATTGCTAACTGCGAGTCGTGACATGAGAACAGGCCAGGTAATGTCTTTGTGGCACATAACGACACCGAGTGAATGATTAAACGTCGGAAGCAGGGCTTCCACAATTGTTTCTGCTTGAAATTCGACTTCGCGGAGATGTAGATTCGTTGTTACCAGGATTGGCCGCGGATGTATGAGCGATATGAGAACAGCATGCACCAGGTCTCGCAGCACGACAGGCTCGTCTGCTACATTTCGGTCCATCTACAATGACAAACAACGGCCCATACCGATCTGTTCTCGAACCCTGCCACAACTGGCCTATGTTCCCATATTAAGTCTTCACTCTGCCCGTGTTGTCCAGGGTTTTGGGACTTTCAATTTAAGGGTACGCGTAGGCCGCGTTGTGCTGGAGTTTGACACTGACAAGGGCCCCGCCGCCATGTGCGCTATGGCTTCTTCTACAGCGGCAACCAGGGTAGTCATCTGAGTGATTATAGTCAACAGTTATAGCCGCACATAAACATTGACACCCTTTTCCCGGACATGGGGCACCCTGAAAACGTGGAGTTCGAAGGCGAGGAGGATTCTCGCTGCGGCCTCCTTCCGACAGCATTTGCCTAGCAAAAAAAATATGTTGGAGCAGCACATGGGTTCTCCACATCAGGATACTACAGTAGTCATGCGCACTCACACACAAACACACAAACATAAGTTTATTTCCGAAATCCTTAGAAAATCTTGGCCTTTCTCGGTGTTAGGCAAGAAAAAAAAACTAATAAAAACAAATAATGGCGGTTTGGACTCTGAGGTCTGCATATTCTTGACCATTTTTAATTTCCTTCATTTGTCGAAGTTTGACACTTTCTAATGAAACTCTCTGCGATGCACATTCCACAATTAAAGTGGCCGGCAGGACCAGAGCGAAATGTGCTTTCGTATCTGCCAAAACCCATTAGCTGGTTCCTCGGCTACCGGACTAAAAAGCCCCGAGCACCTCCAAGATGGGAGCGCGAGGTATCCATCCTTATTGCCACAATGGCAGGCATGCTCGTAAATCTTGCCATTGCCATGTATGCACCTTTGTATACAAATCATTGGCATTTCACCGAGTTTGTGCCGAGCTTTGCAGCTTCGTGCATTCTGATATACGGCAGCGTTGACGCTCCTTTTTCACAGCCTCGAAATATGTTTATTGGCAACTTTTTGGCCGCACTCCTTGGCATTTGCATTATGAAACTATTTATGACTCACAGCGGAAACGAAAAGTATCTATGGCTTGGTGGAGCTTTGAGCGTTGCTTGCTCGAACGTCATTATGAGCCTGACAGGCACCACACATCCACCATCAGGTGCCACAGCATTGTTGCCATGCATTAACGAAGACGTCCGAAGACTGGGCTGGCGGTATTTGCCATTAATTCTTGTTCATTCCTGCGCTTTCTTTGGTGTGGCTTTGTTAATGAACAATATCTGCCGTGTCTACCCTGCATATTGGATCAGTCCGAAGCGGGCGGCTCCAACTTCTTCGTCTGCCTCCACGGTGGCCATTAGTGCAGCAGATGTGAAATTGCCTTTAAATTTTGTGTTGTCACAGGACGAACAGCACACCATTGAGATGATTCAGAAACGACTTAATGACGCGCCTGAAAAAAGTGAAGCTTAAGACCCAATTATATTGCGCATCTAATAAACGCATAGAAGTTCTTGAGCGAAAACCTTTGTACAATATCACTGCATAACATTTCGGGCGACTGGTCCTACAATCACGGCACAATATCACTTTTACCTTTACGGACGAGTAGACGGAATTGGTAATAATAATACTCGACGCCCCTCTCTAATACTTAATATTGTCAGTACAGCCTTTTGTCTAATATAAGAATTCATTTCTTCTGATAGGATGGCATCCCATTGTACTTGAGACTATTTATCAACATCCTGATTGCATTGGGTAATTATTTCAATTAATTGTATTAACTAATTCACTAGTGCTGAACAAAGAGATGTCACATATATATCCATTGAGTGCAACCATCAATTATTCAAGTATGTAACTTTACAACGGCATGAAGAAACATTTTCATTTGATGGAAGACCAAAGCCATAAGCTCATTATCCTAAATAATATGGTCTTAGCTACTTACTGGATACTCAAATTTGCACTGATGAGATTATTATAATTTAAAAAAGTTCTATGTACACAGTCATTATGATGCATTTTCGCATTTTGCCCACTCTATGGTCATAACAAATTATCATTTATCATTACTTTCACAGGATCAGTGTTTCGTCCATACCAATGTTTACCACCGCATACGGCCACGTCTCGAGGAACCATAGCTCTGCTTGTTACCACCGTAATTGTTGCGGCCACCGTAACGGTTACCGCCACTACCGTTCCGGCCAGACCACGCTTGTCGCTGTGTGGCGCTAAGCTTGAGGCCCTCGAGACCCAGCAGTTGGACATAAGGATCCATGTCGCGGAGGAACTCGCTAGGATTCATGGGGTATTTGCTCTTCAGCACAGTCATGTACGACATCAAGCTCTGCACCAGTGTCTGGGCCTCCTCGTCATCCTCCACACCAGCAGCGAACGGCTCAGCCATTTTCTCGCGGAATTCAGGATCAGACGTGTAAACGGAGAGCTCCGGCTTGATGTGTTCTCGAGCCAAGCCGTCAATATAGCCACGGACGTGCTGTGGGAAGTAAAGGAACGATTTGCCACTGTTGCCAATGCGAGCCGTGCGGCCAATGCGGTGGACGTAGGAGGGCACATCGGGCGGAGGACCTAGCTGGAAGACGTGTGTGACCTGAGGGAAGTCCATACCACGGGCAACGACGTCGGTTGTAATGAGAATGGCGTCCTTCGCCTTACGGAACTGGTCTGATCGGTTCTGTCGGCTCTGTTGCTTGCGCTGACCGTGAATGCCGAGCACCGGCAGCTCAGTGCCGCGGCCACGCTTGTTCGTAAGCATTCTGCGCAGCATCTGCTCGTAATGATCGACCATGGCCGTGGTAGGCAAGAAAACAACCGCCTTGAAATTCTCGTTGTTCTCCTTCGCATGCTCGTACGAAGTCAAAATCTCCTTCGTAGCCGCCTCATAAACGTCGGCCCAGTTTGCAGCCGACGTCGCGTGCTGCTCAACCAGCTCATTAGCTGTCGGCTCGTTCTTCGGCACGGTGTCAACGACGCGAACACGATCACCAAACTGTTTACGCGCAAACTCGCGCATGGTTCGGTCCGCAGTAGCAGAAAACAGCAAAAGCGGGATCTCCTTGGAGTCCGACACCTCGTCGATTATGTCCTTGATCTCGTGCATCTCGCGTTCAAAGCCGATATCGAGGATGCGATCGGCTTCGTCAAACACGCGCGCATGCAAATCACTGAATCGCTCTGCAACTTCAGGATCGTCAAGCACATCTCGCAATCTACCGGGTGTCGCAACAATAATGTCGGCCACGCGGTTGGTGCGGCCACGCTGGCCACTAGTGAGACCGGCAGCCTGTAGCTGATACGGTTTCGACACACCGCCTACAAGGCTCTGAACTTTGATGTGGTTCAGCCCGCCAAACTGCGTGATCTTGAAGACCTCATCGGCAATCTGTTGAGCAAGCTCACGCGTAGGACTCACAATCAGGGCCGAAACTTTGCCACTTTCCGGGTTCTTCTTCTTAGATTCGATCACTTTCTGCAACAGCGGGATCGAAAAGGCCGCGGTTTTACCAGTACCGGTCTTCGCACGCACAACAACACTCTCGTTGCGCAAGATCGGGAGCAATGTCTGCGCCTGCACCGGTGTGAGCCACTCGTACTTCCGGTTGTGCACTAAAGAGTTCACGAGCGGCAATGAAAGAATGCGGCGATTTGCCAGCTCCTGCGTGGCCAAGTTCGACACGCCTTGCTGCTCGGGCTTTGCAGCATCTTCGTCTTTCGAAACCAGGTCGGTCCACTTTATGTTGTTGACCGCTTCCTCGTCAATGGCGTAATCGGGCTGGCCCATCAACCCGTCACCAAATCGAGTAGACGAACGGCCGAGCGTTCGATCCACGAGATCTTTGTCCTCTTGGTCCATACCACGGTCGTTGTGACGGTTGTTGCGACCGAACTTGTTATTGAATCCGCCTTTGTAGCCGCCTTTTCCATTATTGAAGCCGCCGTTGCCATTGAACGGTCGGCTGTTGAAGCCCCCGCCATTCTTCGGACGGAACGACTTCGTGGCGAATTTCCAGCACAGAGGACTGACTTTCATTTTATTCTATTCTACTTGAGTTGAAGTTTAGAAATAAAACGAAAAATTCCTGACCTTGTAAATGCTGAAAAACTATTTTGCCTCACTTTGACGCTACACTATCTTTTCACTACTTGGAAAATTTACTAGGGCCAAGGGTTCGCGGGGGCTCCCGTGTTACTGACATATGCAGATAAAGGAACTAAATGCAATCCAAAAAAAGGGAGGCACCGCTATTCTAGTGCTCTCACGTAAAAAGTTTTAGTACAAAATAAAGCTAAGAGGTTTTGTCTCGAGGTATTGTTGAGAGCAGTTGTGTGATCAGACAACCAGGAATAAGTGATGTTGGTGTTGAATTAGACTCTCTGTAATATATCGGAATTTTATATCTTTTATGGAGGTATGTACACTTTAGATCTAGTGGGACAGAACACAATACGTATCCTATATCCTGACGCTGGAGAAGCGTGTATATTTCAAAGGGCGCATGTTGGTTTTGCATGCCGTTGTGAATTATACATAGGTGACAGTTCACGAGTACGTAGGATACACCCTGAAATTATGTTAAAAGAAAGTACATGAAAAGAGGGTGCAGCCGGCAAAAAGGATTGGGTATTGACAGCTTGCGCGTGCATTTGGGAGGTTCAGCGATGTTAGGTATTGACTAAAGCGGTATACAGAAGGCTAGATAGATCGGTTATGAATGTCGGCGGGACCATGTGCAATGTATAAAAGCAGGACAATATATAGCAGCACGTCTAAAGGCATATTAGAGTGCAGTGAACATGAGAAGGAACGAGCGCATTTCCGGGCATGTAATTTTTTAGAAAGTGAAATAAACGTATCTTGTGCAAATACGCACCACAACTGTCCACCTTACGGCAGGGTTTCGAAAAGAGGAATGTGAGACGGGCCGCCGCCCTTGTGGCGAAGCCCTTAGCACCACCACCACCTACCATATGCACCCATGTGGCGGCGGCCACCATAGGACTTGAACCTCGCTATGATGTGATGAAATCATGACATAAGCCTCGTCGCAAAAGCACCGTCGTGTGCCTCAAGTAATATCCTGTGTTCCTAACGACACGAGCAAATAGACAAATTCAACGTTCCTTGCAAAACAAGACACCTTTTATTAAGCTGGAGGGTTTCCTTAGTTGGTGTGTGTTAGGTCGTGAATTAAACTGAACGGGGGAAGAGCTTCCGGCACCCGCGTAGCAGAAATTAATATACCTCTGTGAAGATTATTAGTAGTTAGTGTTTCTTTCTTTTCTTTTTCTTTGTATTCAGTCGACCTTTTTGTCCTGTTTTTCTCTCTTCATAGAAGAAGTTGCGCAGAAAGCCAAGTCAAAAAAACAGCCAACAGAGGATAAGAAATGGGTGATATAGATTCGGCCGTTGATACGGAGAATCGTCATTTGTCCAACACTGACGTCGGTTTGCCGACACCGAACGACAGCCACGACCTCGAGGAGGCCAAGAGAACACTGCATGGAGACGAACATCACCAAGAGAACCAAGATCCTCAGACTCTGTCACCGACATTATCACACAATACGATGTCTGTTCCGAATTTGAACGAAACCACGACGGTGTCTCCTCCCAATGACCGTCAATCTCATCATCAGACCGTGCCGGTACTCTCGTCAAATGGCGGTGCGAAATCTGAAGACTCGGAAAAGAAGGATGCGCTATCTCCGACTGAATTATCCGCTGAACCGTTGGCAAAGACGCGTCCAGAGGTGTTCAAACTGATCAAAGAGTACATAACTAGAACCGGCAGTACCGCGGGCGGCGCTGTGGCTGTGGAAGCGCTGATTCACGAGTTTAATAGGATCGAGCCGAACCTGGCCTTCCAAGTCTTTTGTGATGTTATGCTGAAGGTGAATAAGACCCTCATCGGCACCCCTGATGACCCCACGGGCTCAATGATCAAAGTGGCGGTGGACCAGGCCACGGACGCGCGGTTCTGGGCCACAGCGGCCGACAGTGCGAATTCGGAGTGTGTCACGAACTTGCTGAACCGCTGCCGAAACTGGATTTCTGTGAAGGCCCGCCAGGAAAGCTTCAGTGAGACTGTAATCGCTTTAGAGTTGATCTCGCGTCTGCCGCTGACTGGGGACCTTCTAAAACAAGTAAACCTGCCGAGCGTTTTGACCCGCCTGAACTCTCAAACGTCGGACAATTATGTACACACGGCCATTAACAAGCTGGTCTCTAAATACCCCGAAGCATTTGCTACCGAAGTCTCGTCCCTACCTTCCAAAGTCACCTCCATGAAACTCTTCGGCGACGACGGTGCCCTGAAACTGCGCTCGCATAAACGACAGCGTCCGCCCAGTCCTCCAGCCGAGGACAGTGCTTCGTCAACAGCAGCTCCCACGTCACCGCCTGCATCGTCCGAATACAAACCGGCACAACGCACGCAAAGCCAGCTGGATTTGGACTCTCCGATGGACGTTGATGGCATGAACGGAGCCACGTCGACGTCCACGGAAACAGAAGGCGAGAATCAACCTCCACCGAGGAAACGCACTAAAAAGACAAAACGCGTGTCCTGGAAACGTGACGAAGATCTCGTGCAGGTCAAGTTCTTTGAAATGGAAGGACCCGTGAAATTCCGGTCGGCAAAAAATGCAAAGCAGCAAGAACATGAGGAAGGCTTTGCCATGCACATTCCCTTGGTCGAGTGGAAAGTGCCGGAAGTCATCGACTTCGATAAGATCTTCGGCAAGGACCGGCGCATGCAGGAGCTCATGGCAACGCGGCGTGGAGGCTTGAAGGAACCGGACAGCGAAGAAGCGCGGATCCAGGAACAGCGAGAGTCCCGGATTCCCGGTGGGCTGTTCATGGCCACGTCGGCGTACAGTTCCACAGACCCATCGCCGAAGGAGCCTCCAGAGTCCGAAACGAGACCAGAGCCGGGCCAAACGCCGCGACAGGGCGGAAAGTTCACACCTGCAGACCCGTTCCCAGAGTGGGCGGAAAAAAATGGCAGGCCGAACGCAGTGCCGTCTCCGACTATGAACATTCCTCCCATCACAGGAACACCGGCACCGATTCCCAACATGGCCGGCATTCCCGGTATGCCTGGACTGGCTGGCACTGCGCCGATGATGCCGATGCCCATGCCGGGATTCCCTTGGGGCTTCCCGATGAACATGCCAATGCCCATGAACATGAACATGGGAATACCAATGACGCCCAATCAGATGCCCGAAGTTCGGGACAGACAAAATAAGCCCTTCTCAAGACAAAGCTGAGCCGCTTATTTCGGCTTTGTTGTGTATTTATTTGTAAAGTGTATACTTTGACTGACATTCCTTGCAGAACTAGCGGAAATGAAATAGCACATATTTATAGTCACCACTAAGTGGTCACAACGCAGCATCTGGTACGACAGTCCCTATTAAGTTATACAGTGTATATCTCTAGTATCATTAAATAACTACACACACAGAGTAGACAGTCCAATTACATCACTCCCATCCCGACATGAAACTACCTAGCGGCATGAAATTAATGATACTATTGTACGGGTTTCTTTTCATTTGTTTTAAATTTTTTGGTTTGATTTTTGAAAAAGCATAGAATTCCATAAGTCGATGTCTCAGCGTGATGATGATCGATGCAACATTCCGCTCTTAGGTCAGACGACCCCGCGAGACGCTGCCTCGACTGGCGCGTGCGATTTTTTAGCAATAGAAATTCAACCTTACTTTTTCATTAAACTTACTGCTCAAATTGCGAGAATACCGTATCACGAAATTTCATGCTTGTTCCTTTTTATTTTCCTTTTTACTCCTGACGTATTCGCTGGAATGTGAGCATGCATCACCATTTAACCTCCCAAATCCTTTTGCATGCAGAAAAACCCTGCGCAGGCCGTGGGCATCGAGGGTTGCGCTAGCAGGGAACCTCATACGTACCCTGCCACCCCAGGGCCGATAGGCAGAGCGTTTCCTGTTCAGTCCCCGAGAATTGCAAGACGTCGCCAACGGTAATGGAGCAGCCTGGTTACACGAAGCCTGAGGCACAGCGTGGCCTCGGGCTGCAGCTTCTAATTGCTTTCACTTTTGGGTCGTCGGCGCTGCTCATGTTCAGTTTCTGGAGACGGAAGTGGCCTCTCATCTATGAGGCCCGTAAATCCAGGAAGCTCGACCTACCACCTCTGAGCAACTCGTTATTGGGCTGGATTCCTCAGCTCATTCGAGTCGGAGACCTCGATGTGCTCCGATTTGCCGGTCTTGATGCTTACGTTTACCTCTCCTTTTTCAGACTCGCTATTGAGATTCTGCTGAAGCTTTCGCTCGTGTCTGTGTTTTTCATTGCCCCACTCCGGTGGTATTATCTGGGCCAATTCGACGATGGTAATGAGGACACAGCAGGGTCTTCCAAGAAAAAGGGCCCAAACATGTTCGGAGATTACATTTGGGTCTATCTGGCGTCCACGTATATTTTCACAATCATCTGTTTGTGGACTATGAGGCAGTACAATTACAAGATTGTCAGTGTTCGACAGGCTTATTTGGGCCACCAGAGTAGCATTACTGATCGAACGTTGCGTATCAGTGGCATTCCGAATAAACTGAGATCAGAAGATGCGCTGAAAAAGTATGTGACAACACTGTTTAAAGTTGAGCCCGAATCCGTCATGCTTTGTCGTAAATGGGAGAAGCTCGACCAGTTGATGGAAAAGAGAGAAAATGTGCTTAAAAAGTTAGAGGACGTCTGGGCTGATTACGTCGGACCGGATAACGAAGTCTTCAAATTGAACCCCAATGAGTTACAGTCAGCACAAGCTAGCGGAAATGATCTGAGCCCAATGAGAACGAGCACACCGAGATATTTCGACGACGAGTCTGTGGAGGCACGATATGCGCGGGAATACGGTAATAGAGCTAGCAACATGGACGAGATGAGCTCCAACAACAGCAATAACAATAACAATAACAATAATAACAGTATCGATGAACTCAGTGAAACTGAGGCCGAGTTCGGTGCAAGTGCAGCAGCTCCTCCAAATATCTGGAACCTAGATCTAGGCTCGGACTTAGCGATAATGTGTGCCAAAGTATTCCCAAATCGCGTACGTCCCATTGGCCGATTGAAGTTCTTTGGGCTTGCTGGTGATAAGGTCGACCTTCTGGACTACTATGGACGTAAGCTTGCGAGTATTGACCGTGAAATCGTGGTTGAGCGTGAACTTGCGGGCACTCAACCGGCTACTAACATGGCATTCGTTACCATGAAGACAGTAGCCCATTGCCAACTTGCAGCACAGTGCATATTTAGCCCACGACCTCATACAATGGTTAACTCATTGGCACCTGCACCGAACGACATTATTTGGAAGAATGTCTATCTGCATTCAAAGCGACGCTCCATATACAATTACGTCATTTCCCTGGTTGTGTTGATCACAAATGTCACACTTGTGTACCCCTTGACGTACTTGGCCAGATTGCTAGATCTTGACTATATTTCCAAGCATTTACCGAAACTTGGTGAGTGGCTGTCACAACGGAAATGGATGGCTGCTCTGGTCACCGATGTTTTGCCGACATATCTTGTGTCTTCATTCAACTTGTTCATTCCATACTTCTTTGCCTGGCTTACCGTGAAGCAAGGTATGGTAAGCAAAAGTGATGTGCAGCTGTCGACGATCTCGAAGAACTTCTTTTACGTCTTTGTGAACTTGTTCTTGGTATTTACGCTGGAGTCGACGTTCCTGTCCTTCTCAGTTGATAAGCTCGCTAAAGATTTTGCACATTGGCTTATCCGCTTGTCCTCTTTTTACACGAACCTGATCGTGCTTCAAGGCATTGGACTGACGCCGGTCAAATTGCTGCAAACAGGTATGCTTGCGCAGTTTTCGAAGCATTTGACCAAATGCAAGAGTGCCAGAGAGCACTATAACCTGTACAAACCACAGCGTCTCAATTATGGTCTTGTGTTGCCCATGCCAATGCTGTTTTTTATCGTCACGATTACCTATAGCATATTGCGTCGTCGTATTTTATTGTTTGGACTCATCTACTTTGCGTTCAACTACCTGGTCTACAAGTATCAACTTCTGTATGCCGTTGTATACCTGCATCATTCCAATGCGCAGCTCTGGTCCGTCATAATCCGAAGGATGTATTTGGGCATTGCCGTCTTTCATCTCGCCATGGCCGGTGTGCTCGTTTTACAGTCAGAGTATACGTTTGCAGCCCTCATTGCCCCCTTATCGTTGGCGCTGGGTGGTTTCTGGTATGACTTCGAACGTTTCACACAGCCCTTGCTCGAAGTCGTTGCGATTGAAGCGCTTCGACAGCGTGATATTGACAGTAACCGTTTAGGTACTTACGATTTACAAGACGGCGCGAGCTCTTTTGAGGAAGGTGATCAAGCTCTTCCCACAAGCCTTGGAGACCTTACGGATGGCACTATCCTTGCAAACCATGGTGGTGAATCTGTGCTGGGATCGACGACATTACCAAGCATTCTATGGAATTCGTCAAGCGCCCGCGATGTTGACGATGCGAATCAGACACTAGATGAAATGCATGAGGAGTCACAAGAGTACGTAAATAAGAACCTCGTCACGCCTTTGGATGGACCGTGTGTTGCAGCAAACGCCTTTGAATTCACCGTTGCGAACCCGACGGGATTTGCGCGAAGGCGAATTCCGCAAGCTGACTGGTTCTAATTATTTATTATTGTTTCATTGTGCTAAAACCATATACCACTTAGCATTATTATCATTATCATTCCTGGTTATCGTTTGAACTACTCTGTCATTACTGCGCTATCGTTAGTGTTTCGTGGAAGAATACTTCATTCCATCATTACTTCATTTCATCTTACCATCAAATGGTTATCATGTACGCCAGCGTCCAGAAAATCTTTGCAAGAATAAAGCTGACAGAACGGGCTGCAAGTGTCATGGATCCAGCCACGAGATAGCCCTTATTGAGTGTCACCGCCAAAATCTCGGTCATACAAAACAGCGATGCATACCGCACAACATGTTCTACAAACGGAATATCATAGTGCCATATGAACGTCAGAATGGGCAGTAACTTGAAAAAAGAGCCAATTAATAGCGAAATTGATACTGCTGATGCGTCCTGCCAACCCAAGAAGTGTCGAGCTAGCGTCCGCATAAGAACGTGCACGAAAATGGTATCACAGACACAGAGTGCCATAAACATTAGGTATTGCACGACTACAGGCGTGAACACGAGGAAGCGGAGCACGTAAGGAACTGTGGACTGTTCTGTTCTGGCCCACTGAATAAAGACATCGAGCATTGTTACAAAAATTAGCAGCCTAACGACAGTAGGTTGAATACCGAATACGCGGCGGTGCTGGCTTAAGGGTGAAGATACACCCTCGTAAGATTTATTCGAAGGTACAGGCGTACCTGCTCGTGATCCGGAGGCCTGCTCACCAATCTCATCAGCCATAGCGTTGAAGACAACATGCCGGATTGCCTCCGGCCTCAGCAACAGGAGGTCAATGAAGATAAGAATCATGTCACACTCAATGTATTTGTCCGCAAATTGGCCGCATTGAGTGCACTTGACCGTGTGGATGTTATCTGCAGAATAGTAGACGTACAGACTCCTCACGGGCGCTGCACATTCCACGCATATCATAAGTGCTCGTGGAAAGGTTAGCAAAGACTACAGCTTCCTGTCTTCTATTATCTGCACAGATTTAACAATTTTGATCAAATTTATTGCAAGGTGGTGGCGGCGGAATAATTCATATAATATTTACTCGATCCAGGCGTTTTGATGATTCTAGGGTACATCAATCAGGTATAGTGGGGAAGGAAACAAAATTTCATATATGCAGGCTGATGCTAACGAAATTACAAAAATGAACAAAAAAAATGAAAATGAGACAGCTTTTATGGTGTTTCATAATTTAGACAAACAAAGAAGAAAACTTATGTATTTCGTTTGAAACCCCCTGTATCGTAGGCATTTAGTCGATATTGTGACTACCGCACCACCATGCATATTTGCACTTCCCTCAAATGTAAGCTCTAAACACTCAGTATGCATCGACTAATAAGATTCCTAAGAATTCCATGTATATAATTAAATAATGTTCACATAAAGTCGTCATCGTCTAAGCCATCATCCTCCAAGGTTTCCGGCGCCTTGACGTCTACAGCGGGCTTCTCGCTCTTGTTCGCAGCCATCTTCAGATTGGGTTTGGCACGAGCACCCAGACGCTTCGCCCGCTCTTCTCGGTACTTCTCGTTCGCAACAGCGGCCAGAGTGGAGTCCACGCGGTTAACCTGGTCACTCTTTAGTGGTTTACAGAGATCGCGACAAAGCTCGATTATGAAATTGCAGTGCTGCACGGCAGAGTTTTTGTCAGCGAGGTCATTGATGACACCAGAAAGAGTCTTACGCAAATCAGCGTACTCACGAGCATTGGTAGGCTTGAAAATCTGCAGATCACTGAGCTTAGTAGGTCCGGCCGGTGCAGGAGCAGGCTCGCTCTTGTTGGATTTTGCCCGCGGGTGTACATCCACCGATGAAAGCAGATCGCTTGCATTATTCAAATCACTCTCGATCTCCTTTTGGCGTTGCTCCAGCTTTGAAGCATCCTGAGTCTTTTCCAGTGCCTTACGCTCACGCTCCTCTTGCTCTTTACGCTTACGCTCGGCGATACGCTGCGCAGACGAGATCTTTGGCTTCGCTGCTGCCTTCTTGGCGCCTTCGTCATCACTGTCGAGACCAGCCTCCCAGTCGCCTAGCAGGCCATCATCTTCTTCATCAAAGTTCAAATTAGAAGCAGCCGCAACAGGCACATCAAAATCCTCGTCTTCCCAACTGGCCATGGTTCACTATAGCTTTAATGGAGTGCGCAAACAGTATGTAAACGGAAAATACGCTTTCGTCCGAATCCTAATTTTCCATGATCCTGCCCAGGCTAATATCATAAGCAGTAAGTAGTGTCCGGCTTTTGGATATGTTCTACGTTCTATGGCCTGTATTCCCAGCGTAGCCCTTTCTTCTCAAAACGCATGCTCTCCCATCATCTCTGCTTGACCCATTCACCTACACACTTGGTGTTTCACCCTTCTCCCATCTGATGTCTCTCTATTTACGCGCACATATGTGAACATCAGCACCTGCTCCAATCGCGATTCTCACTTGCAAAGAGAATCTCCTGTGGGTACCTCTCAATTTTAAAAACCCCACCCACATGGCCATCATAGAACACGCCCTATCTAGTTAATTCATCTTTCAATTAAACTGATTTCTACAGCATCACATACTATCCATCACCCGATCAGGTGGTGGTGCACCACGGATAAGAGGCACGAAAATGACAGTGCGTTTTATGAGATCGATTCCATAAGCACACACGCATATATACCGAAGGAGGCCTTCTTTATCTTAACCTGAGGAACATTGATCCACGTGGCTTAGGGTATAAAAAAGAGACATTTTAAAGACCGCTTCGAGGGCACACCCTAAAGGGATCGCTACCCCGTTAGTCAAGAAAACGGTAAGACCGCCGACCGTTGACTACGCCTCCCGCTAACAGCATCACACTTGATGGGAGATCGGAATGCGACGAAAACCTTGATGTTCTATAGCCCCCCGTGTATGTATCCTTAAGCATCTCCACAAAAGTAGGGTCTGAGTATCTGCCGTCCGCCAAACTTTCTTGTAAATATAAGAACCTTTACGCCAAAAAAAAATTGGATTTAATAGGCACGATAATTATCGTTTGCGATCAGATTAATATGATGCAAGAGTGCGTTTAACCACGCAAGAAAATTAAAAATCAAGAGAGTTAAAAACACCAACTAACAGAATATGTAAAACTTCGTTAGATCATTAATCTTAAGATCCCCATAGATTATGTGCACACTACATTGCTATAAGTGTTGGGGAAATTACCCTGCTGATCACTGGAAGACGACGATCACTTATAGAACAAGCAAAAATGCCTGTGTTCTGGATCCTTATTAGAAACCAGTATTTTTACCACGACTTTCCTGAAACAAAATTGTATATTCGCAGGCTGCTTTGTACTATTTTTGCTATGCATTGCATATCGTTAAAGGGATCATGCAGCAATGTCATGTGTGAGCCCGAGGGTTTCCGCTCTTTCCCCGGTCAGGGTAAAGCAACATTTTTTTGTCAATAGCACACACGCTAATACATGCCTGCATAGCAAATCGACGCTTTTTCTTTTTAGTTTAGCTTGCTCAGATCTGGACGACAATCAGCAAAAAGAGGATCTAGCGTGACAAGAGACTATAAATTGCGACCTCGGCCGTTGGAATCCAGAATGGGAGCGACAGATATATTAGGGATAGATAAATGGATTGCCGACTCAGGAGTAAAAATAGTTACCGGTGTTCATGTCTCACAAAGTGAGTCAACCGGTTTCGGATTGAGTTACGACAATGACGAGAACCTGAAAGACGAAATGCAATCGCGGGAGGCTGAGGAAATGGATCTGCCTCAGAGTAAAGATGCCGAACTGCTAAAGAAAACCGTTGAGATTTCGGGCAAAGGTATACAAGGAGAACAAGACGAATCAGGGAATATAAGCGTATCCAACATTACCACTAACAACGATGACGACAATACCAATTCCGATGATGATGACAGTGCATTCGAGGAGTTCGAGGAGTTCAATGAGGAGTATGACTATGAAGATGATGACGAGAAAATTGTTGTCTTAGTGCCATCTAAACTAGTGCTGAATGCCGATACTATCAGAGAGATTTCTCAAAAAGACGGGACCTTGCGTAAATGGCTTGAGGCAGAGCCCCGATCTGACAAGAACGTGCTTCATCTTGGTCTTGTTTATCTATGGAAGTTCGCGCCGAAGACACACCCATGGACAGGTTACTTCGATCTTCTGCCCAAGAATATAGACCTTCCATATACCTTCAAGCTGAAGAAAATGGAGGATCTCGATTCTTCAAACGTCTCATTAAGTCATACGGCTATCAAGATGCGCCTTGAGATAGAAAAGTCATATGAGCGTTTTTTGAAGATTGGCGTCACTGAAAATGACCTGTCATTACAAGATTGGCTACTCCCACATGCATGGATATCTTCACGAGGAATCACTCACCCTCACACACAACAGACATGTCTGGTTCCTGTGATCGATCTGTGTAATCACAGCTCCACAAAGAGCAACGCCCGCTACGAGGCTGATGAGGAGGGTAATTTTGAACTGCGATTGACCGAGCGCGGCGAAGACATTGGCAAAAGCGAGATCTTCCTCAACTATGGTGATCGAAGCACAGGAGAGTTCTTTTTCAATTACGGTTTTATTCCCGAGGATCGTGATGATGATGGCTTTGATGAAGTTTTTAAAGTATTCAATCCTAGTCTTGAGGATATCAAAAATGTCCTCGATTTGAGTAGGTCAAAGGATTCGGGTCTTAGTGAGGAGGCTCGTCATGAGCTAGGCATAAGATACGATGTCCTTGTAGAATTTTTCGAGCCCGTTGGCCCGCAGGTTTTGCGTATCATCAGATTCCCCAAAATTGTCGAACCTGATGAGAAGAAGAGATATCGTTTCCATAATCATTTGATTATGGCGTTGGCCTGTAGCGAGAAGTTAGAATTGCATGGTTCTAAGGATAAGAAAGGAGGTTTGTTTTTGAAAGACGTGCAGTTGACGCCGACAAATGTGTTCGACGTCGTACGTCAGTTAAATGATGAGAAAGTTTTGACGAAAGCTAGAGCTCTTGTAGTCAAGCTTTGTGACTACTTTTACAGCCAGGTTTCAAATGCTAAGATCGATGATCCTGACATCAAGAAACTTGCAAAGGCTGAATCCTCTTTGTTCAAGCATTATGCTGATGCGAACCGCTGATTATTTCATTCGCAATTGCGTTGCAAGAAGATAACTACAGGCACTAAGATATGCATGAGCATACTTGGAATAAAATTTTGATGATTTGATACATGTGTTTTGAAGGTATTGCATTAGATATTGAACCCATATATAGAGAGAAACTATTCTTCCGCGAATTGGCATAACCGCCGTGCAACTCCTATTGCAAGCCAACACGTGCGGGTTCACAGATTTGAACTGTAGATTTTCTATTTTTGCTAAGATCCAAATTTTAAATAGTTCTCACCTGACAATTTAAAAAAATAATTATGCATTGTTACGTACATCAATTGTGGGTCAATTGTGGGGTTGGCAGTTTTTATTCGTGCTCCTCCATGCACATGCATATTCCATGTGCCGCTCATAGCGACGTTACGGGTGCGGAGAAGCCAATAAGCCCGCGCTGGCAAACCCAGGGTCATTGTTTATTAAGCCGGTATACCTTATGCTCAAGACACTATAAAGACGAGGGTGTTACGCAAGCTAGGATTCAGCGAGTAGATCGATACACCGTTTAACCCCTAACCAGCTCTGCCTCAATAGCTGGAGAAAGGTGTCATTTAGTAGGGAAGAAGCAGAGAGAAAAAGAGGTACCCACCCTGCTCAGGTGCCATTGCATGCGCATTAATCAACCAAACCCCCACCAAACCCCCCAACTAAAATCTTGATTCAATATCGCAAAGCTCCGGACGCTAATTGCGTGCGCTTGACAAGTCGTTGATTCAAATAGACGAATTAGCGAAATAATTGAATTCGAAAATGGGTGAGAAAACCATTTCGACTGGCCGTGGAGGCGTCGGCAACATGCGTGCATCTCAAAAGATTGATAGCCAGATGAAAAGCGATGATCTGCCGCATCTGCAGACAAAACGCTTCACCACTGGCCGTGGTGGCAAAGGTAACATGATTGATAACATTGATCCCGAATCCACGCGAGCTGCTCAGGATGGAGGCGAGAACCTCGAGATCCAGAGATCAGAACTGGCCCCAGCACCCAGTCGAACAGTTGGCCGTGGTGGCTACGGAAATAATATTAGAAACACACGAAGCTACAAGCAGAGTCACTCAGGTGAAGACGAAGAAGGACAAAACATATGTGAGAAAATCACGAGTGCCTTTCGATGATTTGTTGTCTTAACCGGAATTAGTCTGACGTGCCTTCCATTTTGTAATTTCAACAGCTTCATCCTAAAGATTATTTTCAGGTGCTCACGATACAAATGGCGTGCACATAATATAAATGTATGATATGTTTAGACAACTATTTATTAAAATCTAGGCTATGTTACCAGGGCCATCACTTGCGACGCCATGATTTACTACGAATATATAGAAGAAAAAGAATACACAAGTATATCAGAAAATGTAACTTGATAAGTCTTCCGGTGGTATTCAGCTTAAGCTTGTTGCTCGCTATTTGTTTCGAAAGGATCAGCATGGTGAGATATCGGACCTGAGTGACAAATTCAAGTACACAGGTTTTTAGTGATCAACTTCTTACATTTCAATGGGCACTTTTAAATTATTTAAATCGTCTAGATACGTCGTTCACGGTGTACAAGTCCAGCCTCTTGAAACCATGTTGGCTCGATCCAAACTTACAGGGTCGAAAAAAAATGATCACGCTGTAATGTATGAATAGCAACAGCTATTGTTGCTGAGTTTTTTGATTCGCAATTGCATCTCTGGGAAACTGGGTCTTCCCAGAGAAACTCTACATTTTTCCGCTGTCATGAGCTTTATGCAGAAATGGTGTTAGGTATCGTCGAAGTGCTCTGTTCTTCATTCATAACTCAATGCTTATCACTGTTGATATCCTTCATGACTATGCCTTATTAACTAAGAGTTTTCAGCACGTACCAGTAACTTTTCGGCAAGAATTTTGCCATTTGATGCCAAAAAAAAAGAAAAAAAAAGGATTGTGTGTTGTTTCACAGTCCTATCTTCAGGTAGCCCTTCGTAGATTTTGTCCTAGTCCTCTTTTTACTTGCATTAAAAATGCTGGTAGGATCTTACCATGCATAAAATCCGTGAAAACCCTACATACATCATGTCCATGTGCAAAGCAAAGCTATCTTTAACTTTTCTCAGGCGCTGGTCTTCACGGACGCATTCTGAAACAAGATTGCCATGACGACCGAACCTGCATATATGTTTCTTATGTGCAGTTGTTTTCTGCTCAATATTTTGTTCATTCTTTCATAAACTTTTTCTAATTCTGACAATATCAAATCCACATTTGTACCTGCTAAAGAGTGGAGTATCCTTGTGCTGACCGTAAGCAGTGTCCGTCACAACAGTGAAGATCAACAGAGACAATCTCGCTTTGTGCAGCAGAGAACTCGGTAAAATGAGTGCCTTTGGATCCTCGCGACTAGGAGGTGCATTCGGCAATAGCACCGGTGGCAGTGGGTCGTTTGGGTCATCGGGAGACTCGGGCTTTGGCTCGGGGAACTCAGCCTTTGGTACAGGAAATAGTGCGTTTGGCACTGGTAACTCCGCCTTTGGTACGGGTAATTCGACCTTTGGTACTGGAAACTCTGCATTTGGTACTGGAAATTCCGCCTTCGGTACGGGAAATCCTGCATTTGGTACAGGAAACGGCTCATTTGGAACTGGAAACTCCGCCTTTGGCACCGGATCAAACAATGCTTCGAACTCTACCACGAATACTGGAGGCAGCTTTGGTTCTAATAATTCTGCATTTGGCGCCAATAATGCTTCGGGTAACTCTGCATTCAGATCAGGCAACTCTGCCTTTGGATCCTCTGGCAACTCGTCGTTTGGAAGCGCTTCTACTGTGTCACCCTTCGCATCAGCGGCTAACGGTTCATCTTCATCTTCTTCAATCTTTGGTGCACCTGCAGGCAACAACACGTCACGTTTCGGCAACACTGCTGTCAATAAGAACAAGAATAATAATCCTGGTGTAAGTGGTGACAACAAGACATCCGCTCCTGCTTCGAGCCAGAATATGTTCAGTGCTCTAAGCACAGATGCTAGTGCTTCCTCTCCATTTGGTGCAAACCCCGCAAATACGGGAGCATCAACTCAGGCGAATGCATCTCCTTTTGGTCAAGCATCGAATTCATCTCCTTTTGGTACAGCATCCACTAGTACGAGTGCTGCTCCGTTCAGAACAGCGTCACAAAACAACTCAAGTTCATTTGGAGCCAGTGGGACACAGTCCAATGCACAGTCAAATACGAGTCACTTTGGAAGCACAGCGAAACCGGCCATTGCTAGCAACAATGCTACATCTGGGACTAACAATACAAGCCCATTTGGTGCTGCGAATAACAGCCCATTTGGTAGTGGCACTGCCAATACTGATGGTAATAAACCTAGTGCTTTTGGGGGCTCGGCATTTGGCTCCACAAGTACACAGAATGCTTTCGGCAACGCATCAGCCTCCAGCGCCTTTGGGAACCCTTCAGCTCCTAGCGCGTTCGGAAACGCAGCAGCAGCACCGAATGCTTTTGGGTCATTCAATATGAGCGCGTTTGGGAGCAATGCCGCACCTGGCAGTGCCTTTGGAAATTCGGTTACAGGAAGCCCATTTACAGCAGTGTTAAGCAGCAACACTGTTGGACCACCGAATTTCAAGCCGTACAGTCAGAACGGCCTCTATCCCGAAACAAGCGCAATCTCTAGTGAGTCATTGAGCGCATTTGAAGCAAACTCCTTCACCCTAGGAAATGTTCCGGAGGATGTGCCTCCCCTTATTTATTGTTAATAACCTTTCAGATAAAGCTCTGAGTAGTTAAACTACGTCCATTAAGAATAGAATAAATAGGTATGATAAATATGACTCGACAGCACTACTCAACGGGTTGAGCAGCTGTTGCAGTATGATATGGACGTGACCCCCCTGTGTTTCGCCTTGAGCGCACGGGTGGTTTACGCCCATTCTGTTGCGTTGTAGGTGCAACTTTCTGCTGTGAATAACTAAATGACGCCAGAGACTGCTGTAAATGCAGCTTTGCTTCGGTCATTAAGTCTTGCTGCCGGCTTTGTGTCTGTTTGAACACTTTTTCGTATTTTGCCAAGAGTTGTCCGAGTACGTCGGCTTTAGATTTCAGTCCGTTTGCAACCGCTGTGACCTGCTCTTCAGTCTCCTTGCGCAGGAATGGCTTTGTTAAAGATAAGTTTAAGTCAATCTTCTCATAACTCATGACCAATGCAATTCCCAAGGGCGTTGGTTCATAGTACTCGCCTTTTTTGACGACAAAGATACGCTCGACAATCTTCGAAATATGGTCTGCCATTGTGGCGTCAGTCCCAATTCCCGATGCGTCCATTCGAGAAATGAGCTCAGCTTCCGTGAGCAGCTTAGGAGCCACTGTTTCACCGTCACGGAGCTGGAAAGAAGTGCATGGCACAAGGTCTCCCTTATTCCAATTTGGTACAACCTTCCCACTCCATTTCTGGTATGGATACACCTCGAGAAAGTTCCGTTCGAGAATCTGGTCTCCAGATAAATTGAAGTTCTCCTGAGCATAGGCAAGAGATATCTCGGTGTTCCTGCCTTTCGCATCCTCACTACAACATGCCAAGAAGGATCGGGTTATGAACTCGTAAATCTTCCACCGATCTGAGCTCAAACCTCCTAATGCACTGGGACTAGCCGCCTGTACGGGATGGATCGGTGGATGGGCTTTATCGTCATGACCGCCGCTCCTAGGTTCTCGGAATTTGCCATCACTTATTAATGATCGAGCATAACCTGACCAGGGTGCTTGCTGTTGCGATGATTGTTTGTCGACCAATTTTTTCAAATCGATCGCCTTGTCGAACCTATCTGTCTCCGTGCGCGGATACGAGACATATCCCTCATTGTACAGTTTCTCTGCAATATCCATCACCTGCTTTGCAGTAAGTTTGAGATAGGCAGATGCCTTTTTTTGCAATGTCACGGTTGTCAATGGCAACGGTCGGTAGCGCACCGTCGGCTTATTCTTGATATTAATGACGCGAAAGTTACCGTCGCCCTGCTCTAATGCCCGTTCATAGTGAGATAACCCGACAAGATGATCATAAACTCGTCCACGATCCCAGCTGAGTTTGACAGACTGGGGTGATGCTTTGGCAAGAGCATCAATATACCAGAATTTCTCGGGAATATGGTTAATCACGCGCAAATATCGTTCAACCACGAACCCCAACGTCGGAAATTGGCAGGAGCCATACTGCACAGCGCGTTTCAGGAAGTCACCACCAAATGTGCGGCGATACAATTGAGTCTGCAGCCTAGTAAGAGCATACCCAGTGCGAAGATCAAGTTCGCGACGGACGTTCACAGCCTCGACTTCGTTGTGATTCAATACACGGGGCCTCCCCGCTGCCTCACGCAAATGTGATGCTTCAGTGTTGTTGAACTGAGCTCGGAATACTTTGATCTGCCGATTCGCTTTGCACGCAACTTCTGCGATTTCATTACCGATGTGCTCGCCTTCCCTATCGCAATCAGTCCAAATATATAAGTGTGTCGAGCGTTTACTAAGACGTGAAATATTATCGGCAATTTTCACGCTATTCGGCGGCACAATTGTCTTGATTGGCGCGCTGAACAATTGCACAGCTTCCGAGTCGAACTTATCAAACGGAGGTAGAAACTCGATATCGGTGAGGTGTCCCACAACTGACGTTACCGTCATCTCACAGGCATTCCACACAGGAGAATTATAACTAATTTCGTAGTTCCAGATATAAGGATTGCCGCTGGGTGTAGATCGCATAGATCCACCACCCAATGCACCGGCAATTGCCTTGGCAATTGATGGTTTTTCTGCCACACAAAGCACCCGAGTTGCCATAGGCCAACACTGCACAGGGATTGCCGAATATGTTATTTGTTTACGGACAAAACCTAGACAATGTCCTGGATTCAAATCACGCTGTATGCACGTCGTGCGTAGAATTGTTTGTGCCCGGGTAGGGGCAACCTAAATTAATAACAGTCCTAGGACGCGTTGTTATGTCTAGACGTCTCATATCCAGACCACCACCACTACTCGATCAATGATGAACGAAGTTCTCCAAAATCCGCTGGTTATTCTATTATTAGTATAGTCTATATTGGTTTGAGTATAATAGTTGAAATTTACAGGGGTGTGCTTGTGAGTTAGAACATACGAAACAGTTTATTGTTCAACCATGTTAACACATTATTTAGAACTTCATAGCCCACTATTAAGCTTTAGATGAAAGTCTTATAAGAAAGAAAATATACCAAGGCGGAGGTTGCATGGTGTTCGTTACGTCATAAATTCTTATTCGTTGGGTCATCCGTCTCGGCGATGACAAAATTCAGAAAGGACATAAAAAGAATAGTGGTAGGATTAACATTCCGACTGCACACCTCGTTTAGATCTTTATCTTACGCTGAGTGGTCGTCGTAGCCGGGGCAGCCTTCGTCGTCGAGGCAGCGCTCTGGTTGGTCTTCTTCATCTCGTCAAGATCGGCAGGGTCAATAACGTCCTCATGACGCTTGACAGTGGGGTCAACACCCTGCTTCCGGCGGCGGGCAAAGGCCGGCGTCTCGGTGCCAAATAAGTAGTCCCAGTGGCGGAAGGACGACGCATAGTTACCAACGAAGTAGTGGTGGTGGTCGTCGTGGTGGTCGGCACCGGCCCAGATCGGCAAGAAGTGGTGTAAACTGATGGGGAACTCGTAACCAGAGTGCGAGTCGATAGCCTGGATAAGACGGAGAGAGATCCAGCTCATGACGGTCAAAAGATGCATGTCAGCTCCCAAGTAGGCAAGCAAAAGAGGCGAGCCAACGGTACCAGTACCGGTGAAGGCAACCTCAACGGGGTGGGCATACTCAGCAGTCATGCCGAAGGGAGCAGCATACTTGTGGTGCTGCTTGTGGAATCGCTTATACATGTACTTGGTATGCAGAATGCGGTGGCCGAAGTAGTGCCAGGTGTCCTCAATGAAGAACAAGACAGCCAGCTGCCATGCCATAGTCAACAAGGACGGGAAAGGAGCACGGTAGGCAATGTTGAACATATTGCAAACAAAGTGGAAGCCGAAAATAGGAACAGCCTCAACAAGGGCATGAGCAATCAGGACCTCCTTGAGGCACTCCAAATAAAGCTCGCGTGTGGGGGGGCGGTTGTCCTGGATCTTATATTTACGCATAGAAGGCATGGAATCCAAAATAATCCAAGGCAATGAACGACCAAAGTAGATAAGCTCATGCACAGCCAGTAACAGGACACCTGTTGCAAGCATGTCATTGTTCATATAGTTGTAGTAGTTCTCCCATTTTCGCTCAAGCCAGTTGAGGTGGCTCGGGATAATGCTGTCTGCAACAGCTTTGGCAGTTGCGTTTAGGCTAGACATCGTTGACAGGCTTGTCGGATTTTTTTAATCTGTTGAAAGGAAAAGCAGTACTAGATTAAACAATCAAAGAAGTACTCCGCGTCGGTTTAAATGCCGTTAGCAGTGTTGAAATTGCTTGCGGAAAAAAAATTGGCAACGCTTTTCTTCACTCAGAATAGCTGTGAAAAATGGGCCGCGTATCAGACCTATTTATGGTCACGCGTTGCCCCATACTTGACATATGTTAGCTACCCCGGCTTTGTAAGCTATACGACCAAAAAGCGACTTAGTCAGCGGGCCACAAAATTCATGGACTATTTCCGAATAGAGCGATTGACAAGCCAGCTTTCTAGGTTTTTCTGAAGAAAAGATCACAACAATTACCGTAAGTCCTAATAATATGTGACTAAATGAGGTTGAAATTTTAAATTAGCCTTTACTTTTGAATTCCGTTAATCATCGATGTCAACTAGCTCAACTGTCCTTGTTTTGCTGGGACAGATAGTCGAGACTTCAGGGCTCAGAAATCTTGCATGTACGGGGCAGGGTCCTGTTCTAGCTGCCATCACACACCTAGGCACACCCATGGAAACCCGGAAGCATCTAGGCATTTTGCCGCATCAATATAGACCTTATCGCACTGAGTTTGAAGATTACCCCAATCACCCACCCCATCGCCTCGGCTTATCTCATCAAATAAGACCTGTCATGAAATAGGCAGCTAGTGCCGACATGGAACGTGAAACCGGTAACAAGGATTCCGTGGGCTCCCATAAAGTGGTTCCTGTTTTTTTTTGACGTAAGCGATGCATATTGTGATGCTGATTGCGTGCGTTTTCATTACGTGAAATTTAAATCAACTCAATTAAAACGCTCGGAAAGATCGGTGATACCTAGCCTCCGGGTTACAATACTTATTATACCTGCTTTTTTAATTCCCAATAAACGTATTTCTGTAATGTTAACGAACATATTTTGATGGTTTCTAACCAAAATTGACTCTTTCTTTTATTGCCGCGCAAAGTGCGGGGTGGACAAGGTTTTCCACGGATCTGTGATGAAAAATATCAAGGCAATGGGCAAGGAACGGCATTACGATCGAGTATAGCTTGACGACCAGCTCATCTCAGGACGACCAGCTAAGACAAAAGACATGTCTAAAGAGGAGCATCTTGACCAAGTCGAAATCTCCTCCGAGGTTCAGGGTGTAAGCGCTTGGAAGGATGTTGTTGCCGGTACAGTCGGAGGTATTGCCCAGGTCTTAGCTGGCCAGCCGTTTGACACGACAAAGGTCCGACTTCAATCGGCACCCGAGGGTACGTATTCCGGTGCGATGGATGTCGTAAAGCAACTTGTGAAGAACGAGGGCTTTGCTGGTTTCTACAAAGGCACGCTCACTCCCTTGATTGGAATCGGTGCCTGCGTCAGCGTGCAGTTTGCCGTGAATGAGGGCATGAAGCGTCATTTCGAGAAAAAAGAGATTAAATCGGGACACTTCTATGGCCTGACATTTACCGAACTTTACCTCTGTGGTGCTGCAGCTGGATTTGCCAATGCCTTTTTGGCCAGCCCCATTGAACTTGTCCGTATTCGTTTGCAGACACAGACCCCGACCTCCCCTGTGAAGTTCAATGGTCCCATCGATACAATTAAGAAGGTCATTCAGGCTGATGGAATTGGCCACGGTCTTTTCCGTGGACTCACTCCCACAATTGTTCGTGAGGTTCACGGAATGGGTATGTATTTTTTGGCAGCAGAAGCTTGCATTAAGAAAGAGATGCAGCTAACAGGTCGTGCACGTAAAGACGTTTCGAGCTGGCACGTGTGCATGTATGGTGGTGTTGCCGGAATGGCAATGTGGTCGTCTGTCTATCCCATTGATGTGGTGAAATCGAAGTTCCAGACCGATGCTCTGCATAGCAAGGACCGTCAATACACGTCGATGCTACAGACCCTTCGTTCCATCATAGCTACAAATGGTTACAAGGGACTATTCAAGGGATTCAGTCCTACATTGTTCCGTGCTGTGCCTGTTAATGCTGTCACTTTCTTGGCGTTTGACTACAGCCGTAGACTTTTGGGACCGTAAAAAGGACATTCAGAAAGCATAACCACTGAGATCCCAAAACTGATAGAGACAAGACATCTCATTTAGTTAGATTCAAAATAATTATGTCATGAGACGTTTTGTAAGGACAAACTAATATAAATACAACCAAGGACGATAAGTTCATTGACCCGGTTTTCAAAATAAAAAGGAACCGACGTGGATCCAAATGAACAAGGAGTAAACTAATTTGAAGGGTTTCTGTTTCTCTCTCCTTGTTTTTTTAGCAACATCAAATATTATCAGTTCATCGTATCTTTGCGCAGCAAGTAGTCTACCTCAACTTCCTTCGTCAGAGGGATAATGCAGTTCTCGTAGATTCGCACAACAACTTCAGGATCAAGCTTCCCCTGCGTTTTCTGCGACCATCGCAGGATTGTATGCGGATCTACTGAGTAGTTACGGGCTTTTTCGCGTACGCGATCCAGCACCTTTTTCTCGATTTCTGGCTTCGTGATTGCGTTCAGAATGCCGTCGACATCTTTGTTTTTGATAAGCTCCATCATTTCTTCCGGGGACTCCTGGAACTTTGCCTCAGCTACGAATTTTCCAAAGTGTATGCGTCGGCTAAGGGCCTGCAAGAGTTGAATATCACTGAGTGTGCAGCTGCCATAATTCTCGGGCTGTTCACCAGGTCCAGCAGCAACTGCCGGCACGATTTTGTTGATGTAGTACTCGAGGATTGTAGCATTAACGTTGACCTCCCTATGGTAATCAGAGAGGACTTGTTCGTATTGCAACGAAGGCAATACGGGGTCCACGAGCGCATCGGCATAGAAGGGGTTTTCGTCTGGACATTGATAGCGACGTAACTGTGAATGTGTCCGTTCAGTTTCTCGGAGCATCCATTCTAGAAAGGACTTATTCCCCAAGTTTTTGAAGTATCCTTTCTCATAAACTTTGCTCGATTGCATGAACTGCGATCGTTCCATAAGATCGAACAAAATTGTGTCCTCCATTCGGATAAGTGCTTGCCGGATATTATTTAGATCGAGCACCGTCTTCGGTTTCATGAAATCGACCATTTTGATGGGAAATCTGCTAATGTTTTTTACCGACGGTATTTTCGAGTATTTTCAACTGACGTGTTCTTATGATCTGAATCTCAACCTTACCTTCGGAATATTCCTACTTTTTATTGCTTTTCCCGTAGTGCCACTATTCTCTCTTCTCGTTGCAAGCGAATGCACAGACACTGCCTGTCTGCAGGTTTTTCTGTTAACCCTTTGCCAGCGTTATAACTAAAAAAATTCTTAAAGGGTTGTTTCCTTACTTAGCTATTAACGCTGTTTCTACTGGGCCTTTGACTCTGCGTCCGGAGTTAGTCATTCCTCTCGTAGTCTCTATGTAGGCGGCGGCGGAACCCTATTCACTAGACATGCACCCCTTGCTGTAAGCTAAGTGAAGAACCAGCGTCAGTTGCATTCCCCGTATAGGTTGATGAGTCAAACTCGCAGAAGAGAGAATGTCCAAAACCGACAATGCGTCATACCCTTCGGAAAATGAGTAAGGAATACTTAGTTGCGAGCTGCTACAAGGGAAAGGAGAAATTAACCACAACAACTGTCAGTCAGCAATTATTTCGTTTCTTGGCATAAACTGGACTATAGCATTGATCAGATTCATTTATTCATTTCGTCTATCTTCATAAATATTTATGCGACGCATGTGCGCAGTGGCACATGAACCGCTTAATTCGTAAATTCTTGCATGCGGAAAAGATCCGAGTGGTGACCCAAAAAGCAACTGAGCAATTGAACATGGCATGCATGTAGTTGCATTGCGCGTCATGTCTCAAACATAATCATCAGTTCCGGCCAAAATACTCTGCAACTGGGCCAGTGTTCCGCTTGGCTTGAGGCTGGCCCTTACCTGAGGAATGCGGGGTTGACGGATCGGTCGAGGATGCGGAAGCGTCGGCATCGGCATCAGAACTAAAGTAGCCTGTATCTCCATATTGATTTGTTCCGCGTCTAGCTGATCCACCGCGGAGCTTTTCATAGCTAAATTCGTTATCGAATTTGTCGAGAAGATGCTGTCGATGTCGTAAAAAACGCTCGATCCGATCGCTCGGACTATTACCAAGCGGCGCACCAATTATTCCGCGTGCTTCAGCAAGATGAGCAGCTACCTTCTCCGTTTCTGCATTTATTCGCTCGGTTCTCGCCTCAGAGGCTCTTTGCAGAAGTGTAAAATTTAGCACGGCAAAGATTGTACTGAGCACAACAATGAACTTCAGCACCCACATTCGACTTTCGTATAAGCCTTGATCAAAACTCTGCTGACTCTGATTCGACCAGTAGTTTACATTGATATCGTCCTCAAACGAGTCGCGGTGTTGTGGACGATACTGAGGATCTGTCGTTGTTGTGGATTGGTACATGTGCTGCGTAAAGTCGTAGCTGCGGCGCTTCGCATCATCTTTTAAAATGTTATGGGCCTCCACAACTCTTTTAAAACGATCTGCGTTGCCCGTATTCGCCTTATCTGGATGATACTTCTTGACCAGCTCACAATAGACAGAGTGTAGTTTCTTTTTGTCAAGTGCGGATTGTTTTGGATCAAGTCCGAATATCTGATATGGCGTCGGATTCGGCGTGGCGGGCCAGTGTATTAGTCTATATGAGAGTAATTGTCCAACCCGGCCAAACGACACCGGATATGATGGGGAAACTCTAAGCAGCATTAGAAAGGCGCATATACTCTAGTTTTCTAAAATGCACCTTCGCGAGGAATGAGTACTTAAGGAGTGTAATGACAAAGGCTCTGAGCAACAATTGAGTGGACCGTGTTTTCTGAGAGCGGTAATGATTAGTGCACGCGATTGATCTAACGGGAGATATCAATCAAGAAGTAGTGGATTGCCCGGCGGTTGTGAGAAGTTTAGGCATAGGGTTGTATAGGGTTACCTGTCAGCGTAAATTACTGAGATGAGGAGATCAAAAATATAAAGAGATAACAAACCACAAAATCCGGTAGATGTCTTTTCAGTTGGTGGTTACTAGAATGTGCAAGTTTAAAAGATGCGAGATTTCCTGCACATTCAAGTTAAATATATATTCTGTGTAATCATGTAAGCCTTTATATCAATAGAACAACACAAGGGGGCTTTTAGTTTTGACTATGTGTGGGCTATGTCTCTGCCACGGGCCATGTAGTATTTGCCTACTTAGCTTCCGAAGACTCCAATATGTATATGACGTGTGGTCAGAACAATGGTCTGTTCTGATATGAATCTGCATGGGAAAAGGGTAACACCATATCAGCTTAGGGACGTAAATACGCTAAGGTAGAGAGGACCACTTGACTTGGTCGGCAGACGAAGGCAAAAAATATCTGCGACCATAGTTGAGAAAGCCCGCCTAAAATGGGAGCGCAGCTATCCACAGTTGCCCCAACGGCTACTGTACCCATTGATGCCTATATAGCCGAATTAGGGGATCTGACGTATGTATCAGATCTCGGCAAGTCACGGTTTTTGAAAACCACTCGAGCAATTCACCGAGATGGCATGGCCGTTGTCAAAGTTTTTATTAAACCGAATACTGCACAGATTGATATAGGCCCGGTGAAAGCCCAGGTGAAAACAATTAGCGAAAACTTGCGTCACGATTTAGGCCCGTTAAATGAGTTCCCCAATGCTATCGGATACAGTCGAATTGTCGAAACTGAGCGTGCAGGATACCTTGTACGGCAATACATCAAGCACAATTTGTATGATCGTATCTCCACGCGTCCATTTTTAGAGGCAATTGAGAAGAAATGGATTGCATACCAGCTGTTGAGAGCTTTGAAATCCTGTCATGAACACAATATCTATCACGGCGACATAAAGAGTGAGAATGTGCTTGTGAACAGTTGGAAATGGATCTATTTAGTAGACTTTGCTCCATTTAAACCGGTGAAGCTTCCGGAGACAGATACAGCCCAATTTTTGTTTTATTTCGATGTTTCTCAACGCCGCTCTAGTTATGTGGCGCCTGAAAGATTTGGAAATGAAGGGCATGAGTCGTTGAACAGCGCTATGGATGTATATGCGGCTGGTTGTGTTATTGGAGAGATGTTCTTGGATGGGCAGCCGCTCTTTACTTTGGCAGACCTCTTCAAATATAAACGAGGTGAGTATAAACCAAATTTAGATGCCATCAACGATCCTGATGTCCAAGAACTCGTAATGTCTATGGTAGATGTAGATCCTTCTAAGCGATTGAGTGCAGCGGAATATCTCGAAAAGTATCGTAACACGGTGTTCCCAGAGTATTTTGACAAGTTTTGGAAACTGCTGGTTCCTTTCAGTGGATCGGCTGGATCAACAAGTTCCGACCAAATGGTGGAACATTTGTGGAACAGATTCGAATCAGAATTCCTTGTACAGACCCTGGGACTTAGAAATGAGTCTGTTGAAAGAAATAATGTTGCGGACTCGTACGATACACCTTTGCCTATGATCGTAACATTACCAAATTCTTGGTGGGTTCCGCAAAAAAGAAATTTGAACGATGTGCCTAACTCCGCAGGTGCTTTGCTTATCCTGTCATATACGTGCTCCGCACTGATATCCACATCAACAGTTGATTGGCGACTACGTGCTGCTAAATTGGTACTGATTCTCTCTGAGTTCGTTTCTGATGATATCAAACTCGATAGATGCCTACCATATCTTGTATATTTATTGAGGGACTCTCAGGCTGTTGTCAAAAGCACGGCGTTGACCTTAATTACACACCTCATGTCTATGATCACCACATACTCATCGCTCAATTCGATGGTTTATACTGCATATTTATTCCCGCGCATTTCCCAAGCCGTTACAAACAACGCAACTCCCCAAGTGAGGGCAATGTATGCTACTTGCTTGGCAAAGTTGGCTGAATGTGCGGTTCAATGCGAGGGCTGGGAGGCTGTTGTTGGGTTTGTTGATAATGCGACTCGCTTCTTGCTGGTTGACAAAATCGGAATAGTTCGCCGATGTTTACTAGAAAACGCCAATGAACTTTGCATGGTGCTTCGCAAGCAGGGCACAAACGATATCATTCTTTCGCATGTCATCACCTATCTCAATGATAAGGATCCTCTTGTTCGCATGGATTTATTTAGATTCGTAGCCAAGGTCGCACCACTTGTTGGCCCGGCCAGCGTGGAACAGTATATGATTCCTCTCTTGATCCAGAGTTTATGTGATCCTCGTGAGGACATTGTCGTTCTTGTCTTGCAGTCGATTTCTGCAATGATTGAGGTGGGCCTCTTGAGACTAAAGACACTCCTCGGTCTTGTTGTTCCTACGTGTGTTAAATTTTTACTGCACCCAAACGTCTATATCCGTACTCAGACACTGTTTTTATTGACAAACGCAGCAAAAAAGTTGTCAAAGGCACAAGTTTATTGCTTGTTGCGACCGATTCTAAATCCATACATGACAAATGACGTGGTGGACTATAGTAATCCCGACTTTTTGATTGAGGCATTGAGATCCCCCATCTCACAACCGGTTTATTCTCTAGCCTTGCACTGGGCTATGCAGGCGACAAAGTCCACATTCTGGACACCGACTATATCGTCATCATCTGGTACGGTGACATTTTCAAAAGAAGATGGGCAGTGGCTAGCACGTTTGCGAGAAGTTGGCTTCAACAATGAGGATCTTTGGCAACTGTTGGCGTTCCGTGATTACCTCTGGCAGTTAAGCCTGATGCCGCAAGCTTCAGCGTCTTCTACGAATAATAAGAATATACCATCTGAACTGGATCCGATCAACCTCATAAGCTCTAACACTGACGGTGCAGACGGGAGCTCCAAGGATTTTGTCAAGAACGAGAACGGACGCCTCACGTCAAAAAAAGGTTTGGCCCAATGGAAGGGAGGGCCTATTCCACCAGGACTCGAGAGCTATGTTGACTCTTTAGGAATCGTTCAAAATTACGATTCGCAACCTAATTCGCTCATGATTGATGGAAAATGGGTCGGAAAGTCAAATTTACGGGCGAAAGAGACACAACAAATAGTTCAAAACGCAGAAGGATTGTCTTCAGCCCAAGAAGGATCCTCTGCATTGAATAGCGCTGTGGGTAGTAGTGCCGCGGTGCCTGGAATTTTTAAAGCAAACCCTCCTCAAGTTTTAGTGACGTCTATAAAGGCTCACAGAGGTGCCATTCAAACTTTATTCAAGCATGTGAATAACAGATTATTCGCAACCGCAGCTGATGATGGACTTGTTAAACTTTGGGACGCTAAACAACTTCTCAAAGGATCGAGTAAGCCAATTGGTACCACCAGCGTTGAGAAGGCTGTGACAGCTGGCACTTTCCTTGGAGATCTCTCATTATTTGTATTAGGGACACAAGAAGGAGATATTATTTTCCTCGAGTGTTCGATGAGGTCTGGGACTGAACCAAGTGGAACCACAATCAACATTGAATCGGTGACTGAGGTAGCTCGGTATCATCTCGACGCAGGTCATGCTATTGGATTTCATGTCGACCATAGTAACATGAAAGGTGTCAACGAGTATGTGTGGATCCTGCAGTCAACTGGGTCAATAATCAAACTTGCACTTGCGAGTCTTAAGGTGAGTTTGAGCCTTTCTTTCCCGAAAGAACATGGTATGCCTAGTGCATGGAGTTGGGATGAGACCGGTGACTGGGTAGTAGTTGGTACATCACACGGCATGGTCGAGCTCTTTGACGTGCGTTTTGGTCTTCGTGTTAGTTCTTGGGGAATTGGTGATTTGTGCCCTATCACTGCACTTGAAAGACATCCTTTAGAACCACTTTGGATATGTGTTTCTGGAGGGTTCACGCGGAATCTTATATCTGTCTGGGATATACAGAAGATCGAATGTCGAGAATTGCTGGTCCCACAATCTGATCTTGATGATGATGATAATGATAGAAAGCTACCCTCTCTTAATGCCATACCGGCCACACAACAATCTTTGCCGGAGAAATTTGCTGCGTGGAATATTCAAGAGACATTTGATAGGCCAAAGCCTCCAGTAACTTGCTTGGCTGCTTCAAGGAGAGTGGGTAGTCAGAATCTTTTGAGCGGCGGAGGGGACAAGATCTTGCGCTTCTGGAATCTGCGCACGCCTCATTTAAGTGCGGCCATAAGTGGCACGAGCTATAACCGGGCCAAACTAAATTATATGGGGAAAGCCGGCTCTAGTGTGAAGTACACGTATGAAACCTCCACTCCTTTGAAATCTCAGGAAAGATTGTCGCGTACAGCCATAATCGAGCTTCAAGACCGGGACTTGAGTCGTAATCACCGAGGTAGCATATCTCGAGTTCTCTTATTGGAAATGAGCAGCGGCCGGGATCTTGCTATCAGCGTTGATGAAGTCGGTGTCATCAAAGTCTTCACTTAATAACAAATCCTTAGCGCGAAATTCTAAATGGGGCCATATCTTTGGCGGTCTTTAATGTTATTTTTCAAGTGATATTGTGAATGCAATGCAATCTCTATATTAAAACAAAATAAACAAGCAAATTTCAGCAAATAACATTAATTTAGATAAGTCTTATTTAGAAGGTCGAGCTCTCCTCATTTCTTTTCCTTCTTTTCCTTTTTCTCTTTCTTTTCTTTCTTCTCCTTCTTTTCCTTCTTTTCCTTCTTGTCCTTCTTGGCCTTCTTCTCAGCCTTCTTGGCAGCCTTAGCGGACTCGTCTTCGTCGTCTCTCTTGCGCTTCTTGGAGTCCTCCTTCACGGGACTGTCGACAGTCATGCTAACATCTTCATCTTCATCGTCTGAGTCAGCGGCATCGACAGTATCGGCGTCAGCATTGTATTGAGCGCTTGGCTTAATATCAGCCTTAGGAGTATTCTGAACATTCGATTTTATGCGGGTAAAGTCTTTGCCTTCAAGAGCAGCTAATCTTCGCTCGATCTTAACTCTATCATCGACACCAACAGTGGCCTCCTCAGCTCTGTCGTCAGCCAAAGCATCAAAACGAGTGCTGACAGCAGCTTTCGCCGCTAGCATACGAGCAATCTTTCCCTTGTTCTTGCCTGAAGCCTGGCCAACAAGAGAAGCATGATAAAGGATACCATATTTAGGAGTATCGTGCTTCGTCTTCAAAGCACGGAACAAGGCCTTCTCGGCACCAAGAATTTGAATAGTAGAGGCAGGAGCCTTTGCAAGGTTGACAATGCTACCAGAATGCGCAATCAGTCTCGCTCCGACAAGCTCACCAACAAGAGCAGTGAGGTTTGGAGCAATAACAGCCATTCGGTTGTTAAGATAGCTGCTCAAACGCTCACGATATTGAGACAGTTTAATGACCTGGTCAGCGAAAAAATTGATGTTCTTGAGATCCTCATCGACAATCTCGGTACCCATGGAGACCTCGGCAGCCTCCTTCAAGCGCTGTTCAAGGTCCTCAGGCAAAATGCTTGAGAAATCTGTGGTGGCCGCATTAGTACGGAGACCCATCAACCTGATTACTTCAGCGTAGGCCTGGTTATCAGTGATGATCTTTGTCATTTCCGGGAAGTGCCAGCCGTACCATTCCTTCAAACGCATAGCATACACATTAATTTCCTTGTCCAAATCATCAAGCAGAGCAATAGCCTGAATGATCATGACATCGACCTTATCAGGAGAGAACTTGAGCTTATGACGGCCAATGGAGTGAGCAAGACCCAATGCCATCGTGGACACATCCTTCTCCGTAAGGCCCGGTAGAACGCTAGGAAGATGCTCACGGATTGCACGCAAAATGTCAAGGGTATTGGAGTCGCTTACAACCTTCAGCGAGAGCTCAGGGAGTTTGTTGATGGATGTTCCCAGCTTAGGATCGGATACGACAAGCGTGGCTTTCTTCTCATCCTTTAAATTGTCGAGCACATTCTTCAGCTTGTCAGAAACCTTAGCATCGATGATAGCATTAATCTCCTCAAGGGCGTCAGCAGCACTGGCAAACTTTTCAAAAGCCTTGATCTTAAACTGATCAGCAATCTGAGCAGGTGAAGCCAAGTCTGCGAGAAGACTGTCGGACTTGTAGAGCTTCTTGTCCTTGGCCTTAAATAGAGCGTAGCCCGCCGAAGTCTCAGTGAGGACGTACGTCATTGAAATTTTTTTATCAAATTATTTCACCAGGGCTGTCCAAACAGTAGATGGAATTTTTTTTTGCTGATGCTTCAAGGCCGGAGATGTCCCAGTTAGTCGTAACGGGTGAACATCCACCTGAAAAAAAAGTCCTTGTGTCACGTGCATGATAATTTATGCACATTATGCTAGATCTATTCTTAATGTAGATAAAAACAATCGTGTTGTTAACTTAATTTTTAAAATGCGATAAAAATAATAAATAATTAAATAAGAAGGGACGCGCAGTATTTTTAGCGATTTTTTCGCATCCAGCATCCCGTTGAATAATTGAAGTCCGTCTCAACGAGTGTTTGGGGTCCTATAATGTGATAGTGCACAGAAATAGGACATTTTGAACTATAATGGAGCCTTGCAGGTTTATCAGAAATCCAGAATTGAGCCACATCTTTTGGTTTAATGGGAGTCTGCAGCATTATCAATGATTTCGGCCACAAAATATTAAGAGCAGTTTTTAATAAACGCGGTCCACGTTTTGGAAGTCGCAGACAGCGCAGTGTGCGAAAGCTTCCAGTACGCATATTTTTCACGAGCAGATTTACAAAATGTTGCACGTCGTCAGAATTTAGGGGCCATTTGGCACCTCGCAGATCAAGATACTTCAAATTGTTAAACCCTGACATGATTACCAGCAGTTTCGGAGTTAATATTGTGCCAAGACTGACAGTTACGCATTCTCGCAAATGCTCAGGGACTTTGCAAATCAGCGTTCCTTTCAGCTGAGCGTGAATAAAGGGCATCTCTGTTGTTAATACGCGGCAATTATAAACTGGAAATTTTCGTTGAAACTCTGAGAGGACAGCTGACTGCGCACAAGCTTCCATGAAAAGAAACCAAGACTCCAGAGAATCTCTTCCTATGCTCGTAATCACAGTCCACAATTCTAATGTAGTTTGACAACTCAACGAGGCTAACGTTTCGGCTGTTATGTAACGCGCGTGTTTAGCAACACTGTTGATGCATGCTGATTTGAGTGATGGGGGAGTACATGTACCAACTTGTGGGAGCTCTATCTTTTTGGGACAGAAGTTCTCGTCCCAATTCATTCGTTCTGAATGTGGTGACCATTTTCCGAGAATTCGGTCTGAAGTCATTGTTTTAGCTTATCATCACCAAATATGCTCTGTATTCTCTGATCGCTCGTGAGACTGCAAAAATGGCAAGATGTGTAGATCTGCACGCTCGAAATCGAAAACCAGCATTCTATAAAAATCAGGGTACAGAATATCTGCGTCGCGTCTTACCCTATCTGCATCTAGCAGATCAATTGCAACTACTGGTCTTTTGAGTGCGGTCATATTGACCGTGGAACGTTCCACATTGCTCAATGCCTTAACACGGCTAAACAGTCGCTGAGGATAACCTCCGACCCACGGAGAATTGTTGAGATTAAATATTGTGTGGAGTTGATGAGGCACCCGTTCCCCCAACAGTAGCTCCAATATCATGAATGCCTTTGTATCCTGAGAAACTAAATCAAACTCACCTTGCAACGTACGACATACTTCCGGAACTGTACTAGCCCAGCGAGAACAGGGAAATAGATAGACATTCTTGTGTAGAATAAGATCCCTCACAACGGACGCAGATGGAACAGTCATAGCGCTGTTCATGGCATAGTAGAGGTATATATGTAGTTGCATGCGATCATTTTTGACTGACTTCCAGCCAATTCCATTCGTTGGTCGGTATTTGCGACTGAGGTATTCAACCAGTGGCTCAGCAAGAGGCCCCAGATGCCAGATGTGCCGCAGGATTACATCTGCAGCCTGTTCCTGCGCAAATCGCAGGGGTCTGAGCAATCTGTCCTGAATCGTAGCAGGTCGATCTGTAGGCCAATACCGTAATAACCTCGTTAGTAGAATATATAGTACCTGTGTGAACTCACCCCTGTACTTTGACACCCAAATTTCTTCCAAGTACTCGTAGACTCGACGTTCCACGGGAAGAGGTACACGGCCACATTGCTCAATGAGCGGCAAAAGTATAGTGAACTGCTTCGCCAAATCAACATCAGACATCGCAATACAAAGTCTGTAGTAAATTTCTGTGCATGTTTTGATATTCCCAATCCTTGTTTCAGGAGATTGTTCAAAGACGTTATCCAAGCCCTCATGATTCCGTGAAGCAAACTTTAATACAACGCGTGTAGGGATACAGGCGTTCTCCGCACTTTTTTGAGCAAGCGGCGGAATATAGACATGCGGAGGGCATATTTTACTCATCGCCCTGAGGAGCCGCTGGATAGACGGTGAATAGTTTCTACGCACATATAGATCACATAATGTAGTGACTCTACTCTGGGTAACCATGGACTCGTCTGTGATTAAAATGAGAAAATCAACCATCGGTTTTACGGGTGCTGCACGTTTTAGCATGCTGATTAAAATGCCATAGTTGAGCTTTATTACTTTACTGTCGAAATTGCGCACATTCTCGATCAGCCACTGTATTTTTTCCACCTTTTGAGGTTTCGGTAGTCTTTTAATAGCCCCACATGCATTGAGAAAGTCATTTAGACTCAACTCAGAGGAGGTGGACTGCCTCTTTCGCATGTACTGCCAGAATTCTAGCGCGTTCGTGCTTCCGTGCTCCGGGGTGCTTAATATGATCTGCACATTACATGAGGCTCAGGGTTATCTATCTATACACATGGCCATTATTGAAATGTGAGATATTCTCTCACTATTTCATCTAGCTTTTCGATAAATTAATTTGAATTAGTCTCAGCTCCCAATTGATATATTAATTAATTGACCGGTTTTATTAGCTTTGAATAATGATGATGACATCCGTGCACATCATTGTCCCAATATAAGATCCTAATCCAGCTGTGCAGACTATATAGCTTGCGCAAAGTCCATTTCAAGATAGTCATTAGTTAAGCTCCCTAATAGTCGTTAAACAATTAAAATCGACACCAAATGTGAATCTACAGAAAATTAACAAAAGCCATTATAAAAATTCAAACGTACCAAAATTGTCTATATATAAAGTAAATCGCTCTTAACTTACAAGCAAGGAGCTATAGTGTAGTCGGTTAGCACGTGAGATTCTGAAATTTGGAATTTCTCGAGACCTCGGTTCGATTCCGGGTAGCTCCTCACTTTTCTGACTAACCTTTTGGTTATGGCCCTGTTGTATCGTCGAAGGAAGCTAATTTTTTTCATCAAATATCATGGATACTGTGAATTCAATGAACTAGTTCATTCTCGAAATTGTGCAAACTGAGTCACCAATAGTATTATTTTGAGTCGGCACCCAACAAGGAGCTATAGTGTAGTCGGTTAGCACGTGAGATTCTGAGATTTGGAATTTCTCGAGACCTCGGTTCGATTCCGGGTAGCTCCTATTTTTTTTATATTTTTATACCAGTCGCGCGTCATTTATTATTTTTCTTATTATTATCATTTTTTTATATTACTTTTCGACATTAACGAATCGTAAAATTTCACTGCATACGTTTCGTTTGAGAATTTACTTGCTTGATATTATGTATGTTAACTTCTAGACGTCTAACTGGTGTTCTATCAGGGCGAGACCTATTCAAGACCAAACTGATATATCAACGACATAAATACCAGTTTGACCTGGTTTTTTTCCGCAACGGAATCAATCATTTCAGGATTAATAAAATGATCAAGTTTCGGGCGCGTGGAAATATATTTGGATGTAAAAAGTCACTCATTCAAAGATGTTTACCAAGTTATATCAACTATATAGTCGATTCAGCAGTGCTGACCATAGTAAGATTAAGAGTGGGTTAGTAATGCATATATGGTGTGACACCCTCCGCACCCACGGACACTTACAGTTCTGAAGTCAGCGGCGCCCCTGCAAGACATTGAGATTTTCCTGCCAAAGATGTTGTCCTGGTGGGGCAAAGGATCAAAAAAGGATTCCACTACTGAAACCATAGTCAATTTGCGAGCACATCTAGACACTCTTCAGAAGAAAGAAGCATTCTATGAGGAGAAGCGGGATCAGCAGGAGCAACTGGCTCGCAAGCTCGTGACAACCAATAAAGTGGCTGCAAAAAATGCACTGCGCAAAAAGAAGCGGCATGAAGAGGAGCTTGAGAAGCTCCAGAACCAGATGATGTCTTTCGAGCAGCAATTGGCCGCTCTGGAGTCAGCAAATATGAACAGAGAGACCATGAAGTACATGAAGCAAGGTGCAGATGCCATGCGAAATATCAACAAGGGCATGAATATCGACAAGCTCGACGAGACAATGGACGATATCCGCGATCAGCTAGCGCTTGGCGACGAGATTTCGAACGCCATCAGCCAGCCATTGCAGGAAACGGATGATGCTGAACTTGAGGCCGATTTAGAGGAGCTAGAGCAGGAGGCTCTCGACGATCAGATGGTGCATGCAAAGAAGGCTCCAAGTACACCTTTGCCAGAAGTACCGGGCCAGAAGCTGCCAGACAAGAACACCGAAGAGGACGAAGAAGAGGCCTTACGGAGATTGGAAGCAGAAATGGCTGCTTGATTCTTGAGCATCGTGTTATGGAAGGAAACCGAATAATTCATACGTTTTTTTGTTTTTTCTTCTTGTTAAGTTATTATTATTATTATTATTATTGATATATATTGTCATGCTGTATCTAATGCTAAATATTACAATGTTTGTTCAGTACTCACCGTCGAAAGAGCAGCAATGGCGCTGCCGATCTCGCTACCGAACTCTTGCGGGAGCAGTTCCACTTCTAACTGAAACTTCTTTGACAATGCGTGAAGAAGTGAATCAAGCCTTGAGCGGAATTGTGGCTCAAATATCACGCCTCCTGTATAGACGACCTTGGCCGTGCCGGTGAAGTTTGGAGGTTTGCTGAACATGAGCAGGCCATAAATTGCCGATGCTACCAAAGATGCGGCTCGAATAACAACGGCCGAAGCTGCGGGGTATCGACGATCCTCAGGATCCTCGAGGATTTTCCACAGATCTGGGGTGCTTACAGGCTCATGAAGTATATTTGAGACCATTTCACAGAGGTACATTCCACCCACTTGGGTTTCGAATGGCTGGAACTCGGACCGGTGGTCATTGATATCAAAAAGTGGCGATTTGATAAGTGTGATGTGTGGAGTCGTGTCCGGTCGGCCCAAGAAAGACAGTTCCGTATTTATGAGCCGATCATTTTCATGTCGGAGGTTAATATTGACGCCAGTGCCCAGCGTCAATGCCATGACACAGTGTGGAGATGCATGCATTCCGGCCACAAGAGACGAGGTTCCGTCATGAGTTACCGAGGTCGCTCTGAATTGTGGGGACAGTACTTTGTTGAACAGAGTTAGTACATCTTGGCCATCAAATTCTCGGCCAAACGACTTGCCCATGCTCTGGATTTTACCATGCAGTAACGGGAATGACCATGAAATTGCGAGAGGAGGCATTGGAATGGTAGAATGCTCAGCAGCCCACTTCTCGATGGCGGGAATCAGCTGTTTTCCAAACCAGGTGAACAGATCACTAGTCTTCACATCGTCAGTGATAGGGACAGTCAGTATGTTTGTAGAAACACAGTTTTCTTTCGAAATTGTGACATGGCGCAAACGTAAAGTCGAGCCACCAACACCAATGACCAGAACGTCGCCCGCTTCATTCCCCGTAGGGGTCTGTGTGGGCTCAGGAATCATCCACGGACCGTTCTCACATATTTTCAAATCTTTTTGCATGCGCTCGACTAACGTCTCCATGGTGTAATAAACGGAATTCCCAGGTGTACCGGATATTTTTGAAATGATTCGCAGGCTGTGTTGAAATCTAATAAGGTCCGCACACGTTTATTTCGAGGCCGCCCTCTCCTTTTGTTTACAGCACTCACCACCACCCCCATTTTGTGAACCATCATGCATGCTTGGCATTAATTAGTGGTATCATGTGATAGACGCTGTCTATATTTGGGAAGAAGCGATAACCGCCTGGGCAAAGGGTCTGATAGACTGGGGAAGCTGGCATCATCGCCATTAATAGACGAGGCCTGTACATAACGAACGGGCTTTAACCCTCTATCGAAATCAGTAAAGAGCCGTGGTGAACTGGACAGATCGTATTATAGCTTCGCATTACATCGTACCCAGCCTTTTAATTGGACGTTGTACTTAAAAATAATAGGAAATGAGTGGGCCATTGCACGTACTGAAACAGCCGCTCAAAGTCGCACTTCTGCAGCTGAAAGTGACTGCTGATAAAACCAAAAATATCGCAAATGCGCGATCCAAGATCGTCGAGGCGGCCAGCCACGGCGCAAAGCTGATTGTGCTGCCCGAATGCTGGAACAGTCCCTACGCAGTGACGGCGTTCCCCGAGTATGCCGAAGAGGTCCCGAAGGGTCCGACTACGAGCTTTTTGTCCGAGATCGCCAAGGAAACCAAGACGTTTTTAGTGGGTGGGTCATTCCCCGAAATCGACAACGGCAAGTACTACAACACGAACTTGACCTTTGGGCCGAGCGGCGAGCTTTTGGGGAAATTCCGCAAGGTGCATCTGTTTGATATCGAGGTTCCGGGCAAGATCCGGTTCAAGGAGAGCGATACACTGAGTCCTGGTGCGTCGGAGTCGCTGATTGAGCTCGAGGGATACGGCAAGATCGGCGTGGCAATCTGCTACGATATCCGGTTCCCCGAAATGACGACGCGTGCTGCGCGTCGCGGTGCTTTTGCCATGATTATCCCCGGTGCGTTCAACCTGACCACGGGTCCGGCGCATTGGCAGTTGTTGGGCCGCAGCCGAGCCGTTGACAACGAATTGTACGTTATTCTTGACTCCCCAGCGCGCGATCCCGATCCCAATGCGTACCACGCGTGGGGCCATTCGTTTGTGGCCGATCCCTGGGGATCGGTGATTGCTGAGGCCGATGAGTCCGAGAGCATCACGTATGCGGACCTGGAACCGTCGAAAATCGACGAGGTCCGCAGCTCCATTCCGGTTTACATGCAGCGCCGGTTCGATATATATCCCGACGTCAGTAAATAAAATAAGAATCAAGCCGCTGTCTAGAAGGTGATGATGACCTCTACAAATAACTTAATGACTTAATAAATTAATAAATTAACAAATATCTGATAATCGACCTTGCTTTCACGAGTCAAAAATTTTTTTTTGAACAGATGCTCTCTCGCGCAAAGGTGGTATAAAAAATAATGCAAAAACTCCGATTGATTTCTAGTTGTTCGGCCGCTTCGGCTGCGGGCTCGTGCTGCGGTCCGTCGCGTCCGACTCGTCGGTCGTGTCGGGCGGCCGCTTGCGCTTGTCCGGTTGTCGTGTCTCGTCGCTCGCCCGTTTCGGCACTTTCTTCTCCTGCTGCTCCTCGACGCAGTCGGTGTTATTGAACTCCGTGGAATGGGACGCCGGATTCACCTTACCCGGGGGGAATGCATTCGGGTAACTCGCCTTTCCCTTCGCCGCGTACGGTGAATCCTCGTGCTTCGACTCGCACTCGCTGCAGTTGCCCTCCGAGCACTCCTCGCTGTCGCAGGGGTTGTATGTCTTGTCCTTGCTGTTGCTGTCGTCCTTGTTGCTGCTGTTCTGCTCGAAGCCTGACGACGACGGCGGCATCATGAAGTCGTTGGGCACGCCGTGGCGCTGTGTGTGGTTGTTCCACCACTGGCCGGGCTCGAACCCGTTCTTGCGCTCCGTGTAGTCGTCGAAGGCCTGATGAATCCAGCTCATAGACACGTCGATGAAGGGCCCCTGGCGGTAGATCGGCTGGCACAGGGGCTTCGCCGCGCAGAACAAGATGCGTGCTCCGCTGCGCGCAGCCTTGTCGACGGAGAACGTCACGTAGGACGCAGCTTCGTCGTCGTCCTGGCTCGACTCTTCTTTCTGATCCGAGTCTCTGTTGTCGTGATCTTTGTCCTCCTGTTGCCGCTGCTGCCGCTCTGCCTGTTTCTGCGCAGTGCGTGGCGTCCGCATGAATTCCACGTAGTGATGCTTCTGTGCCTTCTCGCCTTGGATGTGGGCCTGCCCCTTGATGACGTATGCAAACGCATTCCAGTCGGACTTCACCGGAAGCTCGAGATTCGCGCCCGGATCCAGCATGCAGTCGAGAATGAGCGCCGGTGTGGCCGTCAGCATCTGGTCCGCCTTCTTGCCGAACGCACGGCCCGTCAACAGCTTCACGTTTGCGCCGGGACTCGGCTCGTGGCTCGCAATGTCCGTGTGACACAGGTTCAAATGGCTTGGATCGTTGCGTTTGAACGGCTCGGGCACGTCCATATATATCTGAATTCCACTCGCTTGCGCCTTGCCTCTCGGGGCTCCTGTGCAGCTGCTGGGTCCAGCACTGCAGCTGCCATGTTCCTGCTTGTCTTCACAACTCGAGTCGGCCATGGCCTTGACGGATCGGATCACTCCCTTGCCGACCATCAAGCTCGTGACGTCCCCCGGACCGAGCTCCAGACTATTGCTCGGCGAGTACTCGATCTTCACTCGGCCCGACAGCACATACGTGATCTTTTGGGCGCCCCGGGCTGGATGGGGTGGTCGGCCCATTTCGTCCATTTTGAAGTGCTCACATATGACAAACGGAGGCAGGCACCGGACATTGCGGTTGCCAATGCACCGTCGGACCTTTGATCCAATGCATTCGCTGGCCTCGTGGACTTTCAAGGTCCGCGTGACTCGGCGAGGCTGCATTTTCGACTCCAAAGTCGTGGTTTGCGGCGGTGCGAGCCCGCTTTGCGGTTGCTTCGACAGTTGATGTAAACTCATAGTGCCAAGTTTACAAAAAATGACGAATTCAGTAGGCAAAAGGTCGATTTTGTCTCGTCTCTTGTTCTTCTAATTTACTCGTTAATTGTTAAGTTCCGTCGATGCCAATTGGGAAAAATGCGGTGTGTGCATATGGGGGTCCACTAGCTGCTGCTGCGCGCTCCAATGAATAAGCTCCCAACCCTCAGCCTTGGCCTCTGGAAGAATGTGATGGATCTGTGTCGAATGAAAAAAAGGTTGCTATGCATCTGCTGACGAAAGCGAAAATCCTAAACTGCGAGACTGAATCTTCTCAAAAAGCGCCGAGAGCCATTATCAAAATCCTGAGTTTTTCGGTTGCGGTTACAACACGATAGCCACACCGTCCATTTCTCTTGGTTACCTCGAGTCAGCACATAAACTGGGCCGATCCTGCTGCTTCTTTTGCTCATATGATGCATGTAATGCTAGGGCACGGGCAGCTTCCACATGGTGCATTAATAGCGTGCGTGGGATCATGGTCAGGGCACGTCACCGTACATAGAATTGAGGCTACCACTGATAGCGCTCCGTACACAGCCTTAGCGCCAGGAACGCATCATGATCACAGCGAGACTTAGTATTAATTCTCGATTATAACGACGTGTCAATCACGACGATGTTACGTCCATTCTCGAACAATCTATTTCTCAATACAATTAATTTCCATAGAATTGCAGCAATACAGACCAGGCTATCATGTATGCTAGATAGATCAATGGCGAAACGTAAGCATACACACACACACGGAAGGCATCCACCACCAGTCCTCAATTATTTACACCTGGTCGTATTTACCTAGATCTGTCTATTGTACCATGTCAATAAACAACAACAAAAACTTAATTCGAAAAGGGGAAAAAATTGCCTTCTAGTTTTTCTTTTTTTATAAAAAAGGTATGTGAAATATATAAATACCACTTCCTCTTTTAGCCAGAAAGGTTCACCAGAAATGTTTAGCAGAAAGACTTGGTGTTCACAATTCTGACGAACTCAGGCTTCAAGGAAGCACCACCAACAAGGAAGCCATCGACATCCTCATCCTCACCAAGAGCGTCACAGTTCGTGTGGGTAACACTACCACCGTAGATGATTCTAGTGTTGGCCGAAACTTCGGGGGAGACCTCGTTCTTGAGATAAGCACGCAAGTGACGGTGGACGTCACGAGCATCCTCAGGAGTGGCAGTCAAGCCAGTGCCAATGGCCCAAACGGGCTCGTAGGCAATGACGACGTTCTTCCAGTCCTCGGGCTTGAGAACCTTCGAAAGAGCACCGAGCTGGTGGGAGTTGACGTCCATGGTCTTGCCAGCCTCACGCTCCTCCTTGAGCTCACCAATGCAGTAGATAACCTTGAGACCCTTCTCCAAGGCGAACTTGGCCTTGGCGGAAACAAGGGCGTCATCCTCCTTGAAGATGTGACGACGCTCAGAGTGGCCGATGATAACCCAGTCAGCACCGTTGTCCTTGATCATGGAAGGGCTGATCTCGCCAGTGAAGGCACCAGAGTCCTTGAGGTAGCAGTTCTCGGCACTGACCTCGACCTTGGAGCCCTTGGTCAAGTTAGAGGCCAAGTCCAAGTAAGGAGCGGGAACACCAACAACGACCTCGGTATTCTTGTTGAGATCAGCAGAGGTCAGGTTCTTCAAGATCTGAGTGATCTGCTCCTTGGAGCCGTTCATTTTGAAGTTACCACCAACGAAGTATTGACGAGCCATTTTTGGATATTCTGAAAATAAAGTCTAAAGGGTTGTTTCTCACACAGTTAAATATGCCTGCGGTTTCGAATGTATCTGTAGAGCGGGGTTCGACCATTGGTGGGGTACGGTCACCCGCAATAAATAATCTGAACGGTGGTGGTTTAGGTATAACGGCCAAACGCGCTGACTCAGCGGGCTACGACAGGTACACCCGCTTAAGAACGTACTTTCCGAAGGGCTCGCATTTATTCCGAGTATTGAGGCGGGTCTGACCCGATCCCCAGGTTATGCATGTAGCCCACACACAGAGTACAGGGCGCAAACGGCAAAGATCTCAATTATGAGGGGGGAAAAACGGTGTACGAGGCATTTTGCACCGCATTGCATTGTGGTTCCACTGCGGCTCTATATATATTTTTCCTGTCCACCACTTTATTGGATTTGCGTGTATATCTTACAGATAGATTGATCCAAGCGCATTAAATGCTTTTGTAATAAATATCGATTGACTTATGGAATAAGTATATTAAATAGGTACATATAAATAGTAAAAGAAAAATGCGTTTGTTGAAGAAGAAAAAAAAATTATCCCGGTTTTGTTTTCCCCCTCTGCTTGGATCTATCATGGAGGTGTTAGTTGAGTGACGGACTGATGGCGACCGAAGCTCACAGATCGCTGGGACTCCCCAGAAGATGAGTTTGATTTCCGCTTCCAGCTGAACGACTCCGATGACTGAGTGCTCTGGGAGTTTGTGGCGAGCTTACGACGTAATCCCACCAACCGCTGAGCTATTTTGGCCATCAGTGTCTCCACCATGATTCTATCCTGGTCACTCAACTCCTCAGTCTCATTTTCGGCAATAAGCAGGGACCGTAGCATCCACACAGCGGTTCCGTAGTTCATCTCACAGGCTGCTGCTGCTTCATTGAACGAATCCGAGTTACCCGAGTCTTCGGCCGCGGCCATCTCTTGCACCGCTGCGGCCTTTGCCATTTCCAGAGCCCGATCAAACAACAACGACTCGGCCGTGACTTCCGGTGCTGCCGATTCCGTCTCTGCTGTGAGCCTTTTGACCAGTGCACGCTCCGTCTCTGCGCGGTAGACACATTCGTTGAATTTATCACGAATCCACTGCACAAGAGCATTGATGCCCGGAGACGGCGTTGGGTGCTCAGTCTGCTGCTGGTCCCACCACTCGGATGCACGCGTCATTGCCTTGGCAAGAATGCTCAATGCCTTCAAATGCAGCACTAGAGACTCATTCGCAAGGGTCATCTGGTAGAACGGATCGATATATGAGCCAGGACTAGGACTGGGGCGAAGATCGGCTTGCTCTTCCGACAGAGGAGTGCCCGTGCGGCTTCTTTCGAGCTCACCCGGCTCGTGCATAGCGTCGCGGTCATTGTCGTCGAGATCCAGCTGCATATATTTCACCTCTGCATAGAGAGAAACAACTTTGGCTATGGTTGCGAGTTGTTCTAACTCGTCAATTGCCTGCTTCTCATTGGTCTGAGGTGAGCCCGTGAAGAGCAACGAGATGCCGTCTCCCAATGCAGGGTTCGCACCGCCATGCATTGTCGATCCTGGTGCCATTGTGGATGGTGAACCGGCATTTGGGTCAGCCTTAGCCCCAAAGAGACGTGCTGAGGATTTGAGCAGTGCCTGAGCAAGCGCGTTCGTGGGTGAAGCACCATATGCAATGGAGGACAGCCGTCGACGACGAGGAGCTTGGTCGGGATTTGTCAGTCGTCGCTGGGGTAGGCCAGGAGGGGCCTGGAGATCATCGGCTAAAGCGTTGACCTCGACCATGCGCTTCTCGATGAAGACATACTCATTCTCGGAGTCTCCTGTTTTGCCTTCGCCACGATCACCGTGCTTTTTGTTAAGATTAGTACCTCTATGGCGGTGTTTTGATGCTGCATTAGTTGCATTCGTTGCGTTAGTAGCAACAGCAGATGCAGTAGCTGCAGCATCTGGAGATCGCGGTGACTTATGCTTCGTCTCTGACGATTCTGGCGACGGTGTAGGTGACTCAATGGCGTAGCAGTTCGCACCCTGACGCCGTAAATACTGAGAGTATGTAATTCCGCTGCCATCGCTTTCGGCCGAATCATCCATGCGGTGGCTTTTGATGCTCGCTTGTTGACTGCTAGCTTTGCTGTTGTTTGAGGCCGAGCTCTTTGTCGGCTCTAAACGCGCATCCCCACTCGTCAAACCGGACGCAATATTGTTGTTAGCAGAGGCATCGCCATTCTTAGCAGAGGCACTATCGTTGTTAGCAGAGGGTGAGCCCGTCTTGGCGGTGATAATGTCGCTAGTGTCATTGGTATTATTTTTGTTGGGTTTGTTGTCGCTGCTGTTGCTGCGCGCAATATATTTCGTCTTGCTCATGCTGCCGAGCTCAGCGCTGGAGAAGTTCTCGGACCAGGCCGCTCGCTTAAAAAAGTCGTTAAAATTCATTCGGTCATTAGGTTGGCGTTTCAGCAGGCCGCGCACAATCTCCTCGATGTCCTGCTCTACGGGGAACGGGAACGTGATCTGGTCCTTGCTGCTGTCGATTTTCCGGATCAGTTCTAGATGGTTCACTGCCGGAAATGGTGGCTTCCCCGTGGCCATTTCGAAGGTCACTGCCCCGACGCTCCACAGATCGGCCTTTGCATTGTACTTCTCGTAGTTCAGAATCTCCGGTGCCATGTACAGCGGCGAGCCACACAGCGTCTCGGCCATCGAGGTCGACGGCAGGAATCGCGCGAAGCCGAAATCGGCGATTTTCACGACAGGAAGGTCCCAACTGCCAGCATATCCGAGAGCCATGGCCTCTTCGGGGCTGCTCGCGCCCGGTTTCAGCAGCAGATTCTGGGGCTTGACGTCACGGTGAACAATGTCGTGTTCGCGAAGAAACGCCAGAGAGCATGCGAGCTGTGCGAGGAAATGCCGCACGAGATGTGGGTGTAAACCGCTCTGATTCGACGGGTACCGCGCATATACGTCGGCAATGTCCGGATTTCGCTTGATAAGGTGCTGCTTTTTGCGGATAAAGTACGAGAGGTCGCCAAGCGAGCAGTACTCCATGATGAGGTTGAAGTCCGTCGATGTTTTGACGACGTCGATGAGGTGCACAACGTGAGGGTGCTTCATCTGCTTGAGGATCGCCATCTCCGCTTCAAAAATGCCCATCAACCGCTTTTCCTTCTTGAGATGCGATCGTTGCACGACTTTGATGGCGACTTTTTGGCGCTGCTCACTACTATGTCGTCCCATTTTCGGGCTTTCCGAGCCTTTCGCTACACTGTGCAGGTCTCCGCCCCATTCACCCTTGTAAACCGTGGCAAAGCTGCCCTTGCCAATTCGTTCAGTGATTATAAAGCCCGTATCGTGCTGGTGATGCCGAGAACTATGTCTTCGGGGCGTCGAGCTCCCCGTATTTGGTGATCTTGAATGTGGCGACGATATGTTGTGAGAAGTCGGCGATTTGTGGTCGGCTGTTTCTGTCGTGAGCACAGCTGGCTCTGGTTGGAAATGACCCGTTTTGGCTATCGCAATGCCGTTGTCCGGCTGCGGATGTTCCGGGTTATCGGATTCCCGATTTACGGTAGCGTCTTGGACTTCCATTGATAAGCTTCTAGAATTTGAGGAAGATGCAGCGGCGTCCAATGAGGTTGTAAAATGATTGGCACTTGGTTTGTGTATTCAAATAGGTACTTTTTTTTATATTTTTTTTGTGTGACGGAAACTACGTCGAGAGTTCAATAAATGTACGCGATAAGGAGGACAGCGTTGAAATGAATATGCTCTACTGACGCGTAGCGATTCGTGCAGCAGCAATTGATCTCCTCAATTGGTGTTCTGACCTTGGACTTCTGAATTCTTAGCAAAAAGTTTTTGTATCCGATATCCAGCGCAAGTGAATGACGCAATCCGCTAGTTCATTGTATGATAAGAAGAATCGGTTATATTAGGTCGGGCACCCAAAATATCGGACGGTGGTAAGGTGAAGCGTGACTGTTGTCACTGTTGGGAAACGGATACTGGGCTAGGGCCGACTGTCAAGGGTACCTAGGTGCGAGGTCACTAATAATTAAGATAGTGGCGCGACGTCACATGCATCCATTATGATGTATTCATGGCCTGGGCTGTCCTGCTCCACGCCCCACCGGCATCATCTCACACACCCTCTACTAAGCCGGAGGAGTCCTCGCTAGCATAAGGCAAAACGTGCGTGCACCACTTACTTCTCCATACTCTCTATAAACAATGGAGGTATGTATTATATTAGGAATTGAGTCATATATGTTTACACATATTCAGTAATTTTCTAATTGAGTACTTTCGGAAATGTTTTCAAAAAAAACTGCTCTCATACTTAATTGTTTTTTTTCTCTCGAGTTCACGGGATTGTTACATGCACAATTGCCTATAAACCATTATATGTGTAGAGTCACAACAAAAAACATCGCTGCTGCCTTGATATGAGCCTTGGTTTTGTACCCGCGGTCCATTACGTATGCATGCTTTTATTAATCTGTGTTTGGTAGATGTAGATATGCAGAATATTATGTTGACAACACAACAAATCCAGATCCCTAAGATCTCCGCGAGGAAACCTATATGTGTGGTTTCTGATAAATAAAGCCTAATAACATCCGATCCATTGTTTTTTGTGCGCAATTGAGGCAATTTTAAAAAAAGATGCTACAGATTCTTGCGAAGAAAATTTCTCCTGTATATCGGGATGCTAGACGTCATTTGCTCACGTCAGAATCCATGCAGCATTAATTGGCTTATTGGGTATTGATTTCTCGGAACGATGCATCTGCCTCATCTCATACGCATGTTCCGTGAGTCAGCGACGGATGCTAATCACCGCTCTTACTAGATACACTTTTTTTGAGGCACCATAAACCCTGATGCCTGATTTCTAAGTGCGCATATTGGCAGGGTGTATGTTAACAGTATTTTTATTCTGAGTTAAGAATGGATCAGGGCGCCGTTGTTTCGAGAAATGATCTTTTCGGGTACTCAGAAGACGAGCACAGAGTCGAGGGTCCTGTATTAATTAATCCTCTTTTCGACTTTGTTGAGGTTGACGTCGAGAACGATCAATCGGGAAACGAGTCCAATAATGAGTTCGAACATGAGGCCACGGAAATTCAAAATGATAATCCAGATGCTGGATTGCTGGAATTCCAGTTATTTGCCGGATCAGGTCCGACGAGTGTGAACCTTAATCAACCAAAGGAGATCGAGCATAAAGGACGGCCGCTTGAATACTATATTTTTAAATCAAGCCCCTCAAAACGACAAGCCTACGAGTCTACCGCAGTTAGTGGAGACTCTGTCATTGAGGAGGCTGTTTTCTGGCAACAATTATTTGACAAGAGGCCCATTGCACCGGACGTCAATCAGGACTATGTACCGAAAAAGCGCAAATGCCGGCCCGGAAAGCAAGCCAGAACCAACCGGTTGTTAAAAAATAAGCGATTAGAACAAGAAAGGAGAGAAGCGCAAGAGAGACTGAAGAATCGTCGACGAAAGGGGTTTCAATTCAACAGAAAACCACGAAGATGATATTTGTTGCTTGACTATCTGCTATTATTACTTTTTTTATTTAAATTATTTATTGATGTATTTAGTGAACACAGCATGCACGTCAGCCACGTCCCGCGCGCTGGAGAGAATGCTTTCCTTATTTGCGATCATTGTCTTCATAGCAGTCTGGTTCGTCACAGACATTGTCCTGAGCTTTTGGTCTAATTGGGCCCCAACGGTCTTCCAGAATATGTCCTCATGAACATTTTTCTCTATTTCTTGCTTTTCGGCGCTAGGTCTCTCGCTGGTATTTTCTTGATTGCCGGTAGCTTTCTTGTTACTACCTTGCGCTGATCGAGCCTTCAGGTCGTCTTCTATGGTCTTAAGGGTCACGACGACTTTGCATCGTTTTTGTGCATCAGCAAATGCCTGTTCATTATCTATTGCTGAATTACCAACTCGGCTGAGCTGAAGCACAGTGGTACCAATGAGAGCTTTAATATGCGTGCCCACAGTATCATCTAGATTCGCCCCTAATGACAGCATTGTCATCGCCGCCAATCTTGCCTGACTGGGTGCGATTCCATTAAAGCCTTTGATAAGTGCAGAAGCTGCGTTCACTAGTCCTGACCTCAATGCTGGAATGTGCTTCTCAAACTGCTGTACAGCATCGAGTTTGAGGAGATCAGGTGTTTCCACAACTAGCTTCGCCAAGGTTTTGATTGAGTATGCATTGCGCAGCATGGCTGCACCAGGTCCTTCTGGACTATGACTCGACTCGCGTTTATAGTCTTCACTTTGAGCTTGTAAAGCGAGCTGTAGGTACCAATTCATAGCCCGTGCAAGTGACGCTGCTCTGTGCAGATTCTCACCCGCTGTATACAAATCATTGGCACGATTGAAAGGATCAAGAAAGTCTCGATCAAGTTTTGTCACTGTGCTGTTCACGTCCTCGATTGATGGTCTTAACTGTTCTACTTGTTCAGCTATGTCTCTGGTTCGTTTCGCATGAGCTAATAAATCACCAGTATTTTCTTTGCAGGTCGCTTCCATACGATGGTCTATTTCATCAAGATCATATTTTATGCGTGTCAGCGCTGGTCCCACTTCAACTTTTGTATCCTGGGCCGTAGTTGTTTCCCGGATCAGCCGATTCGCTATGATCTCTGGCCGAAAATCTGACGAAAGATACTCATTAAGGTCGATGTGGTGAGCCATTCTTATTCTCGAGAACTAACAAGGTTGATTTGGCCTGCAATCAAAATGCTGAATGAGGTATGCAAATGCGCGTACACTGTATGTATTTCGCACTGATGATACCTATAACGTGTGCAGGTTGTTAGTGCTTCCTCTCACCCACATTCGCAAGGGCAAGGGGAAATTGGACCAGGAATATTTCAATCCACAAAAGAAAATTATAAGTAAATAATAAATAACAGAAATATTTGTGGCTTTAGTGACTCGAGAATCAAGTTAGTCTCACATTTTTATTTCATTAACAAACTAGATCAGTACTGTGAATACCATGTTCAAATTCGACTTCGGTGGTGACTCTGAATCGTCGAACAATGATGCGAATCAGGTTAAAAATGATTCTGAACTACTTCCTGCTCAACTTTGTTCGCTCCAATTACTAGCTGATCGTGCACCGCGAATTTCATATACCAAGGATTCGTATGGCATTCCCCGACGTGATTTGTTTGACGTACGCTATGAACTGATGAGCGCCGATGACATGAGTGAAGAGGAGAAGCTGCTTCTCTCTGGAGCCGAGGACGTCCGAAAAACAGTATATGAAGGCGGACTCAAAGTCTGGGAAGGAACAAATGATTTACTCGATATCATCACTCAAAAGTCCGACATCATTAAAGAGGCCCCTACTAATTGCATTGAGTTAGGTTGCGGCGCTGGGTTGCCGATCTGTTATTTATTCCATCAAGCAATTGAACAGGGTCGATCTGGCAAATTTGTATTGGCTGATTACAATTCTGCTGTGTTGAGACTGCTGACAATGCCTAATCTAGTATTGAGCTGGCTAGCCGCAACCAAGAACGAACTTGTCACGGAAGATCATGGTGAACTTGCCATTACCCCGGAAATAATTGAATCTCTTCAGGCTGATCTGAATGCACGTTCAGTAGATGTACAGTTTGTTGCGGGAGCTTGGTCCGCTGCATTTAGCGAGCTTGTCGGCAATGGCACTTACGACCTTGTCCTTGCATCTGAAACTATCTACTCTCTTGACTCTATCAAGGAGTTTACAAGTGTGCTACAAAACTCGTTGAAGTCTAATACCGGTATTGGCTTGGTTGCTGCTAAAAAGGTGTACTTTGGTGTTGGCGGCGGAATCGTTGAATTCGAATTGTTGTTAGACGAACGCAAGATGCCCCATCAAATCGTTTATGAGAAGGGTAATGTTGGGCGAGTGGTCCTACAAGTGATGGCGCCATCTTCATAGTAGTTTTAGTTATTGCGGAAATTACGATCTCTTTCTTATTTATTTTATCATTTGGCCTAATTTGTTTTTTTGTATGTCTTGTTTTCTCCACTATATGACAAGAAACTAAAATACCATGTATGTGTTGTGATTTAACTTGATTTTACTTCTCCATATATTCTTTGGCAAAAACAACTATGTAGATTTCATTAGTATTTTTACTCAGCTTTCAAACATACTGATAAGAGCTGCCGAATCGAGATGATCCTCTGTTTGTTGGTTACGCATGCTAAGCCTCTGCTCGGTGCGCTTCTTGTTGCGAGCTCGAGACTGTTCGTCAATTTCGAGCACACGGCATTGAGACAAGAACTCCATAAACATGCCTCGCTGCTGGCGCAAGGATTTTGCCATCGACATGGCATTCTCAAATTCCTCGAGGCGCTCATTACTTGCTAGATTGCCGAGCAGTGATGCGAGCTCCTGGATAGGCGATGGTTGAGTAGCAGGGAGTTGCGCATAAATCAATGTAAGTATGGTTCCAACTTCCAGATGTGACTCTGAATAATAAGGGTCAGCCAGAATAGTCAAACACGCAGGCATTATCTCAGTGATAATTACTGGTGCAATCTCGTCCATGATCTCAATTGGAGGACCAGCCAACAGGTGACGGACAATAAGACAAGTATTAAAACAGCATCGGCTGTCTTTGAATACCATCAAATGCTTTGCTAAACGTAGAACCTCAATCATAATCACAGGGGTATTACGGCAGACCTGACGAACCTGCGCCTTCTGAGAAACTTCGGGGTTCTCTGATGTGATATCTCTAGGATCCATTCGGGCGCTGGACTGACCAACCAGGTCGATAAGCAATCGATCAACGATTGCAGTCAACTGTCTCAAAAGATGTTCTTCCATCATTTCTTCACTAAGATCTTCGTCATTTGGATTCTCATTTTCCTCAAGCTGGAAACCTGACGCCTCTTGCTTTTGCCACATATTTACAAGTACTCCATCTATTGTTCGCAAAAACGGGGGCAAGAATTCTGTCAAAAATGGAGCAACGTACGGAATCGGACAGTTTTTCACAACGTTTCGTACCGTCAATGATATCATATGGCGCCAGGCATGGCTCGTGATGCCCTCAGTATTGCTCGCAAGAGCCTGACACAACATCGTTCCGATGTTAGGAAGCTCATACATAGTTTCCTCGAGTTGAGAGATGCTTCCTAATGTTAAAAATGTGTATTCGCGTGTATAGCGGACAATGTGACCGACCGAATCGGCAAAGTCACGTAATGTCTTCGATGCCGCGAGGCTGGCATTCTCAAATTCATCCTTAGTCTGCATAGAAATCCCCACTTGCCAGAATCTCTCTGTACAACTAGATCTTACAAACGTTTGAACTTCAGGTGGAAGCTGGGTCCAATTTGCCGGATTGTGATAAGCCATGATTTGCGTTATCAACTGCAAGATATGTGGCAATATAGCCTGTATCCGTGGCTTCCACATACTCAATAGATGCAAATACTCGGGCGATCGATGATCTAACCGTTCAATAGTATATTGAATAAAAATACGTGAAGGTCGAATCGGGAAGATGGCCTGCCATTTTTGCTTCAGTTCTTGCTTCAGAGCACGACCTGCGTCGTCCATAGGGGTTTCTAAAAGATTGGTCGAAGCCGTGATGCCTCTTTGCCGGAAATATTGGTCAATCTGAACAACGCCAACTCGTTCCATGAACCATTCGAGATCAGCAAGACCTTTCATGGTCGTTTCATCCGTCCATCTCGCCAATACTGGGTCCACAATGCTAGAAAACTTTTCTGCCTTGTTAGGCATCGGCGATCGCTGGGAAGCTACAAGCAAAAAGCTTTTGAAGCTCACGCTTTCATGCTCACGAATGTTCTTGGAGACGATAAGATTGGAAATAACTCTCTCCAAATCATCATAGATTTTGGCCAATGAGGCTGGCACCATGTATGCGAGGCGATTGAGTTCGGTGCCGCTGGCCATTCTAAGCTCCGTGATTTTTTCTCTTTGCTGGTCGAACTCAGGAGTTTCGGGCGGCAAGTCGTACGTACAAGACTCAAGGACTCGTTCCAAGATTTTGAGGAGCAACTCGTCATTTTCCTTCAACAAGGGAGCGAATTGAACGAGGCATTCGATGATTTTGCGCTGTAAGACCAAATCGACAACGCGCAGTGCAAGCATTTCCTCGGCCCATCGAGCCATATAGCTCAAAACTTGGTCGCTACGTTCAGCACGCTCTTCGTTGCTAGCCCAAATCTGCCAACGGGAGACACCGCGAATCGCGGATTCCACAATGACTAGTTGGGCACTGCCGAGAATAAAGGCCGGGTCCGAATGGTCAGGGAGATCGGCATTCATTGTCTTCCACCCGTTTTCTGTTTGGAAATACTCAATCATTTTTTCGTGTAGGAACTCCATGCCATCTATGGGGATGCGGCAAATAATGAGGCGCAGAATGTCCTCCATGTACCGTTGGTAATTTTTGCAGAACTGGACCTTTTCTTGCTGGGAATCAAAATCCATATCTAGGTATTGCGAAGTCAAATTATCGCTTGGCAATTCATCGTAGCTGATGCAGCGCTCTGCAGCAATGCGCAGAAGATCGGGGAACAACGACTCCACGTCGGTTTTGCGCGCGAATTTCTCCAATCGCAACACCGAGCACCAGAACTGGAGGACGAGGCCACTCACCATGAGGCTGGGATGCTTTGTGATCTCCAGCATGAGCTTGAAGTAACCGGTCAGGTTAGAGTTGTCTGGCAACGGCGGAGTCTTTGGGTTCTCGATGAAATCGCCGAGCGTCGTGATAAGCTCCACAAACTTCTTCGAAAACACGTACTCCATATCCTCTGCAGCATCTTCGGTCATAGCAGTGCGCTCATAAGACCGCGAGTATACATCCAGTAGCCATTCAACGCCCTCGGGCAAGAACACGGAACCAACGATGGAAGAAAAGTCGCCCGCATCGGTGTAGCTGCGCGTGTTGAACATGATGTGAAGGCAGTCGCAGGTCAGAGCACGGATCATGACGTTGCTGTGTTTTACAGTCTGCACGAGCACAGACAGAACTTTTGAAGACAAAATCGATACGGTCGGCACCCACTTAAGCGTCGTCTTAATCGTCTCAATGAGGCGCAACAGCAGCTTCTCGTCGTCGGTTTTAGGTACCGCAAATACAAACCGTTGCAACCATCCGTCGCCCGAGCTAGACGGTGCTCGGAGTCGTTCCAGGCCAGGGGCACGTGCTGCATAGATCTCGGCGAGATCGCTCACAGACGCTACGATTTCAATGGTCTGTGAGCTCAACGCACTCATTCTTCGTGCCGCCACGGGGTCGTCAAGCAGGTAGATGTCCTCAAACAAGTAGCGGAGCACGGACAGCGCAAACTCCTGCGAAACAGGCTGGCCGCTGGACCACAGCTCTAACAGCTGTGCATCCATGTCGACCCAGCCATCAGTGGGTGCCACATCGCCTTCCTCAGCACTGGCACGCGCATCCACGCCCCACACGCGTTTCGCCACAGATACCCAGAGATACGCGACTTTTTCGCGTATGTAGTGCGGATCTTGAGGCTGTAAACGCAGCGCAAGTTGCACGACCCATTCACGCACAGCCAGGCGTTTAGCATCATCAAATAAATGGAACTGGTAGGTGACGCAGTTTTCTAAGAGCGTGAGTCCAAAATGGCGGACAAAGTTATTTGGTTGGTTTCCATCCACCGTCTCCGTGTTCAGATTCCATCCGATCAAAGCAGTATCCTCCCGGGATTTCAGTGTCTCCAGGAACGCCTGTGCCTCGTGACGTGCACTGGATGAGGACGCCGGGTTGTGGACTGTATTAAGCGCCGTTGTTATTTGAGCAATGGCGTTCGCGTCCGAATTCATTGTGAAGCAAGGTAAGTGTTTCAGCGATTCGGAAATTGGAGCAAGAAATGAATGTGATGCGAATCCAGTTCTCTACAGGTTTTGTTTTTGTTTCCTTCCACCTTTTTCTCAACAATATAGAGGTAAAACTCCGTTCTTTTTTGGGATGTCTTCGAAAAAAAATACAATCAAAACAACTCGTACAACAATTAATCCCCGCACGAAAGTTATAACAATCTAATTCCGGCTTACGTCCTAATTATTCCTAGCGAGTCTCACTGTCGGACAAGGATGCGGACAGGGATGAGGTTTGTGCCTGTAATCGTCAGTTTCTACGTTTCAGAACTAACAAGACCTTACTAACCACAAACACACAATCAAAAACACAAAGCCAAGAAAGCGTTGTGGCTGTTGTCGTTGAGGTTGTGGGATGGAACAAGGGTACGTCGCAGTAGACGTAATGTGTGTGCACGACAGAATACGCGAGCAGTTTGTTTTCTAAGGTTTGATTTGGGGAGGGTTAGATAATAGCAGACCGGCCCCAGCATGCATACCCTGAACCCACAAGGGGCATAGAAGAAGAAAACGCTGGCAAAAACCTACTGCTCGAGATCTTATCCCGGCCGACACGCAGATCAGCCTCTATGTGCGCTCGGGGGACCGTGCCTTACCCTGACAGCTAAAATACCAGCGCGTGCCGGTCTTATATGCCTATGGGTGTCAGTTTGAAATGTCTCACTTTCTCTTGCATGGTACCGCCGCTAAACCATCACAGTGCAAACTATAGAATCTGGTCCATGTCCAAACCAAACCAAGTAAGGTTTGCTCCATTTCTATAGAAAATAGTAGTTATAATATTTAATCATATCTGATACAACAAAGATGATTGACTGTAAATCAGGCGACAGTAGAAATTCCGCAGCCGCTTCTGAAGTCTATATAAGCCCATCACCATTCATCAGTCAAACAGAATAACCTGTCGAATGACCTCGGCCCTGTCAAGCCGGTCGAATCCTTCGTTTATCTCGTCTAGCTTGATGGTTGCGGACAGAAGTTTGTCGACAGGCAGCCGGCCCTGCTGGAACAGGCTGATGAAGCGGGGGATGTCCCGCACAGGCACAGCGCTACCCATGTAACTACCGGCCAGTCTACGCTCCTGGCCAACGAGCAGGGCCACATCAACGCCGAGCTCGGCACCTCCGGGCGGCAGGCCAGCCGTAGTCGTCTGTCCTCCAGGACGAGTCATGGCTACGGCTGATTTCAGAGCCTTGATCACACCGGCCGTCTCAATGGCATGGTGAACACCAACACCATCAGCTAGCGCTTTGACCTGTTCGATTGCGTCAGGACTCGCAGCGTTAACCGTGTGTGTCGCCCCAATGTCTCGAGCAAACTTCAGCTTGTCCTCGCTCAGATCAACAGCAATGATCTGCGAGGCTCCCGCTGCTCGAGCCCCCATAATGGCCGCAAGACCGACTCCACCAAGACCAACCACGGCTACAGTGTCGCCTACCTTGATCTGGGCAGTGTTGATCGCGGCGCCAGCACCGGTCATGACGGCACAGCCAAACAAGGCAGCATACTTCCAGTCCAAAGACTTGGGGATCTTCACAATTGACTCAGGTGCGACCACAGCGTACTCAGAAAAGGCACTGTCTCCGAGATGATGGAAGACCGGCTTGTTATCAGCGTCTTTTAACCGGATCGTGCCATCCATAAGCTCACCCTTGCCATTGGCAGCGGCACCTTTTCCACAAAGGGCCGGACGACCGGCCGCACAGGGAACACAGTGGCCGCAGTTCGGACTGAAAACAAGCACAACGTGATCTCCAACCTCGACACGTCCTGCTGGGACGTTTTCACCAACCGCGATCACTTCTCCGGCTGCTTCATGGCCCAGGGCCATGGGCATAGGCCGTTTTCTCGAACCGTTGATCACGGACAAATCACTGTGACACAAACTTGCTGCCTTGATTTTCAGCAAGACGTTAGAAGGCCCGGGGCCGTCAATCTTGAGTTCTTCGATCTTCAGAGGCTTCGATTTCGCATACGGCCGTTCCAGACCCATCTCTCGGAGCACAGCGGCTCTGGTTGTGATTTCCTCACTCGAGTTTGCTCCCATGTTTTCAGTACGTGTATAAAAGAAACGTGAGAATAAAAAAATAATAAGTCAAATACTGACACAAATGATCAATGATGTGGAACTTTGACTAGCCTGGCTCTTATCTATTTATAAGATTTGGGGTAGCGCGGGGAAGGTGCATTAAGCGAACATGTGACCTGCGCTCGGGCGGGATCAGCCGAGATTAGTTGTTGCAGAACCGTCAAATGCGGTGCTGAGCCCATCGGTGTCGGTTTGCACGGCTGAAATATGAATTCATGCACTAAATTGAGCTCAAATGCGGAATACTTCGCACACCGATTGCTTGCATGCTGGATCCAGGTGTTGTCGGTGATGCCTCGGCAGTATTCTTCTCTAAACGCAAGAATAATTATAGAAAATAGTGAATACTGTTAGTGCTCGCTTAGCTTAGTATTCTTCTGGTTTCATTTTATCCTCAGGTGTTTTTTGTATAGGATGCAATGATCTTGCCATACCAAATATAAACAAATATCATCAAAATCAATCATTAACGTCCAAAATCAAATCGTTGTTCAGTTAATAGGGGATATCTCTAAACTACCACCACGAAGAGTGTGGACTGTATCATAATTTTTTCTCGGTAATCTAGTATTCGGTGGCTATTAACTGATTTGGATATGCCGTTGAGTGACAGATGATGAATTAGGCAAAATCACAGATATTGTGGTTAGGGGAGATCTGGCCTAGTCCTTGGGCCACAAAATCGATCACAGCTTTATCAACCACACGATCCCTGCTTGATATATTGTGAACACCTCCTTAGTATGGATAAGTTCGTTCTCAAAGAGGTTGTCGAAGTGCCCAAAATGGGCCTTCGTGCTCTGAAATATCAACACACCCCGACAAATCTTATTCATTTGCACGTCGAAAAGCCGGGCGATGCAAATCGAGTCTTTTCACTAGCATTTAAGACCGACGCTCCCGACAAAACGGGTGTGCCCCATATTCTCGAGCACACAACTCTGTGTGGCTCTGAAAAATACCCCGTAAGAGACCCGTTTTTCAAAATGATGATGAGATCTCTAGCCAATTTCATGAACGCCATGACGGCGTTTGACTATACTTATTACCCCTTTGCCACAACCAACAAGGCAGATTACGCCAATCTGCAGAAAGTTTACATGGATAGTGTTTTCAAGCCGCTTCTGAGAGAACAGGATTTCCAACAGGAAGGCTGGCGCTTAGAGCCTGCTGATTTGGCCAAGGCTGGAGAGTCGCCCTTAGTCTTCAAGGGTGTTGTATACAACGAGATGAAGGGCCAAATGTCCATGCCATCCTATCAGTACTACATGGCTTGGTTCATGTCGCTTTATCCTTCGATGCAATACTCGGCAGGTGATCCGCAGCACATACCCGACCTGAAGTATGAGGACTTGGTTAAGTTCCATCGTGATCACTACAACCCAAGTAACTGCTTCACGTTCAGTTACGGTGATTTCAAGGCAGAGGAAGCCATGCTGCCGCTCAATGAGTACCTTGATTCTGCTGAAAACCGCATTGCCACATCTTATGTTCACAGTAAAGTTCCGATGCCTGTAGAGCTTGTGGAAAACAAATACCACAAGGTCGCTGGTCCGTTGGACCCCATGACAGCATCGGATCGTCAGCACAAAATCTCGCTGACTTGGTACGTCGGGCCTGCATCTGATTTGACCCAGACTATGATCTGGCGCATTTTGGGCCTCCTGCTGACAGATGGTCATGCGTCTCCGTTTTATCAGTCGCTTATCGATGCCGGTATTGGACCTGAATTCTCTGTAAACACTGGTTTTGAGGAGACGCCGGGTAGGCTCTTATTCACCATAGGTCTCGAGGGAATTCCTGAATCCAAAGTACCTCAGTTCAAGCAAGCTGTGTTTGACACTGTGGATAAAATCATCGCTGATGGGTTTGCATCTGAGCGCGTAGATGCTCTGCTGCATCAAGCAGAGCTAGGTGACCGTGAAGTCGACGCTAACTACGGTATGAGCTTACTGCATAAGATGGTCGGTCGAGCGTTCCACCCGAACGGAGACTTTATGAAGGTTGTAGACAACGAGAAGCTGCTTAACACATTCAAGGCGAAGCTTGCTGAGAATCCGCGACTTTTCCAGGACGAATTGCAGAAGTTCATTGGCAAAGATAAGCCCTACTTCCAGTTTGAAATGGCCCCATCTCAGACGTACGATGCTGATCGCACGGCTGCAGAGGAGAAGCTATTGGCGACAAAACTTGCTTCTATGACTGACGAGGAGAAGGCATTGGCCATTTCGAAAGCAAAGGAACTTGAAAAGGCCGCGCATGCGAAACAAGACCTTGATGTGCTCCCCACAGTGACGACCGAGGATATTTCCAAAGAGATTCGTAAATATCCTGTGTCAAAATCTAAGCTCTCTAACAACATTCCATTGACAACACGTGAGACAGGAACGCAGGGCATTTCTTATGTACGCCTCATGCGTGATATCAGTTCATTACCCAAAGAGTTGGTCCCCTATTTGATGCTATACACTGAGGCTCTCATGAGTGTTGGCACTCAGAACCATTCAATGGCTGAGCTGGAAGATTTGATTAAGCTGAACACTGGAAACATTAGCTCCAGCCCCAGCATCCGAGCCTGGGGCAATGTTGAGTTGGGCTACGGCGCTAGTGCTCTGGACACTAAGGTGCCGCAGATGTACAATTTGCTAACTGAGCTCATCACACAGCCAAAGCTCGACAATGTCAGCAAGTTGAAGGTTATTTTAGACTCAAGTGCTGCCAACATCACGAACTCATTGTCTGATAGTGGTCACAAGTACGCTATTAGCCGAGCTGGTGCAGCTCTCAATGCACATAAGGCAGCGGGTGACCAGCTCAGTGGCTTCTCATTTGTCCAACTTGTCCAAAAGCTGGCTACTAAGTCTGAAGCGGACCTTGCCTCTGAGCTTGTTCCCAAACTTGAGAAGATTCATGCATTGCCTTGGGCTTTCCGTGGAGTCGGCTTGACTCAGACAAAATCTCTGGGCGTTCATGACACTCATGTCTCTCAACTCGATCAGCTTATTAGTACGTTAGGTGCATCTGTTGCTCCGGAAGCTCCGACTGTGTCCGACCTCTACTCTCCCGAAATTCAGACTAAACTTCAGCAGACTTGGCCCACAGGTCCCCACAAGACAATGGTGAGTTTGCCCTCTTTCCAAGTTAGCCACGTTGGCGCTGCTGTTCGGGGTAGTCCTGAATCTATGAATAGTAAGGATCATGCGGCTTTGCAGATTCTTGCAAACCTTTTGACTCATAAGCATTTACACACCGAGATCCGTGAGAAGGGCGGTGCTTACGGTGGCGGTGCCAAGTATGACGCACTTGACGGTGTGTTCACAATGTACTCATACCGTGATCCGACTCCTGCCAATACTCTTGAGGTTATGAGCAAGGCCGGTGAATGGGCTGCGTCACATAAGTTCACAGAAAGAGAAGTCGAGGAAGGAAAGATTGGAATTTTCCAATCTGTGGACAGTCCCATAAGCCCGCGCAATGAAATTATCTCGAGCCTTGGCTTGAGAAGCACTGACGAAGAGCGTCAACAGCGCCGTGAAAACCTACTTAGGGTAACTCCGGCTGATCTTAATCGTGTTGCTGATCAGTTCTTGAAGCCAAATCTTGCGAAGGAAAATGAAAACGCCATTTGTGTTATCGGTCCTGGTGAAACCCCCAAGGAGTGGACGAGTATCGCTCTGTAATGGCTCACTCTATGCACATAGTAGAAATATATACAAATAAATTAAGCTATTAAAAGAAATAGAACTTAGAACTTGTTCTGCAGTGAGAACGCAGTCGATTTTACATAGCAATTGACATATTTGATTAATGTGCGAGAAGTTTCAGGCACACTTCCAAATTTACGCCATGTTCTTTGCTTAGCAAATGCGGAGCTGCTAAATTTGGTTCTGTCGAAAAGTTTCCAGGGTTCGGGAGACTGATACGCATAATGCTTATCAAGATCAGCCGGGTTTGCATGATCTGCGCGGCCGTATTGAATTGGATATGAACCCCATAACGTATTCTTCAAAATGCTTCCGAGTACGGAGATTGATACAGAATTAGTCGAGTGGGCTCGTGCGAACCTACCCAAAATCCCTGAACATGAAGGAAAATTTTATGACCAGAAAATAAGTGGTATGCTTGTCAAACCGGGCCCCAAATCTTATGAATATGAGACACAAATAAAGCAAAAATGTGAGGACTACGGAAGTATCCAGTACAGTCATTTTCCATCCGCTGATGAATATTTGCATGCACGAAGCGAATTTGCTAAAAAGTATCTGTTGGGCAAAGCTGGCAAGCGTGTACTTCTAGAAAACCCAGTACATATAAACTTTGGCTACAACATTGCGGTTGGTGAGAACTTCTATGCGAACTTCAATTGCACTTTCCTCGACTGGTCTGTCATAAATATCGGCGATAATGTTGCGCTCGGTCCTAATTGCACGTTGTCGTGTGTAAATCATCCGCTTGATGGAGATCACAGAAGCTCTAATCTCGGTTTGTATGCATTCCCAATTGTGATTGAAGACAACGTCTGGGTCGGTGCTAACGTCGTGATTCTTGCTGGTGTGCAAATAGGAGAGGGATCGGTCGTCGGTGCCGGTTCCGTGGTCACTAAGAGCATCCCGCCGCATGTAATTGTGGCCGGCAATCCAGCAAAGATCATAGGCAGATCACAAGGCCGCAACATGCCGGACCCGATCAAAGGGCCTTGAACTAAGCCTGTATCACTAAATCAACTCTAAAAGAATCAATATATAGTTACAGAGAAAACTACATTGTGTGTTTGCTGGAGTATGAATGCAGACATATGAAACTGCCATATGCGTCACTACTGAATCTGCTCAAAGTACAAACTTTCGTTTGTCCTTATCCATATGCGGATGATGTTCGAACTCAACTTCGTCTCTAATACCGTGCTGCAATCTGCGAAGACGTAATGTGAATTGAGGACCCAATTCCTGCAATCCAACGCGTTGCTCGTTTTTGAAGACATAGCGATGCCGTCTGAAGAATATGAAGTCACGCTGATTATGCAAAGTGACAACTTGTCGACCTTGGAATTCTGGCTGATGCGGAAACAGAGATTGGAACAACCGGCCTGTGGTTTTACCCAATCTTGTGCTGAAATTATTGATGATTAACTCAGGGACATGATCAGTCGCACGGCCGTGGCCCTTCATATCATGTGGCATAATTAAGCTACTCACGCTGAAATAGAATGACGGTCCAGCCGGCAAATGTACAAAGGTGATACCATTCACCTTCTTCTTATCCTCGTTTACCACTATAAGATCAGTATAGCCACGTTTTGTGCATAGTTCGGCCATCACAGGAATCTCGAATTGATCTTTTCGAGGAAAATATTCGGAATGAGGGATTATATCGAGCAACAAGGCTGAAAAATCATATGCCTCCTTTTTGGGACGCTTGCTCGTAGTGATAAACACTTTCGGCTGTTTGGCTTCCTGGAAATACTCGCTGAATTCATCTTCTTCAATCTCTATACCAATTGTCTCATCATATACACGCTTGTTCTCAATTGTGTCTGGGACATTGGTTGCCAACCGTTCTTCCTTTAGCTCAGGCTCAGCTGCTTCTTGACGGGCACGTTTATGTCTCATTTCATGTCGTTCTTTATTATGTGAGTGCTTCAGTTTGGCGAGCAACTGTGCTCGACGCATCTTGTTGCGTACGCTCGAGATTCTATCCTTTGTCAAGGCCATCTTTAGAAAACAGATCTTTTTCTTCTTATAGAAATTGCAAAGATCTGTAAATTATACTGAAGGCAACAACAACTTTTCAAAAAAAAATTATGATGAAGTACTAAGGGCAAGGAATAATTTATCGAGCCCTTGATCTGCCCATACCTACCATAGATTTACATCAAACAGATATCAGCACAAGTCCTTGGTGCTAACCGTTTCTAGAGCCTCATCTTTGTTGTTGTATACATATAGATTGAGATTTATGTCAGTCTACTAAGTCTCAAATTTTAGCTTGATCCTGAAGAACATTCATTAATAAAATGAAAACGGTGACTCGACTTTTAAGCATATCTAGAGTTTCGAAGTTTACGGCATTTCGTAAATACAGCACACTTCTCCCCCGTGGTAAAACGCTGCTACAAGACGATATGAGCATTACTCATGGTCAACTTTTGGAAACGACCCTGGCCTCACATTTGCCAAAAACCGAAAAATTCTTGAGTAATGGTGATTCTGTGCCATGCGGCTCTCATCTCGTTTATTTTAACCATGCAGTAGCCGAATCTGCACTAGGTATTGATGGTTACGATAACTTACAGGCACCTATCTCGAAAAGTTCACAATTCATTCGCCGTTGGGTAAGTGGATCAGTTACATTTAATCTGTCTGAGCCACTGAAATTAGGTTCAATGGCCTTTTGTCATGAATCAATAAAAAACGTTGAGGATTCGAGCAAGACAAAGTCGAGTGAAAAGATCAGTGTAAGCATTGAACGAGAAATCAGACAGTCACACCACACAAATTGGAGCATTAAAGAGATAAGAACTCTGCTCTATCTCCCAAATACAGACCGAATGAAATCCGGATTGAAACGCTTGTCATCAAGATCATCCAATGCTGAACCCAATGGAGAACCCTTGGTTAGGCACGAATTGAAGCTTACGGATGTGCTGCTATTCCGATACTCTGCACTTAGTTTTAATGCCCACAGAGTCCACTACGCTTCAGAATATGCTAAAAATGAGGAGGGACTTCCGGGTGCAATTGCACAAGGACCACTTATGATTACGCTCATGCTAAGATGGATCGAAACTGGATTACTACCTAAAGGATTTGCTATATACCAGATGGCCTACGATGTATTGGGATCTGTTACTGCCAACGAAGATATTGAGTTGAGTGTCTACCAATCGGCAGAGTCGAAGACTCACTTCACAGCACAAATCAGACGCCAGGACGGTTCTGTGGTGTTCACTGGAGAGCTAGAGATCTCTAGAAAGCCGACAAATTGAAGATTTTCGTGTGTAATATGGCTGAAGCTGTGTCTCGATTTTCTCCCATTTCTTCATCTTCTCCTCACCCAATTTCGGATCAAGGTCCACAATCCAAAGTTGTGTTTTGGCAGTTTGTTCTATGTATTCGAAAATGACAGTACAGTCACGCAACGACATACAATCTTGTAAGGAGGTTCCTTGCAGCGTCAACTGCAATTCTCGAATCTTGTCAATAATCGCGCTTTCTTCAAGAGCTTGTATAAAAAGAGTCCGAGATCTCGCGTCTGTCATCAGAAATTCAGCAAGGTCTGAAAGTCGCTCTTTAGCGGCCAGATCGAGGCTACACCAAGTCAGTGGTTGATTCCGCATGGTTTTTACTGCACACGTGCGACAACTGATGGAGTTGACAGGAGCGTTCGGAGACGGCAAAAGCCATTTCGGCTTAAATTCAGCCAGTTTGACGCGTCCGCTCTTCACATCCCCGATTTCGGTGATTTTGAGTGTTTTGCCAAATTTCTCGTCCTCAATAACACTCATCTCGCTCATGAATTCGCCCAACTTAGGCCGCCAGAACGAGTTCCAATATTCAGCTACCGTGTCAGGATCTACATCATGCTTCGACACGCGGATGCATACTCCATCCGAACGACGGTAGATCGCATTTGCATTTCCCTCTGCAATTAACTCATAGTCCATAAGCACCAAGTCTTATATAGGCATACATATATGAGTATACATATATGTATGTATGTAAATATTTATATTTTGAAGCTAAAAATGGGTCGATGTGTATGCACGTCAATACTTAAGGGTTGGATTCCTGATGATACGGTTTCAAAGGACAAGAGGGGGACCTCAATGTTTATTCTCGCACGAAACATTATTAGCCGATGTCTCCTACATGCACAAATATATATATAACATTTATTCTTTTTTTTTACCTACGTAAATAATGATGCTTTATTTAGTAGTCAGTTCCCCGACTCAACACTTCTTTGCTAGTAGGTTTCAGTAGAAGAGTGTGCTCATATTGAGCTGTGTATGATCCCTTCGTATCCATCAAAGGAGGATAGTCCGCAACAATACCAGACTTGACGAGATTGTTCAAGCCCATGAGATACTTATCTTCGCCGACCTTGTCGAGATAGCGGCGGCAGAACGGCAAAGTACCGAAAGTGTTCTCAATAGTTCCTAGCAAATGCTTTGCACTCTGCACACGCAAGGGAACTTTTGGATAGTCAGCATTCAAAGCATAGTGTGAGACTTCACCCTCGTGTATCACATAGCCACGACCTGTACTACCGAAGGTTTCAATGGCAAAAGTCTCGCCCTCCTCCATCTTTGTCTGGTCGCCATTGTCAACGATGGGCACACTCTTTCCGCCATGAATCACATACGGCTTGATATTGTGGCCTTGCAAATTCTGAATGCACTTGATAGGGTACGTGCGGCCATTCAACGGCAGTTCGTAAGACTCCATGGTTTCCTGGATAGCAGCTCCAATATCGCACATACGCACATCAATGCCAGCTTCTTTGATACCTGTGTTCGTAGCATCTCGTACAGCATCAAGCAATGGGTTGAATGTCGGGTCGAAAGACATCGTGAATGCAGAGTCAATAATTCGACCATTTACATGGACACCGAAATCTACACAAACGACATCACCCTCGTTCCAGATTGTCTTGTCACCTTTGTTAGGCGTCCAGTGCGCAGCACAGTCGTTCGCATTGAGACCAGTAGGGAATCCTGTTCCGGCATTCTTCCAGTTCTTGCCCTCAGCCAAGCTCTGGACACTGTTCTCGATCTGCTCAGCAATTGACGTCATTGACATACCAGGCTTGATTGTGCGCTGCATGTACTGACGGACTTCACGGTGGATTTCAGCAGCCTTACGAAGATCGTTGAGGTAGCCATATTCTTCAGATTTCTCACGTTCCTGAGCACGCAGCTCCTCATCTGTGGTTCGCTTCAGATTTTCGTTCACAGGACAGAGCTCACCTTCAGGGTATTTACCAGTGACGAAAATTTTGGACAGACCAACAGTGGGAGGCTCTGTCTGCTTCTTCTTCTTCCTGGCAAGCTTCTTTTTCAGCTGCTTCTTCTTTCGGCGAGCTTCCTCTGCCTCTGCCGATCCAGGCTCAAGAGATTCCTCGCTGGCCTCGGGCTTCTCAGAAACCTCAGGTGTGTCTGAGACTTGCAACTTCTCCACGTTCTCTTGCAAATTCTCGTCTGCAGTCATAAAGTTATTTACTTATAGACTCTCGTCTATTTCTAGGAAGAATGGCTGATGGATCGGTTGGGATATTTCTGCTTAGAAAGTAATTATCAGTATTCCCCATCACCATAATTTCACACAGCCATTCGCACGCAATTTAATGAAGTACTGTAAATATGCTAGGACTGCTCACACTATTCCGTTCAGCGACTGTAGGAAAGCGTGATCGTTTTTCTCATATAAATTAATATTGTTTCTTATGTACACAGAGTCTCTATCTTTATTTAAGCAATTTGTCAAACGCTGGAATCAATGTTTGAGCCAATGCGAAGCTGAAGACCAACTTGGGGCCGGTAGTCAGCAATTTAGGAGTGAGACCCTTGAAGAAGGCAGTAAAGCCCTCGTTCTTGACCATATTCTTCAAAATGGTGAAACCGCCCTCGGGGTTCTCGAAGTTGCGGTTCTGAATTCGCGTCTTGATCACATCTAACGGAGCAGACACAATCAAAGAGGCTGATGCACCGAAGATCGAAGCAATGATGTTCTGGCCCCAAGTGGCATGGGAGTAGTCCTTCAGACCCAACACATATTCCTTCGCAAAGGCAGATCCACCGAAAAGTGAGAAGGAACCGGGAGCATTACGGGCCGCGGTCCATCCCCAGCCACGGTATAGGCCAAAGCCCTCATCACGGATGATACGGAGGAAACCACGGCCGTGGAAAGCCTCGGGATTAGTTTGACGCTTGATCTTCAGCACATCAAGTGGCAGCAAAATGATCTCACCGATGCCAATAAGCGAACCTGCGGTAGCACTCATCAAGGCCTTACCGGTTCTAGCACCGAAAGCATTCTCGAAAGTCGACTTGAAGTTCTTGTTCAAAAAGTCATTGGCAACGGGCTGGCCACCGTATTTGTAGACACGCTGCAACACCTTGTAGCCAGCAGCATATCCCAAACCGGGGAACAGAGAAAGAAGACGAGTACCGATGGGCTTCTCGGCCGTGTTCCTGAAAATGACGGAATTCAACTGGGACGCCGAGTGGATCTTAGTCTGATTGCTCATCAGACGCTTGGAGATAGTGTCCACCGGGTGAAAAATGCCGAGCTCGGCAATTGCCGCAGTGGCAGAGCCCAGAATACGGGCTGATCCGCTCTGTTTGGAATCTGTGCTGATAGGTGCCATTTTTCACAACGTGCAGGGAATTTTTCACTTTCGGCCAGCTATCGAGGTATGGTAGCCCTCTTGTGCGTATGGCGGCGCAAAAGCTAGTATCCTTATCTTCTGAGTCATTCGTTTGAGGTAGCTGACTAACGCCATCTGCCATTTCCTCCCACCCAGTTCTGCCAATTCTCAGTGAATAATGTCTGAAACAATAGGCCAGATTGCAGGAGTGCAAACTTGCAGGTACAGAAAGATGCACAGATATATGTAAATTTTCAGTCCCCCATATTAAGCGAATTGTTTTTCGCCAGCTTACTTGAACTCAGTTCTACGTCGGATCAAACCCATATGAGAGTATAATAACATTACGATTATCACGTTTATTCTCTTGGCGTACCATTCATTCGTTCTCAGAATGTGACCGACGAAATCTTAGTGGACCACGCATCAAACCCTACAGCCTCCAGGTATCCAAGGGAATCTGAAACCTCCTAAACCTCATTTTTGTTTCAAATCTCAAAATTGAGCGGACGCGTGGCCTGCACACTTCGATATTTTCCAAGCTGCGTCAACTTTCGATGATTTCCAAAAATAATTCGATCACATGCAAATAAGTGCGTACAGATAGATATACGCACGTGTCTCGTATCAAGTGAAACGCCTGTCTGCACTCAATCAGTTGGCAATGCACTAGAAATTTGGCTGCTTTACACTAGTTACTCCAGTTACATATTCATGCTCAGAAATCATATGTGATTAAGCTCACAGTTCGGTGAAATTAACTCCATAAAACTGATCCAAATTTCAGTTAACGGAGAAACTCGTGGATCACGTCTAGTTGTTCCGAACTTATCGTCGTTTGTTCGTATAGTATATGTGCTTCTTAGGGGATTCTGCGTGTGTGCGTGACCTGTGTGTAGTGCGTGTGTGTGGTTTAGCCTCCTTTGGGCATCGCATACAGCCTTAGAGAGCGCCGCCTTAGCTATCGCAGTGTACATATCCTTACACATACCCATAGGGAAACCGAGACGCAGAGACGGAATGGTCTACGCAACAACCTAACCCGGGGCTTCTCCATAGCCATTGCTGACCACAGACGATTCATCTATTAGCCCGCACTGTAAACCCTCAGTGTATTCTGGAGTACATTTGTCTAGTCTATATCTAATAATGAGCAGCCGACAGCCTCCGAAAAAGCAGGCCGAAAAAGCCGCAAAGAAGGCCCACAAGAACGCCGAGAAGACGGCGGAGGATATTGGTGAGAAGGCCACCGACGCAAAGCAGTCCGCTGAAGATGCAAGCAGCACTGTTGTTGAACGGATCGAGGAGATTGCTGACGCAGCCTTGAAGGCTAGCCAGCGTGCAGCTGCGGCTGCAAAGGAATCGTCTGCTGAATTTGCAGAAACCGTCAACGAGAAGGCCAAGGACTTCAGCAAGGACTTTAACAAGGAGGCCAAAGACTTTACTGCTGAGGCTCAGAAGGAGCTCGAGAAGGCGTCTGAGAAGGTCAGAGATGCCTCTGAAAACTACTCGGAAAAAATTGTTGACGAGCTTAAAGATCCTGCTGTTTCTACGACGGTTCTATTTACTGCCGTCACAGCCTCTGCTGCCTCGACGTATTTGACTCAACAGCACAAACAAGGAAAATTGACTGCACTTGTCACTGCTGGCGTAGTTATTGGTGTTGCTGCTCTTAGTGCAGCTGAATACTTCTCTGTGAAGGCCTACTTTAAACGCAACAGCTCCTCTACTTCCTCATCATCATCATCATAAATGTCTCGTAGATATTAAGAAAAAAAATTGAAACTAATTGACTCCTCATTTTCTCTTAAATTACTTTTTTCCCTGTGTCATTTTCGTCGACTGACATTATTCTCCCGTGTTTATTTTTTTTTCTAAATTTATCCTCAAATTCTTGTATCATTGTACCACAAGGGCTTTGCTTTTTTTTTCAGCACGAGGGCGTATACATTCTTGACGCAGGATGGAAAGTTTCAGATTATGTAGTTCTAATCCTTCATAGGAGCGGAACATGATCCGCGCAATATCAAAAGTTAATGTAAGCTAAAACAAAATTTGTTTCAGATTGTTGCTATCCTGTGACTATACAGACACAGCCCTGAAATACGTAAATGAGCGTCAACGCGGGCAATGCTCCGGCTCGAAATTTTCGCACGTTAAAGTTTCATGAGAAAACGAATAAAATATGTCACCCGGACACCAGAAAAAGCCAATGAGCTGTCACTCTCGTTTGTAGTTTTTCGTAGACCTTAGAAGTATTACCCTAATCAAAATTAAACAGCTGCATATGCAGGGTTCTGTAATATTAAACCCTAGACAAATGTACCGCTGGCCCGGCAGAATCCGATGGCGGATCTAATAATAGTGGTAGTACTAATCGTAACACTTGGAGAGGTCTTTTGGCCGATCCAGATTTACAAAATATGATTAGAAAGATTTAAATTTTAAATGATTGACACAATTTGATAAATATATACACTTAAAATCACTGAGACACAGGTTTATGCATGACAGCAAATCCCTTAGAAGTCTCGAGCTTTTCAAGGGACTATAATATCATTTTATAGGCGTTAGAGTGTGCCTTACATCCTATATTTTGCCCGTCGAGTGGCTTCATAGATTGCGGCAAAGGTGTCCAAAAATTACACACCTGCATGTCTGAACCTTTTCTTATCGCCGCTGAAACTAGTCGAGACATTGGGTGGAGGGCACGGATGCAGGACTAAAGCGTGCGCGTTTTACAACCAATTTGGTAAAACTCGCTGCATTATACCATTATTGCGTAATATCTGAAACTTAGCGTCAAAACCCTGTGCATACGGGCCGAACATGAAGGCCAATACGTAACATTAAGCACTGACACACATGAAACAGGAAACGAGATGGCGACGCACGACACACGACGCATGTCTGACAATACATAAGTAACGCAACTCGCTCGATAAAGGCCTGTTGGTGTCAGAAATGGTATTTTATATCAAAAAATATTTAAACTTTTTGGAAGTACTACTTAGCCATAAACGCATAAGAAAGACCCGAAAAGCTCCGAATATCTCTATATAGCTAGCAGATCTTTTGCGGAAGCATTTCTAGTTTCACACCAAAAAAAGTGTTGAGGTATAAAGCTCACGCGCAAGAAGCCTCACGTCCACTTATCAGCGCTTACCATTGTAGGTGTCTCACCCTTGACGCCTAAGACCCGGAAAAAAAGAAGTGTACAAATATTTGGTTAAATTCTCGCGAATTGATCAAAAAGACTTTGTTTCAACTAATTTTTCACTAATTGAATCATACCGCAGAATTTTCGATCAAAATCTCCTCAGACCTCCTCTGAGCATAGCTTCAGTATAAGTCGCATATCCTGAACCTTGAGGTCTTATATTGGAATTGCACATTATAGAGATCGGTCTCGGTGAGCTGACATGGAAATTAGATTTTCCACTATCTTTATCGCAGAAGCTTTGGGAGTTTACTTCAGACTCATTATAAGGAGAGTTGTATCTTCGAAGTATCAAAGACTTCCGATATCTGGATGGATAGGGACAGGATCTCTAAATCACCTAGAGCCCCAAGAGAAAATGATGAAAACACCGAAGAGACCTCACCGCAAAAGTCACTGAATCTTGAGACGATTGCAGAAGCAGATAGCACGACGACTCATATTCAAACGCACAATGAATCTGAACTCACCAAATTGACGCCTATAGCTCGTCAATGCCCCTCTGATGAGATGTCACAACGACTCAATGAAACAGAGTACCATTCAATACATCCTTCAGAACGCCATGTCCGAGATATTGCTAATCCTGCTAATAAACAACCGATTGATGAAAGGTCAAACTCGCCATTGAGACCAACAGCTAATGTGATTCAAAGGATGTCTCCAGGAAAACATGACTCGGTTCTATCTAGCTGGGCACATAGTGACAATGGACGCACAGCAGTGCGCATTCAGACGAGTCAGCTTATGAATGAAAGAGACAGTCGCCATAGAAACCACGCTGACCTTAGGTATAATGACTCTAATCGAATCAATGACAATGGAGATGACGAAGATCGCGATGACGATGACGACAGTGATGAAATGTTATTTGCTGCTGAAGGTCTTCAGAAGCCACCAGTTCCTATCATGCCCAGCCCCATGGTGGACAGATCATCACGAAATGCACAAGTACGATCTTCCTCAGCTTTTCCAAACTCAGAATCGGCAGACACACCGCTTACCTCTCAGCGTTCTAGTAATGATCATATAGCATTTGAAAGCCATGACCAACACTCACCACGACGTGCCGTAGGTCAGCCAACGGCGCCATTGGTGGACGTCTATCCATACGAAACTTCCAGTCTGAACCTCTTATCTTCGTCATTTCCTCGGCTGTCGCCTTCTAATAATACGAGTGGCTCGTCCACATACAATTTTGAGACAAGGGGTAATTTTGGAGATCGCGAACGTGATTCTCTCGGTTCAACCAGATACCATGCATTAAGTGCTTCCGTTACCAACAGACCTGATTCTGAGTCCGCAAACAGGATACTCTCTGAGAACTTACGCAAGCCATACTCTTCTTCAAGTCAATATTTTACATCGGAGTCAGCTGGACATCGGCCAGAAAGTGGTTCGCAGGAAAGTCAGCCAGACCCAACAACTGAACGTGGTAGCCCATCGTCATCCCAGAAAGTTGGGGGTAGATTACGCAAAAAAGCCTCGAGAAAATTTAGTTCCGTCAAGAAGGGTCCAAAGCGAGTGAGTAGTGGGAACGATCATAATTGGGCAAATTCGGCAAGTAGCACAATCGATGCAGTCAATCTTCTGGAAGGAATTCCACTAGCCAGAATAAGCCCTGGGGATCTATGGAGCATGGACTACGATGCACCTACTTCGGCTGCTACACACAGTGACTCGACAAAAAGATCTAATGTTGTCCCACGGCCATTAAACACTGGTAGTACTATACCGAGATCGGGATCCACAGCGACAGGCGGCCAAGAAAGTATGTCCAAGCCGACTGAAAACGTCAATCCTGGTTTTGCAACACTCCAGGAATCAGCTGCTACTTCCTCTACACATAAGGACACTGACCATCCGGAGATATCCGGAGATTCCGAAGGCTACAATCCTATTCCACCTCATGGCCTCAATACCTTTTCTTCTAATATACCTGTTGCTCCAGCGACGACCATTAATTCCCCCGGTCAACCAGCAATTCCAGCAATTCATGCAGTTCACACAATTCCTACAGTTCATGCAATCCCCACAATTCCCACCATTCCTACAATTCCCACAATTCCGGCAACTTCCTCGATCGCGATTTCAAATGCTCTGAATCGTTTTGACGTGAAACCACCTCAACAGCTGTCACCTCACCTGTTTCCTCCAGTCCCTAATAATGAACACGAGCTGCGCACGCCTAGTGACAAGTCCTTTGAAGGGAATCATCCTCAACATTGGCATCCGCATGAAGCGCCGCCACATCCCGCTACGTTCCATGATAACCTGATACCTGTAGAGCCCCGATACCGGAGCCCTTTAGCATATGCAGACCGCGTCCAGAACGTTTATTCCTACGGAGGCCCTCCCAACGAGCATGCGGAATTGCCTCATCAAGATGAGAAGCAGCTCCGCGCGCCGCGAATACGCCGCAACCCCCAGGCTCGAGTGAAGCTGAATATCTTGGGGGATCTCCAAACTATGACTCGAAATTGGACAGAAGAAGAGTATAATGCCGGCAGACGGCTCGTAGCGTTTCAGAGAGTACAGGATGGTGCGCGGGTTGACTTGGCCTTTCAGCCAATTGCGCAGAAAGACTGCACGGGCAACGTCTGTGCAATCTCGTGCATCCGGCGAATACACACAAAAGAGTACTATGTGACGTCGGTCGACTGCATAGCTCTTTTGGAGCTGGTCATCAACGAGAGATTCAGCGTGGAGGAGAAAAACCGCATTCGCCGGAACCTCGAGGTTTGCAGGCCAATTACCGTGTCCAAAGCGAAGCCGGACTTGGAGGATTTTTTTCGTCAAATAATGAGCTTTGAGAACCCGAGGCCGCGGAACATCGAGAAGGATGTGAAGGCGTTTGCATGGAGCAACCTCGAGCTTGCCTTGACGAAAATCACGTCGAAATATCAGGCGACTTGGTGACACAACATTGAATATGGAATACTTATAACACTAAATTTTGCAACAAGACACAGAGAACGAGAAAGAACAAACAACAAAAAATAATTAAGCAAACAAAGAGCTGTTATCCGTTTTCATATAAATGTGACAATGAGAGCATAGATGCGATCAAGAGCTAAGATTAGGGATGGAAAATTGGAATCTATGATGTCAGAAGAAAGTACCATATTTTCGAGGGAGCTTGAGCAAAACTTATCTAGACACGGGCTATCAGGAGCACTACGTCATTGCCATCCCGTGCTCATGCGCACAAGCCGGACAGCAACGGTTTTTTTTTTTGTCTTTGCTGGGAGATGGAACGAGGTTACCGATACGCTGGACTATAGACCTATGTATTTATTGTAATTTTATGAATGATTTATATAGATAGGCCTCGCATATATCCATGGCGGAATTACCGCAGAGGCCCCCAGCAGATTAGCACTTCCGTCATTGGGAACGTTAGCCGTCCCATCGCTGCATACTGCAGGTTGGTAAGGGTTTTCACAAGAAAAAAAAATCAGAAAAAAAAGAGCGAACTGTCCTGTGAGGGCGGTAATGATTACCATTACATGAGCGCGCGCGAGATGATCGTGTTGGTTTTCATTTATTTTTTAATCAGTCCGCCGGCGCTGAGGTCAAGGTCTGGGTCGCGAGGGTAGGTAGAGTGACGTCAGTTGGGACGAATGAGACGCGCTCAAAGTGAATCCGATCTCGGCTCCGAGAACCCTTTCCGCGCCTCAGCCGGACGGCCAAAGAAGCCTGCGACAAGAGTTTGAGTCGCAGTAAAAACCGTACACATAGCCGGCAAACGGGATTTCAACTCGGCATCACGAGCGGCGCCAATTTCCGAGCCATCTGGTGCGGCGGCGCCCGTTCATCGCCGCGTTTCCCGCCGGTCTTCGGGACGGCTTGTAGTGGGATCCCGCTTCGCAGTTGCTGAGTGAGCCCACGCCAAGGCGCGGTATATGCATGAAGGTACGGGGTACATAAACAGGTTGACAGATGCGCTGATGTTACCTGCCCTATGGTCCAATAAAAATGTCGCTGATTTCGTTGATTACATATGAGCTGAGGGACCGGTAAAGTATTTTATATTAGGGTATAGCAGACCCACCATTTATATCTCTTCCCATACAACTAAACTGCCCGTTTTCAACCCAACCATTTCCACCTAAAAAACAAAATGTTGAGGGCTAAGACTTCGGGAGCGTCGCAGGCCTTCCGCCGTGCGTACTCCAGCATTACGCGGGATTCGAAGGTCCACCAGAACATCTGGGAGGACCACACGTTCATCAACTACGCGAAGAACGTCGAGAACCTGAAGATTGTCCGCGAGACCCTCAAGCGCCCATTGACCTACGCCGAGAAGGTCCTGTACAGCCACCTCGTCGACCCGACCTTCAAGGTCGAGCGCGGCGTCAGCTACCTCAAGCTGCGTCCCGACCGTGTGGCCTGCCAGGACGCCACGGCCCAGATGTGCTTGCTGCAGCTCGACCAGTTCGCCGCTGCGAACGGCGCCTCGAACTTCGAGACGCTCACGCCGGCCACCGTGCACTGCGATCACCTTATCCAGGCCCGCACGGGCTCGAAGGAGGACACGCAGCGTGCCATTGACATCAACCGCGAGGTCTACGACTTCCTGCGCTCGACCTGTGCGAAGTACAACATCGGTTTCTGGGGCCCCGGCTCCGGTATTATCCACCAGATCGTGCTCGAGAACTACGCGTTCCCCGGTGCCTTGTTGATCGGCACGGACTCGCACACGCCGAACGCTGGCGGTCTCGGCCAGCTTGCCATTGGTGTCGGTGGTGCCGACGCTGTGGATGCGCTGACCGGCCAGCCCTGGGAGCTGAAGGCGCCTAAGTACATTGGCGTGAAGCTCACCGGCCGTCTTAACGGCTGGACCTCGCCGAAGGACATTATCTTGAAGGTTGCCGGCATCACGACTGTTAAAGGTGGCACTGGTGCGATCATGGAGTACTTCGGCGACGGTGTCGACAACCTGTCGTGCACGGGTATGGGCACGATCTGCAACATGGGCGCCGAGATCGGCGCTACGACCTCCGTGTTCCCGTTCAACGATAGCATGGTGAAGTACCTGAACAGCACGGGCCGTGCCGACATCGCGCAGTACGCGCAGGCCTACAAGAAGGACCTGCTCAGCGCCGACGAGAACTGCGAGTACGACCAGGTCATCGAGATCGACCTCAACACCTTGGAGCCGCACATCAACGGCCCCTTCACGCCCGATTTGGCCACGCCCATCTCGAAGGTGCCCGAGGAGGCCGCGAAGAACGACTGGCCCCTCGAGGTCAAGGTCGGTTTGATCGGCTCGTGCACGAACTCCTCGTACGAGGACATGACGCGCGCAGCGAACATCGCGCAGAACGCTATGGACCACGGCCTGAAGGCGAAGTCCATCTTCACGGTCACTCCTGGTAGTGAGCAGGTGCGTGCGACGATCGAGCGTGACGGCATTTTGAAGACGTTCACGGACTACGGTGGAATCGTCTTGGCGAACGCCTGTGGCCCCTGCATCGGCCAGTGGGACCGCCGCGATATCAAGAAGGGCGAGAAGAACACCATTGTCTCGTCGTACAACCGTAACTTCACGGGCCGTAACGACTCGAACCCCGAGACGCGCGCGTTCGTTGCGTCCCCGGAGATGGTCGTGGCCTACACGATCACGGGCGACCTGCGCTTCAACCCGATCACGGACACGATCAAGGGCTCGGACGGCAAGGAGTTCAAGCTCGACCCGCCGCACGGCGAGGGCCTGCCCGTGAAGGGCTTCGACCGCGGCCAGAACACCTACACGCCGCCGCCGAAGGACCGCAGCCACCTCGACGTCATGATCTCACCGACGTCGGACCGTCTGCAGCGCCTGCACCCGTTCAAGAAGTGGGACGGCAAGGACGGCCTCGACCTGCCGATCCTGATCAAGTCGCTCGGCAAGACGACGACGGACCACATCTCGCAGGCCGGCCCCTGGCTGAAGTACCGTGGCCACCTGCAGAACATCTCGAACAACTACATGATCGGCGCCATCAACATCGTGAACGGCGAGGCCAACAAGGTCCAGAACGTGTTCACGGGCGAGTGGGCCGGCGTCCCCGAGACCGCTGCTTACTACCGTGACCACAACGTGAAGTGGGTTGTCGTTGGTGGCGAGAACTTCGGTGAGGGCTCCTCGCGTGAGCACGCCGCTCTTGAGCCGCGTTACCTCGGCGGCTTCGCGATTATCACGAAGTCCTTCGCTCGTATCCACGAGACCAACTTGAAGAAGCAGGGCATGCTTCCCTTGAACTTCGTGAACCCTGCCGACTACGACAAGATCGACCCCAAGGACCGCATCGACATCCGTGGCCTCACCGAGTTCACCCCTGGCAAGAACTTGAAGATGGTCGTTCACCCCGCCAACGGCAGCGAGCCGTGGGAGGGTGAGCTCTCGCACACCTTCAACGAGGAGCAGATCGGCTGGTTCAAGGCCGGCAGCGCCCTCAACAGAATGGCTGAGGCCGCGAAGGCCCGCCACGCCTCTGCTTAAATAATTTGTCTCTAGATATACAAACCCCACCCAGTTTCATTACACTGAACTTTTGGCTTGTTCCGGTACATAAAAAAATTATACATTTATCACATTATTTTACGTAACATCAAAGGTACATGCACAAAATGCATAGTAGATGATTACGAAAAACATTAATGTCCAGGGACAAAGATCGTGAACTATATACATCATAACAGACCATAATAAACTATCGTAATAGATCATAAGATAGCCAAAAAAGATAGCAAAAACTATGATAGACTAGAGTACAAGTCGAGATCACAAAGGACATATTAGACCATCATAGTAGACTATCATGAGATCATAAGATCATCGTAAGACCATCATAAGATCATAAGATAATCATAAGACCATCATAAGAATATCATGAGACTATCATAATAGACCACAGACCATGATAGACCAAAGATCATAGACCATAAGACCATAAGGCCAGAATAGAGCACAATATGTCATAGAGCACAATAGGCCATAAGGGACCATCATATATCATATTAGATCAGATCATATTAGACCAGATCATATTAGACAATAGACCATATTAGACCATGATAGACCAGAAACCATAAACATAACTCATAGACCATAGACCATAGACCATAGTTCATAATAGACCATAGACCATAGTTCATAATAGACCATAGACCATAGTTCATAATAGACCATAGACCATAGTTCATAATAGACCATAGACCATAGTTCATAATAGACCATAGACCATAGTTCATAATAGACCATAGACCATAGTTCATAATAGACCATAGACCATAGTTCATAATAGACCATAGACCATAGTTCATAATAGACCATAGACCATAATGCAAGCCTACTGCAGAAAACAAGAATGTGAGTACTTGTTCATTTCAACTGATATCAGAGAGAGAGATTATAAAGACAATAGAAGTACCAGAGTTGGCTATATATTCATATTCATATAGTAGAGGATGTAATAGAACAGGGTGAGCATAATGACAAGAGATCATATAGGGCATAATACAAGTCTACTAAATAAGACTGAGTTATTGTTCATTATCAACAGTGAGATCGTATAGTATCCTATCTCAGTAGAGCTATCTATTTTAGGCTCATATTACTATAATAGAACCCAAACTAGACCATAACTCCGTACGGTCCTAATCATATTGGAGGACATACTAGCGGATCAACTTTCAATGCAAGATCATAATAATAGAAGATCATTAATACATAAGTGTTTGCGTTTTACTTTATACAACTGTCTTTTTCGACGCCGTGGCCTTCTTCACCGTCTCGCCCAGCGGCACACGCGGCGCCTTCGACGCCGAGGACACAAGCACGACGGAGGGGCCCAAGATCTCCACAAACTGGCCGGTGTTGCCGACCTTCGAAAGCCACGAAAGCTGCGTTCGCACGCGCTGCAGCACGTCCACAGCCGTGTTTTTCACGCGCTGCCACGAGCTAAGTGTGTCGAGAGCACCAGCGTCGCCTTCTATGTCCGAAACCGACGGTGCCGAGAATTTGAAGTCCATCTTTGTGAGCGTTGCTGCCTGCGTCGAGTTGGTGTCGATCGTGAACGCGCTCAAATGCTGCTTCTGCACGACGACGGACTCGCCTTCACCCAGGGCGATCTGCACGGTCGACGCGGGCGTCGCCCAGGCCACGAGGCCGCGGCCCGACACGAGCGTATGTGGAAACGGCGCGGCTGTGCGCATCGACCAGCCCCATTTCGGCGAGATGTGCAGCTGTTTGCCGGTATATGCTTGGATCGGGCTCCTCACGACCCACTCCACGGAGCCGTCGAGCTCCACCGTGTTCAGATGCTTGTTTTCCGCGCCAATGAGACACGTTAGTGGGTTCGCCCCGACGATGGTCTGCTGTAATAAGGGTTGTCGGCCCGCCAGGCTGGCCAGCGGCGACTTTGCGAGCTGCAATCGAGACGTCATGGTCGCAGTGCTGCCACTGCCGGCCTGCGTGCCTAGCACGCCAATTAGCGAGTTCCGTTTCGCCACGAGCTCGCCAGAGGACGGAAGTTGGACTTCTAGCACTGATCCGAGGCCCATAACGCGGAAGCTCGCCTTCGCGGGCACACGCGGATCGACTATGGGGGTGCCATGAATTATGTTGCGAGCCGCGAGTTCCGGCGCCTCCGGAAACGTGTGTAGAAGCCGTCGCAGCAGCATCTCTGTCTAAGGCTCTGAAACGGTTCGATGTGGAGTGCCGATAGGCAACCCTAATATGGACGGGCTTGCATATTTGAAAAAACCATACGCAACCAACCCACCTTTACCTGCTCAACTTGATCTCCCATCTAAGGGGAGAAAGGATAATAAAGGTCGACAAACCAAATGAGGAAACTCTGTACTAAAAATTATATAAATATGTATAAATAATAAATTAACCAATTACGCAGCGACTGCTCGCTCTAACTCAATTTCGTCGTCTTCTTTCTGTTCACTCCCTGTGGATCCGTTTCGAACCTTGGATTCTTCTGAAGTTTCCTTCATCGACTTCTCTTCCTCAGCGTTCTTGCCAGGCAGATAGGACGGCACGTCGGGCATGTCCTCGAGTTCGTGGGCCTTCTCTTCGGCCTCCATTTCGGCAAGCTCGTTATCGAGATCCATCTCCTCCATCTCGTGGTCAACCCCGTCGTCGAGTTTCAGATCAGCCAGCGTCGACGTGACGTCGTTCGTGTCAGCCACGGCCTCGTGCAGGCTGTCGATGATGTCGTCGACCTTATCGATGCTCGTGTCCTTGTTGAGCTGCGCCAAGATCGTCGAGCTCGACTTCAGTGCGGCCATGGCCTGCTTGTTGTCGCTGGCGTCGTCAATCTTCTGCATGACCGTTTCGAGCTGGTCGAGCAGCGCCACCGTGCGGTCGTAAGACTTCTCGGTCTTCTGTTTCTTCTGCAGCGCCACTTTTGCAGCCTTCCGATTCAGCTTGATCTTGTCGCGTGCTTCCCGCTCGAAATCCGCCATCTTGCGGGCCAAAGCCTCTTCCCGCGCACTCAGTTCGCTGATCTGCGTGCGCAGGCCGGTGATGGCGACGTCCGTATCGTCGATGGGACCGGCCTTCGAGATCTTGACGATCTGGCGTGTGCCGTCATAGTTGATCTGTCGGTTCGCTTTCGCCAGCTTCAGGCAGCATTTGATGTCGAGATCGCTGAAACTCGGATCGAGCAGCTCCTTCACTTGGGGAAAGCTAAAAACCTGCGCGGCCTGCGAGTTTCCGTGCTCTTCAGCAGCGCCAATAAGCCGATGCACTACGCGAGCCGAGTTCGCGCGGGCAACCCTCATATTCACATACTTCTCAGGCTTCAGCGTGCCGGTTGCCGCATCTTGGGACACCCAATTGCGCCGATACAGAAGACCGACGGCCCAGCCAAACACGTGCGTGGCCCTGGAGAACAGAGACGGTTGAGATATTGTCGAAGGATAGAGCTCGTTGAACTGGCTCAGCGGCACGAGCGACTGGTCTGCAACCATTGAGTCCAGTACTTTGTCCAGCGACAGGGGCGTGCCATTGTTCGGGTCATTCAGGTCAGTCACTAGCTCTGAGGACGCCTCTATGCATGTCTTGTCGGCAAATGCACCGTTTTTGAGCGCCTCGTCCAAAACCTCCCGCCACGCTATTATATTGGCCTCGTATCCATCGGGATTACTCTCTTCGAGTCGTGCAAAATTAGAGTACAATGACGCCTTCCGTGACTCCGTGAAGTTCGGGTTATTCTTGATCGCTTCCTGAAGCTTCGAGCGGTTAATTGACATACCAAATAGTCCGTTGACTCGCCAATGGGGACCTAAGAGAAGCTTAGCCAAAGTGAATGACTTTATACAAAACGAGTGCGATTGGTTGACGCCTTAATGTAATGCGAACTATATGTTCGCGGCGATTCAACAAATCGTTAAGAACCACCTGGGCGAATTGGGAATACGGTGATGGTGCTTACATACATTACACGCTCCACCAGCTCACCTACCCCAGGAATGACTCCACGTTAGATCGGTGCTCTTTGATTATATACAACCTAATTAAACGACACAAATTCCTCACAGAAAGCAGCGCGCGCCTTAGCACCCATGGAATGAGCGACGAATCCTTCTGGACTGCGGCAGCTGAGCTGGAGCCACCACTCGCGTTCAAATCGACCAAAAAGTCGAAGGTTCCGGGTAATTATAAGGGCGGCGTAGCGCCGCGGAAGCGGAAAATTCAGTATCGCCAGTACCTACACCTCAAAACCAAGAAACCACGCACAACTCCGGCGAAGAAGTGACTACTTATATATATGTAGATCTGTTTCTGTCTTTTTCGCCAATTGTAATTTATTAATTTATTTTATTTTCGACTCATTCAAATTCTACATCTCCTGCGTCCAAAACCGTTGAGCATCCAATGACCCATCCAATGACCCTGTGCTTGATCATCACGTGGTGGGCGCATTTCAATAATGGCTGCAGCAGTCACTTCTCTAAGTATACTGCTCTGATAGCTGACAACCCAAATTATTAAGATCGATCGGTGCCAGCGTGCGTTGAGCAGCTTAAAAAAAATTATTGCCGTAGAATATTTGGACAGCCCAAATTCATCTCATTTATTTGGCCATCCATTGTTGCAACTAATTCGCAGTACGAAACCTCATACTGTGGTGTGCGGGGCTGTAGTTTGACTCAATTGCACTTGATTTTCCGATCTGCTCCTGCGAAATGTTGCCTTACGAATTGCTGGAGCAGATTTTCATCTATTTGTCTCCCAAGGACCTAGATAATGCATCGCTAGTGTGTCGATTGTGGAATGACGCCGTCAGTGATAGAGTCTGGAAGCTTTCATTTGAAGACGAATTCCACACTTCATCCATCACCCCCGTGTCGACACCGTTTCGCCAATGGCGGAAGGAAATGCTTCGTCGAGGACAGATCTTGCAGAAATGGCGACGCGGTGCCAAACAAACGGACAAAACTATGAACACTACTCTCAAGGATGCGACAGACATCTTTCTAAATCTCGCTGGCGATGAAGCAAGTGCCTACTGTTTCAATGCATGGCAAGGTAACGGCGTAGCCATCGATCTTGAGCGTGGAAAAATTCGACGCCGATTACATGCTTCCCGATATAGCCATGAGGCCACACCTGTTACAGTAGTTGATGGGAGCCGGTTCGGCGTGGTCTATGGGTTTTTCGATGGGAATGTGAACGGCTCCGTCTTCTCGCGTGACAGCACATACTCAGCAGACTACATAGACTTCCCATATCGGCACTCGTCCGCGGTAACTGCTGTTTGGTCAGCAAAGACGCGCAACTTCTCAAGACCTGTGGGTCGGACGATCTCCGTAGCAACTGGCAGTCAGGACGGCACAGTTTTTTTAACGAACGGACTGGGGTATAAAGAGCTCCAACTGTCGAGATCGAAAGTTCTGAAGCTTGAGGGTTGCATGTACGGCTCAACTACAGCGAATGACGGTGAATCAGTCTTGGCTTTGTACGCCGACGGTAATCTTTACCAATTTTCGCCAAATCCAGATAGTGCTGGTAGCGATCCATTTTCTGTGAAACTGATAACGAATATTCCATTGGCAGATAACCTCATGAATGAGGGTCTCGAGCTGTTCCAGTGTAACGACTGCGCTATCATACGGACGAGGAAACGGATTCATGTTTATGATCTCGCATCGAGTTCAGAAACGATACTTAAACACCCAGAAGAAGTAGAGATTACTGCTTTTGCTGTTGATACAACTTTTACGAGCGGAACAAAGAATGTGGTGGCAGCACTCTCTAATAATGACATCTACGCATGGGCCATCCCCCCTGTACAGTCTGCATTGTCGAGAAACAAGGAAGAAAGCCCAGAAAACAAGATCGTTCTAGTGAATACACGGTCGTCGCCTGCTCCGAAAGAGGCAGAAGTTGAAACTGATCACTTAAAACTGTTATCAGCGTCGTCAAGTGTTGAAACAGAGGAGAGACAAATCGATCCCGAGCCACTGTGGGTCGCGCCGAATCCAATTGGGTACGATGCTCGCTTAGAGGAATCAAACAAACCACAAGTCACAAAATTGGCGCTGAACTCAGTAGTCCTGTTGGTTGGTGGCTATAATGGACGCGTGCTGTGTTTGGAGTCTTTGATGGGAGCCCCACTGAAAAGACTCGATTCACGCATATCAAAGACAGTTCTCGATATCGGGCGGTACAGTCAGGATGGATTCGTGCCGGTCACGCATATCAAGCTTGATCCTGATCCTTCGCGCTTGCGCGGGTTGATAGCAGTGCGTCCGGCTATCCAATATTTTGACCTGGGCTCCGTGTATACATCTACCAGGAGACGCCCGGCACCCAAAACCAGACGCGCCCCTGTGAGACGTAGGCAGCATGATTCCAGTCTTGACACCTCCGCCATTCTGCACGAGCTAAATGAAGAGCTGGCTTTAAATGAGGAGTTCGCGATTATGGATGCGGAAAATGAGGAGTTCAATGATCATTTGAGAGAAAATTATGTATTGAGCGATATGGAAGAAGCTGATGCAATCGACTATGCGTTAATGCTTAGCCAGCAGCAACATGAGCAACAAACGCGGCGGCAGAATGGTGCTGGTGACGATTATGATGATGGCGATGATGATGACGAAGAGTTGCGTCGGGCTTTAGCGCTATCTAGCCTGTTTGACGTACTTCAAAGGGCCTCGGATCCGGAAGCTGCGGATGTTTCAGAAGAGGAGTTAAGTCGTATAATAGAGATGGCTACAATGGATACAGCAGAAATCTATGGAATGCAGAATCGGGATAATGAGTCGAGTGAAGCTGAGGCATCTGATGAAACCGGATCTGAGGAAAATGAGCCAAGGGAAGCTGAAAATGCTGATGACGCGACCTACTCCTATGAGGAGAGTTGGTCTGACTTGTTTGACTATGATTATTAATTAAGTGAAGCTAATTACACTCGTTTTCCGGAGTTAGATGCAGAAAATGATGTGTATGACGAGGATGAAGCATTAATACAGGCTCTCGTGCATTCACTTCGTTACTGAAATCTCTGTGTTACGAATTAAATGACCACTAAATAATTTATTTTAAAATTGAGATGACACACTTCTCAAAGATATCAAAATGTCGTCCGGTTAAAAAATTAAAAGACTAGATCATGGACTGCAAAATTTTTCAATATTTTTATCACCCGTGTGCTTGTGATCTCCAAAAAGGGGCCTCGTGGCAGCTGTACACTCTCCTGACTTGTATAATAGTAGCGCGTGACTCGTGACCGGGGAGCCGCTCAACGCTCATGTGCGTCTGTGCTGAACTTAAAAATAAGTAAGGCGCTTATCGCCCTAGAAATTAGTTCTGATTACTCAATTGATGCTTATATCTTGTACGGACCGTTAATTGAGTTTCTATAGCAAGGAGGCGATGCAGGGACGAGAGGGATGGAGGATGGAGAAAGGGCCACATTCATGACGCGCGTCTGTCAAGTTGACACTGCGCCCAATTTCGGAGTCAGAACCCTAGTCCGCACATTAGCGGCGAGGGTCTAAAAATAACATGACAATTGCCTAAAATAAACAAAAATATACACACAGTAGGGCGAACTGATGGAAATCCAGATCTGAATTAAGTTACGGAGCTGCAAATTTCATAGAACAGACGCAAGTACAAGAACATGCAGAATCCATATAACAATGGCCGCAAAACAACCAAGCCATCATATCAGCGGTTGCATGATCCGACGGTCAGTAATGGCATGCCTCCGATAAGCGAGACTCAGCCCTCTGTTTCCACCCCCGTAGGTCAGAGCCAACCGTTTCCAGAGCCAAGCAGCTCCCAGCAACCGGCGGTTTCGGGCAGACGGTACAGCTATATCGACGATGGTGTAAACAGTACGTATGCAGAAAGCGTGGGTGCTCAAAGTGTACCATCTTATCGCGGAGCCTACACAGAGGCCCAATCCCCATACGAACAACCGTACGATGCACACCAGAATTACGCATCACCTCAAAGACCTGCGCAGGCGCAATCTTATCAGCAACCGTTTGACATCTACTCAAGCTATGAGCCCACGTATGAAGAGCCTTCCTATGATGTGCCCTCTTATCAGACCTACCCGAGCCAGCATCCGGCCTACAATGCTCCAGAACTCGGTTCTGGGTCCGCAGTAAGTGCTGGCGTTGGAGCTGCGGCCGGTACGGCAACAGAAGCAGCCACCACTTTGGGAGCGGCGGCTAATATTCCTTGGGATGCAAACGCGGTAAATCCCGAGGCGTCCCTTATAAACAAGTCGTATAGCAACGACCCCATGAATCGGAAGAGAACCTCGTCGTTTGCTGGTTCCTTCAAAAAGATCTTTGATCCCGAAAGTCAGTCCACAGTGGGCAAGCCGTCTTCATTGGGACGGGCGAACTCGGTCAGACACCTTTTTGGAATGCAGCGCGAGCCTGCAATCAATGAGTACGCTGATGACGAGGAGCTCGAGTACCAGATTCCCATCAGTGGTGACGAGTATCAGCTGAATACGTGGCAACCGGCCGCAAGCAGTGGGAGAGGAAACAGCCGGTACAACCGACGAGGCGCCAGTGTGCGGCGAGGCGGTGACTACATTCCGGAGAATGACATCAGCCATGGTTACGAGCGGTACGGTTCCACGTTTGGGGACGATTCTCGTGAGCCTTGGGGCGAAGATGGCGAAGGTGATGAATATGGCGCGGACTTCGAGAAGTCTGGTGAATACGCTGACAGTGAAACTGGTAGCCAGCAGGCCGAGGAAGATGACACGGCGTTACAGACCATCGAGCTTTTCCGAGGCAATCTTGTGCTGGATTGTCCTGTGAGTACGCAGCTTCTGGACCAGTACCCGGAGCACCGGCCTGTACGTGAATTCACGCATATGCGATACACGGCCGCTACTTGCGATCCTGTCGATTTTGTGAGTGATCAGTACACTTTGCGTCAAATGTGCTACACTCAACCTCGAGAGACTGAGCTGTGCATCTGTGTCACTGTTTACAACGAGGACGATATTCTCTTGGGTCGTACTTTGCAGGGTGTGTTCAACAATATCCGACATCTCTGCCACCGGAACCGATCTTCAGTCTGGGGAGTCAATGCCTGGAAGAAAGTGGTCGTGTGCGTTGTTGCTGATGGTCGTGATAAGTTGCATCCACGGGCAAAGGCACTTATGGCAGCACTTGGAGCTTATCAGGAAGGTTTCGCGAAGAATATGGTCAATGACCGTGCTGTGGAAGCTCATCTGTATGAATATACGACAATGGTCCGCATTCAGAGTGTCAGCGACAAGGGAGGTGTGAAATTGACAACAGAGAAGGCTACTCCTGTGCAACTTCTCTTCTGCATGAAGGAAAAGAACAAGAAGAAAATCAATTCACATCGATGGTTTTTCCAGGCATTTGGCGAAGTCCTCAAACCTAAAATTTGTGTGCTGCTGGACTCAGGAACTCGACCGGGCAATCATGCCATTTATCATTTGTGGAAAACGTTCCATAGAAATCCTCAAGTCGCGGGCGCCTGTGGTGAGATTGCTGCAATGCTTGGCCCTGGTGGCCGCAAGCTTATCAATCCTTTAGTGGCAACCCAAAATTTCGAGTATAAGATGTCGAACATTCTTGACAAGCCCAGTGAGAGTATGTTTGGTTTCATTACAGTTTTGCCAGGTGCGTTCTCAGCATATCGCTTTGAAGCCCTGCAGAATCACCCTAACGGTTCAGGCCCTCTCGAGAAATATTTCAAAGGTGAAAAGCTGGAAGGAAAAGGTAGCATTTTCCAGGCAAATATGTATCTTGCTGAAGATCGTATTTTATGTTGGGAACTTGTCTCGAAACGTAATGCCAATTGGGTTCTGAGCTATGTGAAGTCAGCAAAGGCTCACACTGATGTGCCTGAGGGACTCGCAGAGCTTGTTTTGCAACGTAGACGTTGGCTAAATGGTTCATTCTTCGCTCAGATATACTCACTTGCGCATGCTTTCGCAATCTGGCGAAGCGGTCATTCACTTTTTAGAAAATTGGCGTTCCATATTCAGTTTTTGTACCAGATTATCGCCCTCATCTTCTCTTGGTTTTCTCTTGGAAATTTCTTTTTGGTTTTCCACATCCTTGTAGTATCTGTTGGTGACGAGTCTGCCCATTTCGCACCAGGTAAAATTCTCGGGATCGTGCTAACGTGGATTTATGCTGCGTGCATTCTTACAGCATTTATTCTCAGTTTTGGCAACAGACCGCAAGGTACGAAACGATTCTATGATTTAATGGTCGTGTTTTTCTCATTGCTTATGGCTTACATTGTTTTTGTCACCATATACGTGTCTGTTAAGGGAATTCAATATGCTATATGTGCAAATGGGAAATTTGAACCCAAATTGCTTTGGACAAATAGCACATTCAGAGACCTGATTGTGTCACTAATGTGTACCTACGCGCTGTATCTTGTCAGCTCGCTCTTATTTTTGGACCCTTGGCATGTATTTACGAGCATGATTCAGTATGTGCTGCTTAGCCCAACATATGTGAACATTATGAACGTTTACGCCTTTTGCAATACGCATGATATATCATGGGGTACAAAAGGTGACAGTGCACAGAAACTAGATTTGGGTGTGGCGAAAGCTGATGAGGCCGGCAAACTAGAGCTGGAACTGCCAACCAGCACAGAATTGGTTGACAAGTACTATCTGAATGAAGTTGAACTTCTATCATCTGAGCCATCTCAAGGTGAACCCTATAAACTTAGTGAAGCTGACAAGAGACCTGATTATTATGCGCTGGTTCGATCCATGAACGTTCTTGTTTGGGTAATCACCAACTTAGCTCTCGTAGCTGTTGTACTGAATGTGGGTGGTTTCCAGAATCTCATCGGTAAAGGCGACAATAATAACTCAAGCAGCAGCGGGAATACTGGTAGCTCTTCCAACAATGCCGGTGACTCATCCAGTGGATCCGGGCTCGCTGGAATCTCCAAACTCGCAGTAAGAGCCAGCCAGGGCACTTGCCAGGAACTATCTTCCAATGGAACTGTTGAATCACAAATATATATGGCCGTTATTTTCTGGGCCGTTGCAATTATGGCAGCGTATCGGTTCATTTTGAGTTGTCTTTATTTACTCGTATGGACTTTTAGAGCGGTGTGAATCTAGAGCAAATTCTCCTCGCAGTTACACCCATTAAATAAACATTTCTGTAGTGTGCATGAACGGTGTATTTATCTATAAAGGCCGCGCATTTTTAAATTTTATATATATTTTACGTTTTAAATTGTTATTGACATCAACGCTCTCTTACTCGGAAATTTACGTGGTATATGTAAAATAATTTTAGCGCTCATTATCTAGCGGCCTAGTGGATTTTGGGCGCTCCGTGGAGACACATGGCGCGATGGGTTTGACCCTAGTCCACATAATTGAGATGTTAGACCTAGCCAGGTTACGGGGTATCCTGGAGTAACAATATGGGGTAGATAATGAACCAGTCCATACAGTAATGTATGTATGATATGACTTAGTTAGTATGCAAATATGTAGTAAATTTGTATATATAGTAGCTGGGAACCTGACCGTAAGATGTCTCCCTACCATGAACCTATGTTCAACATGAGATAACAACAGTCTTCCATGCTTCCAATGATAAGACCTTGCATATGCATATAAGATCAAATCATGTCAAGCGGCGTGCTCCCGGGGCGGCCCATACAAATGAAACCTGCCTTTACATTGTAAGTAAGACATTATCCTAGCGATGATCTCATACCTTAAGCTCTATTTGGATAATGATACCAAAGTTTATGCTCCCGGAGATGAAATCAAGGGCAGTGTTTCTATTAAAGGATTGAAATCGGCAGACCTAGCACTAGCAGGCCTCAATGTTCAGCTTATTGGCTCCATTCACACATTACAAGTGCAAGGACCCTATAGTGAACTTACAGAAACGAGGATCATATGCGACGAAGTTGTCACACTTTTTTCAGAATCAAGCAACGAGCGGTCAAGGCGATCTCATTCGACGTTCCCATTTTCTCTAACAATCCCCGAAAATCTCCCATGCAGTATCTCAGTTAATCGAGATAACGCAATAACATACAAACTTAAAGCGGCATTACCCGGTGCTAAAACCGTGAAATCTACTGACCGTAACATCTACCTCGTTGGATCCGTTTTTCGCGGAGATGTCGAGGTTGAGAAAATAAAAAGCCATGCAGCAGTAGCACTGGATACTACCGATATTTTGATCTCTTACGGCTCGGATACGCCTGAGCATTCAGACACTGCAAGCTTGCCTTCGTATGCATCTAAAGGACCAATTTTTCCACAGTCGTTTGAGCCCATTATTACGATGGAAGTGGGCTTCCCGCAACCAGGAATTTACACTGATGATCCGCTCTATTTGCCTACAGTCTTATATTTTCCAGGTGAGCAACCTCCTATGGTGCTGAAAAGTTTGAAAGTGATACTTACCGAAGAAACTAAAATTTCAGCAAAGTCTCAGTACAACAAGGAAGTAAAGCATCACACACTCTTCAGCCTCAAAGAAAAAATTGACGTATCGACATCACCAGTCCACGACTTCACTGAGCTCATCATGCAAGAAGCCCGGATACCACAACTACCACCAGACTTTTCCGAAGAAACCATGAGTCGCTCATATGTTTGGAATGTACATGCGTCACTTTATAAGGGTGACCTTAAGACGGAAGTTCCTTTGGCTGGTATTCATCTAAATGCTCGCAATGATCTTCGGATCTTTGGTCGCCGCGATGAAAAAACTATTTTGCCCAGTTTCAGCAGAAGCTATTAAATACTCAAAATCTTAGACTCTATAATACAAAAATGCTTCAAGCTTCAATCATAGTACCGGCTTTTCATAGTACGGTACGTCTTTAACTGATGCATTGCCACGAATTCCCGCTTCATGTATTCTCCATAACTCAAGGCTTTCTGAATATCTTCTTCTTTTGTCAGATGACGCTGTTTCCGATATGCAGTCTTGATTTGGTCGCATACTTCTCTGTAGGGCTTCGGATACGCATGAGCCATGTAGAGCAATTCCTTGAATTGATAAAGAACAGCACGACGTAATTCGGTCATACTACTATTTATGCCAGTTCAATTGAAGCTCTCTGTGTGTTTAAGAATAAATTGTTGTGGTATAAGCCTTTTTTTAGGGAGAAAACGTGATAAATATATTTACCTGGTTATCGAAGCATGCGTTTATTATTCAAGTTGATAATTAGCTGAGGCTTGCGTATGGGTATTGTAAGGAGTAGTAATGTTTGGTGGGGGATTGTTGGTATTGGGTTCTGGGGTTTGTCATACATGAGTGGTTTACCAAATACCTGATCCAAATCCGTTAAGTTCCATCTCAATGGATGACGATATTAAGTACTCGGATCTAGTGACCGAGCTCTTCGAGGAGACAAACTCCTTGGATAACATGCAGGCAGTTCGCAAGAAATTGCTGCGTGAAAAGAGCCTCATAGATTCACAATTGCAGACGGGGATCCACGTTCAAATGCAGATGCTTGCTGATGGCATGCAACACTTGAATTTGGCTCAAGATAATGTAGGCGAGGCCAGACAGAGTCTAGCTGAAATGAGCGATCTATACATTGGATCTGCAGAACATGTTCCCGGTTTTGAGGACACACAAGCCGTCGCTGTAATGTTGGCCAACTTTGATCTCACACAAAAGCTCGTTACACATTTCGAGTCATATCAACAGCAAATTCAATTAGCAAGACAACTCATGCAAAGTGATGGCGAATTTGAAGTGGACAATCCGATGCGCAATCTCGTGCCGACTCATTACGTACTCAACCAGCTTTTGCAAGTCAAAGAAGATGCAATCTCATATTTGAGAGCCAAAGATTCAACATCAGACACACGACTAACACTAAAAAGGCTCTATGAACCTTTAGATGAACTAGTGGCTAGATTCGACGAGACCTTGATGGCTATTTCAGAAGATGTACTTGAAGTGCTGCGTGCCAACAACCGATCATTAGTAGTTCGCGCTGCGAAGATCATCGAAATGGAAGAACGACAAGATGTAATTGCCAAATTTGCACAAAATCAGCTTTCGGGCTCATCAGCTTCGTCATCGTCAAGAGATCTACATCAACAAAGCTCTCAATATACAAGGCAGCCACGTCGCGTGCTAGAGAGATGCTTTGAGAGCATCGAGTCATCTATCAAATCACAATTCGACAACTGCATGCAGGCCTTCCCTCCAGATAAAGATCCCAAGGCGCTGCTCGAAAACTTACAGTTTGTTAACAACGAGCTGGTGGCTGCTCAGGACTATTTGGTACCTTGTTGCCCCGCACGATGGCAAATTTTCAACAAATTTGTGCTCTGGTATCACAAAGGTATTCACCGCGTACTCGAAACAATAATGCGATTCGAGCCTCCTGCTGAAATTATTCTTGATATCCTCAAGTACGTCAAGGATTACTATGCGAATATGTCTCAAGCCTTCGGTATCAACCGTAAAAACAAATCTGAGCTACTTACCCCGCCATTACTCGATGGCCGTGAGCGTGATCTTTATGATGACTATCTCAAAATTCTTGTATCGAGGCTCAAACAGTGGTATGGGGCTATCTGGAGTCGAGAGAAACATGACTTCGAACACGATATATTTCACGCAGAGTACTATGCAGATGGCGTCGGCTTAGAAACGCACACGTTAGTCACAAAATTAATTTCGCAACAATTAGAGGTGGCTGCTGTGAGTGGGCAAGCTCGAGTTATTGCAGGATGCGTTGATGCATGCTGTGAAGTTATTGCTAATCGTCAGCAGGATTGGATTCAGCTTATGCGTGAAGTCACAAAGAAAGCTACTGCTGGAGATCCCGATGCTCCACATGGCTTGTACGAGTACCTGTTCGTAATTGCTAACGATCAAGACAGAGCATATGCCTTTTTGGATGAACAGTCCGCAAAATGGTCTCAACCCATGCCTCCTAGATACCAAGGAAGAGTTACTGCAAGATTTGCAGAGGCGCAAGAAGGATATCAAGATGTAACGAAAGAATGTTTCTTGATGTCACTCAGCATTATCTATTCTGACACCCGTCCTGCATTTGATGAAATTTTTAAGAGTGATAAATGGTATGCTGGCGTAAGCATTCAAGCAATCATCGACACTTATGCCGATTTCGTGGCCGATGCAAAGAAATTGCTACTAAGTGATCTATTCGAAATTTTCCTTGGAAAACTCTGCACTGAAACAATTCTGTGGTATTTACGAGCAATGACTGTTAGCGAGAAACGAAGTGCCAACCATGCAAATGGACATAATGGTGGCTCATCAACTAAGACCAAGAAGCTAAATCTTCCTCGTGGAAAGGACAGAATATTAGAGGACGCGAAAGCCTTATTTGCTTTTTTCACAAATTCAGAATGGGGCATGGACCCTGAACTTACACGAAAAGTGTTTTATATATTTGATGTGTTTGCTGAAGTGCTGGTTGTACCTCTCAACGAAGTACCGGCCTTGTTCAGTGAATTAAGATCTAGAGAAAGAGATGCACCATTGGATCTTTTCGAACACATGCTCGGCCTAAGAAAAGATGTCGATACAAAGCTACGGAAAGAAGTCATGTCTGACGTACGGGCTGCAGCCGTTCAGTCCAATCCTGTGAATGTTGATAACGAAGAACTTGGGCATTCCTTCCTTTATGAGTATAACCGTCATGATTGAATTTGAAGTAATAAAGTTTTATGCATTGGTGAAATCGAGAAAGATTAAAATAAAAATTACATGTTGTATTGATTAGTTTTTTATTTGAGTTTTTCTTGTTTTAATACTGTTTATATACGAAATTCAGTTATACTCTCAGGTGCATATGCACGTTCTGTAAGTAGGTAAGATCTGGTTTTGGTATGTCAGGTGACCCATCCTCCTTTTATAATTTTTTTACCATAACCATCCGATCACCTTCAGTGAAATTTCAAAGTTCTTGCAAAACAATAGAGCCATTGTAAAGAATGTTGCGCACCGTGAAGCCTAAGAACGCGAGATCGAAACGCGCTCTGGACAAAAAGGCCCCTAAAGCTAATGAGAATGTGAAAAAGGCCCTTTTTGTCCCTGGATCAACCTCAAATAAGTTTCTTCACGATGTAATGGTTGATCTTGAGGGTTTGAAGAAGCCGCATGGCATTCGCTTTCAGCGTAAAAATGAAGTAAGACCGTTTGAGGATGCGTCAACTCTGGAGTTTTTTTCCGAAAAAAATGATACTTCTCTCGTTGTTCTCGCTACTCATAGTAAAAAGCGTCCGAATTGTTTGACATTTGCCCGGACTTTCAATTATCAAATCTTCGACATGATTGAGCTTATGGTTGTCAATGGTAAATTGATGCATGACTTCAGGAAACAAACTTTCAATGTCGGTATGAAACCGATGATCGTATTTAATGGTAGCTTGTTCGACGAGCATCCCGTTTATCAGCATATTAAATCTCTTTTTACTGATTTCTTCCGCGGCCAAGAGACGCAATTGCTGGATCCCGCTGGTTTGCAGCATGTTATTACTGTATCTGCTGGTCCTGCGGAAGGCAGCGACATTTCTGAAGACACACCGGCCGGCAGCCCTATGCTTCCGAAAGTGCATTTCCGCGTATACTTGTTGAAAACCGAGCCATCTACCACACCGAAGATGCCGCGAGTCGAGTTAGACGAAATTGGACCTCGGTTGGAGTTTGCGATTGGACGTGAACAGCGCGCTAATCCCGATATGGAGAAGCAGGCCTTCAAGCGCGGCAAGCAGGAGGAGAAGACCAAGAAGAACGTTGAGATGGATATCATGGGTGACAAGCTGGGTCGCATCCACGTCGGCAAGCAGGACTTGTCACAGTTGCAGACTCGTAAGATGAAGGGTCTTAAACGCAAGTACGACCAGGACGGTGATGAAGATGAAGATGCAGAGCGGGATGAAGACGAGAAGGTCAGCGGAAGCGATGCTGATAGTGATTTATCTGAAGGTGACGACTCAGGCGCAGAGGAAGACGGTTTCGGTGGATTCTCTGATTAGCATTAATGATCAGTAATAATTATCCTCTATGTATTTAAGTTATTCTATGGTTGCTTCAGTTCTTGTTTTCGGTGACGGCATCGGCTGAGGAATGTTCTTCTTGTCGCAATCGTTCATTGTTATGCAGTCTCAAAAGGTTACGTAGCAACATCATAATTGTTACTTTGCCAGTCATAGGAACATATAGCGAAGCACGCTCTTTTACCTCGGGGGAAAAGTTCTTTTCACTGCTGAAGTTGATGGCCACTGCGCCGTACTTGACGTATTCGAGGGGGAATTTGTAGTTCGGAGATGGGACACCAGTGATAATGACATCAGACTGGAGAGCAGCATCTTTTAATGACATGTCAGTATCGCTTACGACGTGCTTGATATGACGCAATCCTTCTCCACGAGTGAATTTCTGGATGCCATTAATGTCGGCAGAGTATACAACAGCACCATCATTGGCCAAAAGAGCTGCCAGAGGTCGGCCAACAATTTCACTACGATTCACAATAGTGATTGTCTTGCCATATAGACGGTTTCCGTAGTTCAAAACCTTGTTGTAAACTCCGAGGTATTCCAAAATTTTCACGACAGCTAACGGCGTGCAGGGCAGAATTGACTTCTGCTTTTGTTCAGCATCCAAAAATCTGATATTCTGGTATAAATTCTGAATATAGAGATGGCTCAGGCCTTCGACATCCTTATCCTTAGAAACGACTTGCTGTAAATATTGATCTTGGTTTCCACCGAACACAGGAAAATAAACAAGAATACCGTCGACTTTCTTATCATCATTGGCATCGAGAATAGCCTCTTCCAGATTCTCTTTGGCAACCTCACGAAGCTGATACTTGAATCCTAGCTCCTCACTGGTTTTCTTGGTCCAGTCAGCATAAGTACGAGCAGCTGGATCAGCATTTGCCAAAAAACCTACCAACAATGGTGGCCGAGGCAATTTTGAGACACCGGCTTTCAATTCCTCTGAAAAGGTTTTGGCAATTGTTGAAGCCAAAATGGCTTTACCAACCGGTTTCGACATTTTAGTGATTTAACGATGGGTGTGTGGCCGAACTGCGATTGTAATTTTTCGATATCTAATCAGTAGTGTACACACACACCCTGTAAACTCGGGTCTACAGGGCGTACCCAGTGCTCTTTCTTTTTTAAGTGAAAAACTCTGCCCAGGAATCCTGTCACGTGTTAAGGATGTATGTATGTAGGCTGCACATTTATTTCCTAGATATCGAATTCCCTATGTCCAGCTTTATTGACCGCCTGTGGTATTGAAATCTGCCCTGTGGAGGCATCACCCATCATAGTAACCCCATCTCAGCCATTACAAAGAGCCATTACAACGAGATTATTAAAGTGTTACGCGTGTAATAGCCAAAATCCACCATAACTGCGCACCTTCACGCGCGTTTTAGCATTGGCATATCCTCCCTGTGTTAGGTATGCTTGATCTAAATGTATTTCGATATGATGGGACTCTAGTAGATCCAGAAAAAGAACCCACTGTTTTATTTTATGACGAAAAATTACAGATCGAAGTAGTATCGCACAAACTATGCGAAGTACATCTGTTCATCACGGTCATTGGAAGTCTATATGATCGTGAGCATCAGCATAGTGTCGTAATCTATGATGAAAACTTGCCACGAGGGAAGCAATGGAAGGAAGACGTTCACATACGACATCCTCGAAGTCCTCTCCAGGAGCCGCATATAGAAATTGTGGCTACTGCTCGCTATCCCACAGAAGTTGATGTAACTGATGGTCAAATTAATAGTAATGTGACGATTCCATCGCATAAATATCTGACCCCCTTGCAGCCGATCCAGTCATCACGCGCTGGATTCCTGGTGCCATTCACAGCTGAAAGTCTATCTTCGGATAGTAAAGGAAGCTCTCAGCTGCTACCCCTCACTGCGAATGGTATGGGTGGTCATGCACGGACCATCTCTACTGTCAGTGCATTTGAGTTTGCGGAAACATATGAAAAAAGAACCACCAATGGGTCTAACAGAAGCGAACTTGTCGCTACGAGTAGCCGCAGCTCAGAGGAACCAGAGAATCGCAGCGTAACCAATGCCGAAAACAATGGCGGAATCGAGGTATTTAGATGGAAGGCCCCACTAATGCAGGCGCTTGAGCTGGAGATTCGATCACTTAGACCAGCCCTCGAAAGAGATCGCGTCATTGCCGAAATAGACTTAGTGGCTAGTGCTTATGGGGTTTCAATCAATGCCTGCGATGTGTCATTGGATGACGGAGTTGCTGATCTCATGGGTCCTGTCCAAAGACCAATTGTCCTTGAACCTTTTGATAAATATGCAATGTGCTATAACTTGCAATTGCGTACAGTGACGCAGCCAAATGCGGTAGCAGCATCTCGGAAGCCACTCAATCTTGCTTTAGAATGCGAGGTTCTTATGGATGGTGCAAACTCTGACTCAGGCTGCAAACCAACAGTGAGGACGGTCTGGATGCCAATAGTTGACTTCGAAGGAACCCAAGGCCCTTTACCGAAAACACCGGCTCTGCATATGAATATAAATTCGCCCATGGTTCCTACATTCGCTCAGGGCGGCGCGGCTGCTCATACGACCAGTGTTCCTAATAATAATACGCTTGGTGCTGCACCGTCCGCTAGCACCCTAGACTTAGTCTCAGGAAACCGCAGTCAGTCAGCAACAAATCTCTCTTTAATGGGAGGAATCACCATAATGATCAGTGGTCCTCAATTTGTGAAAGTGGGTGAGCAATTTGATTGGTCCATTAAAGTAATGAACCGGTCCCAGCGCCATAGAATGTTCACCATGACATTTGGAAGTCTTTCTAGAGAAGTTTATAAGCATGATCTACCGTACAATGGTGATCGCATGTCTTTGTTAGCCAACTATAATGCTGAGTACCTAAGACGCAGATCTGCTCTGCAGTATCGTGGAGGAGCAAGCGGTCGTGGCATCATACCTCTATGCCAAGAGCTTAAGGTGGGTCAGCTCTCGCCACACGTATGTTTCGAAACCACAATCCAGTTACTGGCACTCAGCGCAGGAACGCATACAATAGAAGGTGCCAAAGTCGAAGACTTAACTAGTCGGGATTCGTACGACGTGGGTGGACTCCTGGAAGTCATTGTTGAAGAGTAGTGCATCAGCCACATCTAAAATTTATCTATTTATTTTATTTGATCAAAATGTGTATCATAGCAAGAGAAAACAACTCATTATCTATCTTGTTTCAGCAGCAAATTAAATTATGTCCAAAATGCAAAGCATCTTTTTTAACACACAGCCGAATTTGCGAGATTTTGAATAAAATGTGACACAAGCACAGTTTCTGATTAGGGTTATTGCGCATCCACTACATGTGCAGTGCGCACCGCTGGCTTTGACAACGACCATTGTCGGTAACCATTGACAGTGACATCGTTGCGGACAAACATTAACAATGGTCACAATCAGCAATGGATTGTCACACCATAGTGTAAGTACTATAACCATCCTGGGAATGCGCACTAAGCATTTTTCGGGAAATCAATTGAAATGCAGCGAACCAAAGACAGGCGATACTAACTTTACATATACCAGCCAATTCCTGAGTCTGTTCTGAAATCCGAAGCCGTCAAGGCATTCAAGAATTTTGACGGGCGTATACCCGAGGGAATTCAGTCATTTCTCGGTGCAATTACCGGAAGAGCCGAAACGGAGGGATACAAATTTGTGGTATCTGTGAGTAGTCTCGATGCATCCACAAAGGGACCGATAAAGACATACCAAGGAGCATACTGGAACGCAGCACAGGACGGTATGTGGTCTACTTATCTTGAGGAGCAGAAACTTCTTGTATCATTGACCTGGGTTCACATTTGATTTGTGAACTGAATCGTGATAGTCGCCTCTATGTGTAAACTATGTCCTGTATTTCTTTCCATACTAATCGGTAACAATAAGATCAATAGGTGATCATGAAGCAAATAACAAAAGGAAAATGATTCGCAAAAAAAAAAAAATAATAATAATAATAATAATAATAATTAAAGGTGACATTTTATTTCATGGTGTCCTTAAATAAAGTTTGGTACATGAACGCGGCACTGAGAATGAGCTCGATGTCCTTTTCTGTCCAGTCAGTTGTGGGAAGCGCCTGCAAGAAAATCATTATATCCTGGAAGTCTTTCTGTTTCAGCTCCTTGCTCCATTTCACCAGGAATGCCGCGCACACATAGACGTGGAAGTCCGAGAATCCTTGAGGTCCCTCTGCAAGATAAGTGTCCCAAATTCGAATAGCACAATTCATAGGCACTTCACGCATCAGCAAACAGTTCATCCAGCGGAAACTGAACTGCATGAATTCGATACCCTCATTTTTCAGATATTTTACAAGATCGTCATCGATCTTCGACACCAGCGCCTCAAGATTGTGAACTTGACGATGAATACCGGGCTGTGCATGTATATAGTTGTCCTGAATACCGTCAAGCAGTTTGCTCAAACACCAGTAGCTATCCGCCTCAACCGCTTCAAGCTGTTCTCGAGGCAATATTGCTGGATCGAAGTCTTCCACTTTACGCGTGCCTACGTATTCGGTCAAAAATGTCTGGAAGAATGGAGTAACGAGATCATTGATTCCCTGCACATAACCGCTGGCTGGATGCCGAATAGCCCATAAATATAAGATGCGTTCTAGCGCCCTCTGGGTTGCCATGTAAGAATAGAGTTTGATGTGCGGATTTGTGCGCGGTATGTCGATGGAAATTTGGTGCCACATTGCCTGGTCCAACGTAGATGGGGACTCAAACACCTGTTGAACTGAGTTTTGATACTCCTCACGCTTCTTTTGCAGAGTGCGCGATCGCCTCTCGGCTGTGGAAGGAAGATATCCCAAGAGATGCATCCAGATCCTTGGCCGGAGATCGGCAGGAACGCCGCTCCAGGCAAGGTTGCGAAGCTGGGCAGAGTCAACCGTCGTGGAATTGAGTACGTTCTGGAACTTCAGAATACGGCTTACTTGTGAATTGAGTTCATCCCGCTCTGCCTTTGCAGCTATTTCGCTCGGTTCGGGTTTTTCCGACTTGCTGTGTTTAGATTTACTGGCGTTGAACAGGGTGGTTGCACTCGGTTCGGGCTGAACATTGTCGAAGTTCGTGTCCCAATCGTCATCCAGATCGAAATATGAGGACATGTCACTCGACGCTGCAGATGCCACAGAGCCAGCACGGCCCTGGTTTGCAGGTGCACTTCCTCTTCTTTGCTGGCCGGCGAGATCTTGTGCTTGCGTGGGCTTCCGTTTGGACTTGTGTTTTTTCATATGTTTCTGTGCATAGGCCTCTTCCGAGGCAGTGAGATGCTCTGTGTGCGGCCGACCAGCTCCAATCGTGACCTGCTGTCCGTCCGGGACTTCGTTTTTCCTATTCGGTGCAGATTTACTTGGAGCCAAGTTCGACATGCGTTTGAAAAAGGTAGAAGCGGGCGTGCCGCGACCACCTTCCTCCCCGAAAATGTACTCGTTTCGGTCTATCTCGACCATATCAGGATGGTCATATGGCATTGCTGATGTATCTCCGGTCTCTCTGAAAAAGGCTACGGCCTTCTTTAACCGGCTGGAATTGATAGCAAGTCTCTCTATGTTTATGTGTCTACACGCTACCACTACCACTATCTTTTGACATACTCCACCCGAGTAAATAATACACTGCCACAACCCTCGTTCCTACCGCCTGGACGCCTGTCTGCCTTATTATGACTATGGGTATGATGAACCATGGTATGAGAGGTTTGCTATAATATGGGGCGTTCTTCGTATTGATGATTACGGCTTGGGTCCGGAATACCACTTCCCCATTTACGAACCTAGCGCTCTATTGCGGAGCTGGGAACAAAAAGGCGTCAAACTATGTGTGTGGGGTTCGAGGACAGATGATCTCAATGGCGTGGGAGTTTGGGAGAGCCTCACAGGTAAGGGCGTCCGCATGAAAGTGGAGATATGATGTGGCCAGACTTTTTGTGGTTAAAGGTGGGTACGGGATTTATATTGACACTTGAGGCGTGGCCTGCATACACGACGTTAAGCGTGTTCGATTTGCTGTTCGCAAGGTGCACCGAGAGTCCAAAGTCCAAGTGGTGAAACTCACACATTTATCGAGAAACCAAATTCGAGCTCGGAAATTTCGAGGATCCTGTTCTATAAATTTATTTATTTATGCGTTTATTATAATCTTAGCTAAGTCTGTAACGGGCTCAACTTTCACTAGACTTTCTCGAAACGTCGATGGCCGTTGCGCTTATATAAAACTGCATGATGATCGTATATATAGGGGGGACGTACATACAGATCTGGCAGAACCACAAAAGCATAGAAAGCCTAATCGTAATACCACACCCCACAACACTAATCCACAACAAACCAAAGACAACTACAAGATGAGTAAAATCCCGACTTCAAATGCTGACTGGGACTCCGAGACCGTCGTCGGTTCTCGTGTCAGAGTGGGTGGTGGTGGCCCCCGCACTACTGTAGCCCGTACACCCGGTGCTTTGAACAGCGCTCTCCGAAGCGGCAATGTTCTTGCCACAGAAAAGAAATACGCCGCTGGTAACCACAGCAGCAATCCTGAGGGACAGAGACTAGCAAAGATTGACCGCGATGATAATGTCGCGCCACCACCAAAAGTGCCGCTTTCCGTGGGCCGTGCTGTTCAGCAGGGCCGTCAGGCAAAGGGCATGTCTCAGAAAGACCTAGCCACGGCCATTAATGAGAAGCCGCAGATTGTGGCCGAGTATGAATCTGGTCGTGCTGTTCCGAACCAACAGATTCTCGGCAAGATGGAACGAAAGCTTGGAATCAAGCTGAGAGGCAAGGACATTGGCAGCCCACTGCCTACGAAGGGTGCCAAGAAATAAGCATAGGAAAAAAAAACATATTCGTAATGAAAATTTAGATATTAGAAATGAACACGAAAAATAAATATAAACTAAGTAAAATACATGTGCATTTGATTACAAGCGGTTTGTCAAGTGAACGCGTGCATAGAAATAATCTAGGTGTGACGTAAATACGTGTGGATAGATCGACGGGCAACGGTAATAATATAGTATCCACAGATCACCACCACCCACGAATTAGTAGCTACCTCTGTACCCAACCCAGAAACCACACTTATTTACACACAAATAAAATTTCCTAAACACTTGCAGTTCTATAATTTTTTTGAGAAGTCCCCTACTCTAGAATCATGACAAAATTCTCTGCTGGTCTGAACCAGAAATTCGAGACTCGTGCCGATATCGAGCCAAAGCTTGCTGCGCTTGTGGACGGCGTGACGGAGGTCAACCTGGGCGGTAACTCATACGGTGTTGGTGCTTGTGAGGCTCTGGGTGAGAAGTTCGCTCAGATTAAGTCGCTCGAGGTGGCTAACCTCGACGACATGTTCACTGGCCGCTTGCGTGCCGAGATTCCACAGTCGCTCGATGCCATGCTCACGGGACTTTTGCAGTGCCCGAACCTACATACCATTAACCTCAGTGACAACGCTTTCGGCATTGCAACGATTGCTCCTCTGGAGAAGTTCTTCAGTCAGCACACGCCCTTGCAACACCTCATCCTGGCAAACAACGGTTTCGGCCCTGAGGCAGGCGCTCGCATCGGTAAGGCTCTTGAAGAGCTAGCTGCCAAGAAGAAGGCGGAGAGTCACCCTGCGAAGCTCGAGACCGTTATTTGCGGCCGTAACCGTTTAGAGAATGGCTCGATGGAGGCCTGGGCTCGCTACTTAAAGGCACATGGCACGATCAAGGACTTGCGTTTGTACCAGAACGGCATTCGTCAAGAAGGCATTGAGATCTTGATGCGCGATGGTCTCAAGCATTTGCCCCATCTCGAGGTACTGGACATCCAGGACAACACATTCACTGCCCAGGGCTCTAAAGCCATGGCGGATGTGATCCACACATGGACAGGCATCAAGGACATCACAATTAGCGACTGTTTGTTGAGCAGGAAAGGTGCTGCTGCTCTAGCGAAGAGACTGCACTCGTTGAAAACGCTGGAGAATCTCGAGACGCTCAAATTGCAATATAATGAACTCGACGTCAAGGCTCTTGAGCACTTGAAAAACGCCGTCAAGGAGTCCTTACCATCTCTTAAACTGCTCGAAATCAACGGAAACATATTCAGTGAGGATCACGACTTAGTGGAAGAGATCCGCCAGGTGTTTGACGAGCGGGGATTTGGCGAGCTTGATGAGCTCGATGATATGGAAGATGAGGACTCCGATCTTGATGAGTCCGAAGAGGAACTCGAGGAAGAGGAGCTTGAACTCGAAGCGGCCGCTCGCGATGCGGAGTACGCCTCTGAGGAACCGGTTGCTGCGGAGACGAGCGATAAGTCTGACGACGAACTTGTAGAGAAGCTCAAGCAAACAAACATCTAATGTGCATACCATAATTACTGAGATCTCATTTATTTGCGACCATAATAAATGAACTTTATGTGTAGACTACTATTTAATAATAAAAAAAAAGATTAAAATATGGAATGAAAGAATGGAAGAGACCTAGTAAATGCCGAAAGATGTGACTGCATAAAGCCAAGACCCATTACTTATTTCGTGGTAACGGCTGGCTTCGAAGTAGTACTATCCTTAGCTAAAGAGCTCTTGAACTTCGTGACTGCGCGATCTTTCTCATACCACTGTTTCTCCAACCATTTGATAACATGCTTTTCCTTATGAGGAATTGTGCTCACTTTTGTACGACTGACTTCTACACGGATTTTCCAGTCCTTTTGACTCATGACTAGATCATACCAGGTGGGGACTGAAATCTGGTGTCGCGAGTTCAAATACTTGATAGACAGGTCATACACGTCTGTAACCGGATAATCGCGAAGAAAACCAACAGTTTGCACAAATGCACTGAATCGAGGATACAACAGGTTCTCGAGCTTTGGACAGCCGTTTTCCACACACGTAGCGCGATGCTCTAACATGTAGCCCACAGTCCAAGGAGTGACCTCGGGGAATATCACGACCCATTTTCCGCCTGCCTCCTTCCAGGGACTCTCCAGCACAGGCGAAAAGACCTGAGACAACATCATGTTCGGAACCCGCCAATTTGTGCGCTTAAGCCATTGATTGTAGAGAACAGTTATGGAAGGGACCCGAACACAGTGCTTCCAGACGAAGAAGAAAACTGAGTTAATGAGCCCAGCATTGCCCGCCAGGTTGATGATCGTCAAATAATCAATTAAACCCTGGTGATTGCTGGTGACAATCGCGAATGTCTCGGGATTGACAGTTTCAAAACCAATGAGTTCAATTTCGAATGCGTGGTCATACAAAATAGCAGTCATGCTTTCAAGTACTCTGGTAAGACCTCCTTGAACTTTCCATCGTATGTGATGATTTTCGATGAGAAGGAAAGTCAGCGGTTCGAGTACAAATATATATATCAAAAGATATGCGCACAGTAAAAACAATTGAACCATCGAAATTGCTATTGTCAATTGAGCCACGGATACGCCGCACTGGTTAGCAAGATTGCTAAAGTATTGCGAATAAGAGAACTCATTAGAGTCAGTCGGCTCGGGTATGAACTCGTCATCATCCTTATTGGAAACACTCATGAAAATCTGAGAGAAGCTAATGTAGAAGGAGAATACTGATTTTTGCTAGAGAATAATGAATTGCACAAATGGTGTTTACGGAATTCAATGATATAGATAAAATAGAAGTGGTGTTGTTGAACTTGCATAACCCTTTTCTATGTCCTGTTTACTTACGTAGGGGGATCAACCCTTAATCATATCGGAGTTCAGCTATTAGATAATTCGGCGGTTTCATCGTTCGCGAACCGTTATTCGCAGAAATCTTTGTCGTTTTCTGGAAATATATCCAATGTCTAATGAAAGGCGAAGTGGATGTGTGGGTAACTTGGACCTTGCGAACTGGCTTATCCACTTGTGAGCGGCATTCAGTTGTATAAAGACAGTTATCTTCCCATGGAACTTCTCCTTCGGATGCGACACTAGTGCCAGCTATAGTTTTAATCCGTGGCAAAGTATCCGTCTCGAACTCCCTTTCCAAGCTCAGAGCTGTCAAAGCCCGCTTCACCCGTAAATACGCAACAAATTTGTCCTGAAGGAGCTTTCCGTTGGTTTTTAATAGATCTTCCTTGAAAGCATAAGGTGTTGTGGGCATCTCGTAATAGCATTCACGAATACATCCCAACGCTGATGATAGAGCATCGTCCGACTGCCTGTCACCATTGTCTACCCAACAATCGCGGTGTTTCTTGTGTGATGTACCAACGGAACTAATCGCATTGTCATCAACATCGTCCTGGTTCATATCCACCTTTTTAGTGTAGACCTTGAAACCATTCTCGTCATTGGACTCGGAATGAAAACAATCTTGAATTAAATTCGATGACTGCTTTTCCTTCGTGACTAGAGGTTCGCTAAACGGCATTTGTGCGCGCGTTTCATGTAATTCTGCGGAGTCCACAGATTCTGGACTGAATGCTAGAGACGGCGCAACAGATGCGACTTCTGTAGCGTCATACTCGCAATTCTCAGAATGGTTGTTATAGAGCTTTTCGCATTCGTCGGAAGAAAGGTTGTCATTATATCGAGAGATAATTGCGTCACGCCGAGCCAGGACAGAATAAGGACCTTTCCGGGTGATTTTTAATTGTTCGTCATTTGCAAAGCTTTTGCGCCAAATGGAACTCGTCGAATAGTCGGGCTTCTCGAAAATTTTGAGCGCCTCCGCCAAGGACATGTAACTCCTATTTTGAATTTCTTTCATATTCAGCAACCAAATAATATTTTGTAAGCTTTGGAATCAAGTTAGTACCTTAAGCAATGAAGTTGTCCGGGATGTTTATAAATTGCTGAACGATTAGCGTGCTGAAATGCGTTCAAAATACTACACTGTCAGCATAATACTTGAGCCATGAGGCCTCGTCCGCATTAGGAAGGTGCCGTCTGGTCTCTCGCGTGATAGTGGTTTGGGTACTAAATAACGGTAATCCCACATGCTGGCCACAAAAGCCATCAGTACCAGGGAATTGAAGGGATTCGGTTCGGAAACGATGAGAAATCTATATGATGCTGAGATCAAAACACTATGATCACATACAAATTATTTTTTTCACCACTGATATTTAATTTAGCCGGAACTTGTTGACTGGTTCTTACTCGTCTAACTGTTTACTTCTTCGCCTACCGTTTCAACTAGTAACCCGATAATAGGGGAAGCAAGACATTCATCTCTGATTATGTCATCAAAGGGCTGAGCCCTACTGAAGATTTTCACCCACTCTAATTGAAGGGCTAGGGTGTGAGATCGCAGACACACGTCTTTGATATTTCGATCTCGTGCAATATTCATCTTCGATCAAATCCATATCAAGATACTATAATGAGTGCTCCTGCTGCCCCCCAACAACAACAGCGTGGTTTCGGTAACCGTGGTGGTGCCCCCCGTCGTGGTGGCCCCCGTCGTGGCCCTCGTCGTGGCCGACGTGAAGAGAAGGGCTGGGAGCCCGTCACGAAGCTCGGCCGTCTCGTGCAGGCCGGCAAGATCAACTCTCTCGAGGAGATCTACGCCCACTCCCTTCCCGTCAAGGAGACCCAGATCATCGACCGTTTCGTCCCTGACTTGAAGGACGAGGTCATGAAGATCAAGCCTGTCCAGAAGCAGACCCGTGCCGGTCAGCGTAACCGTTTCCGTGCTGTCGTCATCGTTGGTGATGGCAACGGTCACGTCGGTCTTGGTGTCAAGACTTCCAAGGAGGTCGCCACTGCCATCCGCTCTGCTATCAGCATTGCCAAGTTGAACATCATCCCGATCCGTCGTGGTTACTGGGGCTCTCTTATCGGCAAGCCCCACACCGTCGCTTCCAAGGTCACTGGTAAGTGCGGTAGTGTCACTGTCCGTCTTGTCCCTGCTCCCCGTGGTAAGGATGTCATTGCCTCCCCTGCTGTCAAGAAGCTCCTTCAGTTCGCTGGTGTTGAGGATTGCTACACCTCCTCTGTAGGTAGCACCCGTACCACCGAGAACACTTTGAAGGCCACCTTCACTGCTATTGGCAACACCTACTCTTTCCTCACCCCCGACTTGTGGCACCACACCCCCTCTTACGTCTCTCCCCTCGACCGTTACTCTGTTGAGGCCAGCGGCAAGCGCAACCGCCGTCACTAAGCAGGTTGCTAGTGCTCTAGTCTAAAAACTACATAGCAATAATCCATTTTTTTTAATAAGTGCGAAGCGAGTAACTCGTGTTAACTTAGATCTACCTAGGTTCTATCTGTATTATGACTTAACGAAAATGGTAGCGAATGTTTACTTATTTAATAGAATTATGATGTATATTCGTTGGATCGTCGAGAATGCACTCGACTAATGTTCAGTTCCAGAGTTAGGACTCAGTAGGTGCACCAACCTCGCCCGAATGTGATCAAGCCCAGACACGCGGTCAGGTGGTGCAGCATGAGTTCCCTGTGCGATTGTTGTACATGACCGGGATGATGCAGTGCCTAGAGAGAGGATCATGCTTGCTGAAGATTCTTGCGAGCAAGAATCCGAACAGAGGGTACTACTGAGTGTACTTATCTCGGAGATCGAACTGGGATTGTCCAAAAGGCAATCGAGAGAAATTGCTTGAGCAATAATATCTCCACGCCCGCGTATCGGATTCATGTCACCATAAAGATGTGATCTAATACTGTTAAAGTCTACAGGGTTATCCTTATTTCTCGAAGACAGTCTCTTTAAGATATTTGTCAAGCGAATACTTTTAATGTCGGCGTATCTATGGTTAATCGTTTTGGCCACGACAAGAAGCGGAACATAGCACATTATGGCTCGCGTGAAAGATTCCATGGTATTTAATGCGATCTAGTTTTAAAGAAAATACGCACAATATTTAACGTAAAACGACTTTTCCGAAACATTCCCCCCGATTTTCACCTACCTTCTTCATCCGGTAATCTGGCTGTGCAGCTAGATGAAGCCTGGGAATGGGGTAAACGTTAACCTAAAACATGTTTTGCATATGGACTTGCAGCTATTCGGACCGCAGCTAAGTGAGTGCAGGTTAGGAGAATCTAAAAAAATGCCAACAACACCCTAGCGGCCATACGTTAATACAGCGAAGCTGGTGAAGGGTGAGAACCCCACGCCAGGTCGCTGACATATTGCGCCTGACAACTGGAACGACTTTAAGCAAAAAAATCAGGATAGATCACACAGGTTCTACCTAGCACAACTTTTTCCAGAGATCCCGTCTTTTTTATTCCATCGCAGACGGATCCGGCATAATTCCTTCACCCACATATAGAAAAGCTTGTGAATAGAGCTCAATGGGATCAGCCAAAGCCGCGAAAGCCGAAGTAACCAAACGGTCGACTGCAGCAAAGTCTGCTGCCGACACAAAGCAGCCGGAAATAAGTAATTCGGATAGCGACAATGGTTCTAAGAAAAAGGAATTTGAGAAGAAAAAACACACTTTTATTATTCGGGCGATATGGACTTTTGTTATGATCGGCGCATTTGTAGGTGTGATAATGGCGGGTCACGTCTATATTGCCGGTCTTATTGCGGTACTACAGATTCTCAGTTATAATGAGGTCATCAATTTGACAGGAGAGAAGGGATACTTCGACGATTTGCCATGGGGCCGGTTGTTGAGTTGGTACTTCATGGTCGTAGCAATGTTTTACCAGAAGGGCGAGTCTCTGTTTCTCTTTTTTCAGAACGTGGGGATTTTCCAGCGGATTTTGTACCGCCTCATTTCGTATCATCGGCTAATTTCGTACGCTCTCTATATGGGCGGGTTCATGTTCTTTGTTGGCACTTTGAGACCTGGTTACTATCGCCAACAGTTCGCCCAATTTACAACGACTCACCTGGCTATCTTCCTGGTGGTCTTCCAGGGTAACTACATTGAGCTGAACATTCTTCATGGCTTGTTCTGGTTCCTCGTTCCTGTCTCGCTGGTTATCGTCAATGATATCATGGCGTATGTCTGCGGCATTACAATGGGCCGCACACCGCTTATTAGCATCAGCCCGAAAAAGACGGTAGAAGGATTCCTGGGTGCCTGGTTCTTCACGGCAATTGCCAGCATCATTATCACGTATTTCGCCGCCTCTAGCGACTACATGATTTGTCCTATGGACGAGATTGGAGTGTCGGCGTTTTCTAACCACACTTGTGTTCACGATCCCGTTTTTGTACCGCGTACTTGGAACTTTTTCAACTTGTACAAGCCTGTGTTTGCACCGATTTACTTCCACTCGGTTATTCTCGCTACATTCGCTTCTTTGGTAGCACCCTTCGGTGGTTTTTTCGCTTCCGGTACAAAACGCGCATTCAAAGCGAAAGACTTCGGTGATACAATCCCTGGACACGGCGGCATTACTGATAGATTTGACTGTCAGTTCGTTATGGGTTTCTTCGCCTGTATCTACTACGATACTTTCATCAAGACACCTGGTGGCCCTAATTTAAGGACCGTTATGGATGCTGTAACCGTGTTGAGTTCAGAAGATCAGCAAACTCTTGCTGAATACATGATAAAGAACTCGATCGGATTCAGTGAAACAGTAATTGCAAAATAAATTGTTCATGGTAAACCAACTTAGAAGATTTTTGAGAGGACCGCAGATGAGAGCAGTTTAATGCAAATGACATTTCTGGCTATTCATTGTTTAGTTCGGAGACTCTTGATTATACAAATTTATTTATAGTATACAATATACAATACACAAAAACTATCTGGGTTTAGTGAATTTCCTCCAAAACAAATTTTCAAGATGGTCATTCACTGTATGTGCCATCAGTCCAACTGAAGCGGACGATAGTAGTATTGCTTGCTTGTCTTTCGGCAATTGCGGAGACTGCGATGACCTCTGGTTCCTTGTACAGCACGGCGACGCTCCTCATTGGTGTCCTTGTCAGGGATATAGTAGTATTCATCATCAGCCTTACGAGCCGTGGTATCTTCCACGGCTCCCTCAATAATGCCAATACAACTGATATCTTTAATGATGGACATAACCTGCAGTTTCGGGAATGACTGTAATGTTGAGTTTGCCTTGCGCACAGAGCTCAATGGAATGGCACTTGACCGAGAGAATGCAATTAGATTAATGATGACGTTTTCGAGCTCAGCTCTTTGAACATCTGTAATCGGCTCAAACTGACGTCGGGACTTCTTGGATCCCAGACCTTCGGGCTCTTCACTAGCCATGCGTGATTGTGGTTTGGAGCTTAGACGCTTCTCGTTATCCTTATGTTGGTCTTCTTTAGATAATTTGACTTCAGATGTTTCTTTAATCATGTCGTGAGCCTTTGAAGTTGTGGATTCAGTGATTTCTTCCTTAGATTCTGCAGCAGATTCATTACATTTCACGGAGGACACAGAAATTTCTTCAATGAGCTGACTTGCAGCTTCCTCAGATTTTTCGGGCTCATCAGATTTTATAGTCTGTGAGTGAACCTCTACATCGTTCAATTCGAGTTCCTCAGGTTTGCATTCATTATTCGCATTTTTGAGTACGTCATCCGTTGTGTGTTCCTTGGAGTCTTCGTCGGGCTTTGTATCGTCAGACTTATTGCCGGCTTCAACGATCTCGATTTCCTTGTGCTGCTTCGGTTTCTCTTTCGTATCCTCTTTATGGCCAGAAATCAAAACACCTGTCACCTTGACGGCAACGTCATCGGATTCAGGGGTTTCATGCAAAGCGCGCTTCTTGTTCGATTCGGATAGAAGCATGTTCTCTTTTTCGTCATGATGACGCTTCCTTCGTACAGGTGACGAAGAAGTTATAAGAGACCAGTTTTCGTCTTCAGTGATATCAGACGCGTGCGAATCGTTGATCACCTCGACCAAAGCACGATCGCCATGAATTTCCATTGTGACACTATCGGCACCCTCGATATTAAGTATTTGCCCACGAGCAACATCATAGGTCTTATTTGACACGCCATCGGAGCCATTGTCTTGAGGTACATTTACGACAATCCCGTTCCAGCCGAGACATTCGATCATTAAATTATTTTTAGACGCGTCAAAGCTAAGGCTGGCATGAACGCGAGAGGCCAGTCGATTCGACGCGCTCAAGGCGAAGGTTGAGGATTTGGAGGATCGACCCACAGTCACTTTCTCACCTCCGGTGGGAACTCTAACTATAAGCATTTGGCCAATCGCTGGGCCGGTGTGTTCATGTGTATAGTCATTCTTGGCCTCTGAAAGAAGAGAGTCCTTGTCGTTAAATTTAACAGCCGGGCCGGTCACCATCTGTGGCGACGAAGGTGGAGGACTAGACATTTGAAGATTCGCCTCTGATGTCGGAATCGGAGTCGGTAGGAAGCCATCTCTTTGTTCAAACGCGTTGGCATCTTCGCGATAGAGATCAAACCTCGGCTTCAGAAACTGGCGCGGCTTAAACGAAGACGACGGGGAACTATCGTGACCAAACGCTGGCAGAAGAGCATTTTTGAGTTGACGCTCTTGCTCGGACGAGACTCTGACTGGCGGTGACGACGGCGGTCCAGACATCTTGAGACGATCAAAATAAGCTTCGAACAAACGGATTTATATTTTGTGGCTTGTAGAACAAGGATACCAGAAGTCAAAATTCAAGACACACGGTTGTTCGAAGAAATCTAAGAGTTCACAACTTTGGGTGTAAAGAAAGTGATCTTTGGGTAATCGCGCGTAGATTCGTGAATTACGGAGCGCGATATTAGAGTCTATGTGGGCATACGCGTGGTATGCACAAACCCTGATACTGGAATGAACGCATGTCCGAACGTGGCATCGCGTCCATCTCAGCAAGACCTAAAGTCCGCGATAACAAAAAAAAACTGAAGAGTTTTTCTATTTAACGTGCCCAATGTAAATTTATGGTCATGCTTCCCTATTTTCGAGCTTTTGCCCCATTATAATCAGACCGCGACAAAGTTGCTGGAATTCTGGGCAGAGGGTTTTCCCGATTCGGTTACACGATCGAGGTCAGCCACTCATTATAAAAAAATGTCAAGAGACACGTTAGACAAGCCTAAGATCTAGCATATTAGCGTGCAGAATCGATGTAAAAGCCGCTTTAATTTTATCCATTATTATTTATTTTTCATTTTATGTCTAGCTTATCTTCTTTTTTTAATGTTTACGCGAAATTTGATGATCAAGAAATCCGCGTTATACAAATGAGACTGTGCACATTAATCGTGATACCTATGATACAGTCCCACCATTTTCCCGCCCGAGGGTCATCAAATTACATAAGTACTGATACATACTCTAGACTAAACATTTTTGCCCAAATGTATTATATCCTGACATATTATAAACATTGTACTTGAATTGCGAAAATATTATGCTAGTTTACAGAGGTGTCGACCGTTATGTATCGCCCATGCAAGATAAGATAAGACTGTAATACCCTTACCTTTTAGATGTACCCAACGTTTTTCTCTGTTTGCTCACACGCCAATCGTCTGGGTGAGTAGAGAATCTATTGTACAGCGGACGGATAGTTTCTGACTTCTGCCGCTTAATTGCCTCATCATTTTTCTCAAATTTGTAGAAATGAGGTGCTACTGAAACCAACCATTCTGGCTGTACCCCAGAAACCACATGCATATACTCTTTAGATGTTAGGGTCAATGTTGTATACAGCACATATGGCGGTTCTTTTTTGAAAAGAACAGATGACGGATGAATAGACACTTGCACATTATTGTTAAGTGTCATGTACTGATTGTTTGATTGCAATTTGGCCGTGTTTTGGAAAAAGCCAGCACATAAGATTTTGAGAATTTCTTCTTTCTTGTTATGGGTGCCGACATCGTATCGAGCATTATGGATTTGCTCATCTTTGGTAATACCACCGACGATTTCTTTGAGTTGTTTGAGAGCCTCCTTCACTTGTAAAAGAGTTTTGTGATGAATGAAATTTTCCGTGCACCATTTCCTATTGTTATTAGATGTTAGCCACTTCTGATAAACGTTTAGTAACGTCAAATGATCACCAGTCCCATCTTTTAGTTCTTCATGGGCTCTCAACGCATCCTTTTGTTCGGCTTTTTTCGAAGGTCTATAAAATACCGATGGCATGCTAAGCATCGCTATAATTGTCAGGATGTCTGACAAAACATGCGAACCTTTTTCTTTTGCAATGACAACAACTTTTGCTAGGGCAGGATCCAGAGGATACGCTGCCATGTGGCGCCCTATATCGGTAATATTAGCTGCATCATCTATAGCTTCCAGAAGGTAAAGTTCTTCCAAGGACGCAACTAAGGCATCACGTGGTGGCGGATCCATAAAATCAAATTCTAGAATATTATCAATGCCCATGGATTTTAATAGCAAGACTGTGTGATCGAGATTGACACGTTGAATCTCTGGGGCTGTGGCTTGTGGCATCTCATCATGAAATGATGTTTTTGTATATAGCCGATAGCAGACTCCTGGAGCCGTACGGCCAGCTCTACCTGAACGCTGATTTGCCTGAGCTTGACTGATTGCTTGCACTCTTAGAACACTCATACCTTTTCGTGCATCCCATACTTGAACTTTCACGAATCCAGGATCAACCACGTATCGTATGCCATCTATTGTTAAACTAGTTTCAGCAATATTTGTGGCCAAAACAACTTTCCTCTTTCCTTTGGGTGCAGGATCGAAAATTAGCGATTGCATTTCGCTGGGTATTGCTGCATACACGGGAACTGCATAAAGGTCACCTTGGGGATACATTTTCCCCAAGATATGTGCGGCTTGTTCAATCTCAGCCTGGCCAGTCAAAAAAACGAGAATATCACCTTCCTCACCAGGATTGACTTTTGTCTCATGAATACGTTTCACAGACGATATTGCTGCTTCCATGTAGTCCAGGATGGGCTCGTCAAGGTACTCTATCTCAACAGGATATGTGCGGCCAGGGATTCTAAGAATCGGTGCACAGTCGAAATATTTGGAAAATCGTTCTGCGTCAAGAGTAGCTGAAGTGACCAAAATTCGAAGATCTGGTCGACGAGCGGAAGCGCTTTTTAGTAACGCAAATAAGACATCTGTCGCTATGGTTCGTTCATGTGCCTCATCTAACATAATCACCGAGTACCTAGATAGATCGGGGTCGCTCATCAATTCTCGGAGAAGTAATCCATCCGTCATGTATTTTATGATAGTCTGATCGCTTGTAGTGTCGTCAAATCGTACAGCGTATCCAACCTTTCCACCAACTGGAAGTGCCTGCATTTCAGTGGCCACGCGTTCGGCAATAGAGATAGCAGCCAGTCTGCGCGGCTGAGTACAAGCTATGGCTCTACCAGGCGATACAAAATCAGCATCATGTAGGAACTGGGTGAGTTGAGTGGTTTTTCCACTTCCTGTATCACCAACAATAATAATAACGGGGCTCTGAGAAACTGCATCGAGAATGGCGTCTTTGAAAGCATGAACCGGCAATTCTTTTTTCCCCGATACAGTTTTATCATTGAAGCTTTTTTCACGTCGTCTCTTCTTGACTTTGGAATGGGAGCTTTCCACAGCAGTTGCTGTCTCATTTTCTTTTGAATATTCAATCAGTTTAGAAGTGGTATGTTTAGCTGCTTTCGAAAACCAGCTTTGAGATGTTGAAGCCGATGGTATGCTAGCAGAAGTGAAGAGTGACGGATGATGAATGGAGCCGATGAATTCATTTTCCAGAAATTTTGGAACTTTTCTATCCACAGTCACGTTGCGGCTTTTGACAGTTTCAGTGAGTGTAATTGGCGCAAGTTCGATCTCAATTGGATTCACAGAGACTATGTGTCCCCATATACGGCTATTTATATGAATCTGAGAATCTAAACAGGGAACACTGCTGTGCTTGTTGGCCAAAGTCTGGGGCTCTGAAATATTGACGATAGCTCGACCATTCTCAATTGCGACCACCTTACCACTACACTGGGATCCAACAAAGGAGGTCAAATTGCTCGGTTCCTGTGCCTGTGTAATATCAATGACCTGCTTTATGAGTTCGGGTGGGAAATCTGCTAGCTCCTTCTTCAATTTGCCGACCCCCTGTTCGGCAAGGCTGAGGATATATTCGACCAGAGTTTTATCGGAGACCCCTAGAGAATCAGCAAGTAGCTTTTCGAGTTTCTCCCGGCGTTTCATTGTGTTATCTCATCGAGTTCGTTTGGGCTAAGAGGAACTAACTTTTTGTGGCCGTAAACAGGTAACTTTACAATCTTGATCTACTTGCATATCACGTGGTATTTTCTGTGCGATACCACATGAAGTTCAGAACCAGATCGTTGTTAAACCATACACCTGTATTCGTGAGCAGAAACATTTATGTATTGCGTGATTGTATGTCATAAAAACTATCTAACTTTTACCCACTTCCTTATGAGGCAACAGAGGTTGGGCGAGCTGTCTGAGGAGTACTCTGCGTGTCTGCATCGTTCGGTCCCGCCGATCCATAGAGCCTGATGCCGTTTTCATCGACGACATGAATATCGCAGCCCTTGAAATCAATTGGAAGTCGCAGCTTGAGCTCGTCTATGCACTTGTTCACGATTTCGATTCCCTGTTCAAGGTTGATGGTCGGCTTCCACCATCGGTCAAGCGTGGAGAGCACATAATAAGATGCATATCCGTGCGCAGCATACGGTAAGCACACATTGGTACCCAAGTAGTCGATCCAGTGGAGCTTGGGCTCGCCGTTGTCAATGCCGGCAATGAGAAGATTAACCTGGTAAGGCTTTCTGGTACGCAGCGACTTTGCAAGTTCCTGCCTTGCGAAAGACGCCACAGCATTAGTGCTCAGCTCGTTGCTGTGGCGGAAGCCGTAGAGCTGGACATTAGCCTTGATGTACTCGACAAAGTTCGTTGTATCGCCCGGTTCGCCCGAGAATGCCATGGCTGTGTGGTCATTACAGGGCGTCACCTTGACATCGTCCGACTTCATCACGGACACACCGCGGGCAAGCGACCGTGAAGTCACCAGAAGTACCTCTTTCTCTGTGCGAAGACCCAGCAGAATATCCATTGTAGCCAAGTGTGCTCACGGATTGTAATATTGGGTGGCACTGAATGTTCGAAATGGTAGTGGTGATTGTGGTGATGGCCCGTACCCTCCTTCCAGAACTGCTGGGCATTGATCTCACACCATTTAGTAATAGCTCAAGCACCATCACTATAGAAGTGCAGCTAAGTCATTCCCACCACACCATACATACATTGCATAGATTCTTGTACATAAATTCAATTATAAATTAAACCAAGTTCTTCAAACTTTCACACTACTATATGTAATAATTGAGTCAATACTCCTTTGTAGACAAATAGTGGTTCTTCTACCCCCAGTGAACACTACAAATCACACAGCCACTATTTACGGAGGCGCATTATCCCAGAATGAATAAGCAACCCCGTTGTGGCACGCGCCATCGTCTGCCACAAAAGCACCACTAAATACACCAGAATTTCTAGACCCTGTGCTCTGCAGCTAATCAATATGTTGAGGTCGCGAGTTTACCAGCGGAGCCTCGCTCTACGCAATGCTGGCGCGATTAGCCAGCCACGGCTTTTCACAAACCAGGCAATGACATATTTTCAGAAGCAATCGCTCCCTGCCAATACAGTCGTCAAGTTTGTGCCGCAGCAGCAGGCGTGGGTTGTCGAGCGGATGGGCAAATTCAACCGCATTCTCAACCCAGGACTGAACTTATTGCTGCCAGTGATCGACAGAATTCAGTATGTACAATCATTGAAGGAGGCGGCCGTGCAGATCGATAACCAGGCCGCGATCACAAGCGATAATGTCACATTGCATCTCGACGGTGTGCTGTATGTCAAGGTATTTGACGCGTACAAGGCGAGCTACGGCGTCGAGGACGCTCAATACGCCATCACGCAGCTGGCTCAGACAGCAATGCGTTCAGAGATCGGCAAGCTGACGCTGCAAGATGTGCTTCGCGAGCGACAAACGCTGAACGAGCTCATTACGGCGACGATCAACGACGCCGCGGCCGACTGGGGCATCAGGTGCCTTCGTTACGAGATCAAGGACATCCAGCCGCCTCAGGATGTGCTTGAGGCCATGCATCGCCAGGTGAGTTCCGAGCGCGCGAAACGCGCAGAGATCCTCGAGTCCGAAGGTCACCGGCAAGCGGCGATTAACCGCGCAGAGGGTGAGAAACAGATGAACGTCCTGCATGCCGAGGGTCTGGCACAGAGCATCAATCTCGTGGCCGAAGCGATCCGTAATAACGACGAAGGTAAAGACGCCGTTAGCTTGCAACTGGCCAAGAGCTACATAGACGCCTTCGGCAAATTGGCCAAGGAGGGAACAAGCGTTGTTGTTCCGGCCAAGTTAGATGATATCGGCGGCATGGTTGCTGGTGGATTGTCGATTTTCGACACGATCCGGGGCACCCAGACTAAGAAATAGATTGCAAACCGTACATAGTTAAACTTACGCTAAACAGTAACTGAGACCAGGCATTTACATTTAATCCGTACCTTTCTCTTTTCTTTTTCCACAATAGATTGTGTTTTCTTTTTCTTGTTACTATTTTTTATTCTTTGCATAGGACACTGTGCATAGGAAGTCCGTTGCCAACGGTACCGTTAATGCTCGCAATCCACCGGAAGACCGTTTGATGCACGGCAAATGATGCTGCAATCCCTACATGAACTAAGGTGAACTCCCGTGACACCATCGACCCTGAACAAATATATATTGAATCCAGAACAGGTAAAACACCTGGCAGATCAACCCCACACAATTAGAGAATCCATTGCTAACTATAATGGTTAACCCAAGATTTTCATCGCACACTTTAGGCACCGGTGCCATTGTCATTGACCTCTGGCTCGACTACATCTGCCCCTTCTCGAAAAAGCAATTCAATTCGATTTACCACCACGTGTTTGCGCAAGCGGAAAAGAAATATCCTGGCAAGTTCACATTTGTATTCCAGCATGTGCCGCAGCCCTGGCACGGCCAAGGATCATATTTGCATGAAGCCGGTATAGCCGTCGGACTGATTGAGCCTAAAAAGTTCTGGGAATTTTCTGACAAGCTATTCGAGCGATCCGAGGAGTTCTACGACGTCGGCAGTTACGACAAGTCGCGAAAGCAGATCGTGGAAGATCTAGCACAAATCGCATCCAGCGTGGGTGTGGACAAGCAACACTTTTTGAAATTAACCACAATCGACCTGCATGGTGAGTTCAAGAACCCTGGACCGGCCGTCGTGAACGACCTGAAATATTTTGTGAAAGTCGGACGTCAAAACAGCGTTCACGTCACACCGACGGTGTTTGTGAATGGTCTGGCTGACCCCGAGATCAGCTCTAGTTGGACCACAGAACAGTGGCTCGAGAAGCTGGGCAAAATTATTGACTCGGTCAACCAAAAGCTGTAAAGCAATCTGCGAACGACAATTACTAATTATGTAAACGCATTGTTTCGTAAAAAATAAACGATCTGCTTAAAACCACCGGACCCTTATGCCGCTGTTATCGCAGGGTGCAGAAATACCGTATCTGATAAGCAATGTCCATATTTGGACTCGTATATCGGACAAGCATAGGTCGAAAGCTGCTATGTTGGGGAATCGGTGCGCAAGCCTGCTTGGGTTTCTCTGATTTGACGACCCAACCCTCGCACCCGAACGCGTGCCCTGGCCGACCGAAATGTCATGCGTTGATGGGTGGGGATGGTTTTTCACGACGTATACTGCAGTCACGTTGACAAAAAAGTTATTTATACTTTAAACCGATACCGATAAGTGCGACGCAGAGAGCCTTTGAAAATAATAAAAAATGGATTTTATTTACAACTTCCTCGGACCTAAGAACAGCCGCTTGAACGATCTCCGTGATCAGTCCTTGCGCAAGGGGGATCAGGGAAAGCTCGATCGATTCCCCGAAATCGAGCGTGAGACCGAAGAGGTTGTTGACGATGTCAAGTCAAATCCGAAGACCACTGTCGGCTCTACGGACAAGGTTGACACAAAGACGGTTGACCTGCCAGCTGCTCTGCGTATGATCCTCATTGGCCCTCCCGGTGCCGGCAAGGGTACGCAGGCACCGAATTTGGTCGAGAAGTGCCATGCCTGCCATCTAGCTACGGGCGATATGCTCCGCGGCCAGATCAAGCAGGGCACTGAGCTTGGCCAGAAGGCCAAGAAGATCATGGACGAGGGTGGACTCGTCAGCGACGACATCATGGTCGGCATGATCCGTTCCGAGCTCGAGAACAACGAGGAGTGCAAGAACGGCTTCATTTTGGACGGCTTCCCCCGTACCATTCCTCAGGCCGAGGCTTTGGATAAGATGTTGGCCGATCGTGACACTCCCCTGAAGAACGTCATTGAGCTCCAGATTCCTGATGACCGTTTGGTTGCTCGAATTGAGGGCCGTCTCGTGCATCCGGCCAGCGGTCGCTCCTACCACAAGGAGTTCAACCCCCCTAAGGTTGACATGAAGGATGACGTCACTGGTGATGACCTCATCCAGCGATCTGACGATAACGTCGAGGCTCTTAAGAAGCGCTTGGAGTCCTACCACAAGCAGACTGAGCCCGTTGTTGGTTACTACAAGAAGGAAAACATCTGGACCGGTGTCGATGCTACTCAGAAGCCCTCTGATGTGTGGACCTCCATCTGGTCTGCTATCTCTGGTGATAAGGAGTAAACAAGTGGATGACGACAAAAATGAAATGAACCGTGCATGGACCTAGAGCTTATTGAACAAAACCAAACAAAAAAACCAAACACATTTCAAACAAAAGATAGACTATGTAACTATATAAGGCAACTTGTATGTTACGAAACTTGATAGACAACTATAGATAAAAACAGAAATTAAATCAAATTAAACCAAATTGAAATACCGAGATCAGTCCTTTCGCAGCAATAAATACATGATATAAATACAAAATTAGCAAATTTTATGCCGGCTTGTTGTCTAGTACAGAGGCAACAAGATCTTTATTTTGAGGATCCGTATAACAAGTCGCATGGAAGTATAGCCCGTTTACATCAACCGTGTTCATCCACACCCAATTCTCTGCCTCCTCAGACCAAGAGGTTTCATGAGGCTCTTGACATACAGGACATACCTCATTACTGTCCATAGGAACCTCAATGTATTTCTCTCTCTCCTTATCTAGATCCACCGGCGCATCACTAGTTCCATTCGAGGTTATCAGATCTTCACCACTGGCCTGAGATCCGGATCCAAAGACCTCGTCTTCGTCCCGGTATTTGATCCATTGGGTAGCTGATAAAAATCGGCAACGACTTCGAGAATGACCCTCCCGAATATCCTTGTTTGCTCGGAAATGCCAGTCCATCTCGGCCTGCTTAGCCTCTCGGCCGTTTTCGGTATCTTTAAATCTATAACCACAAGTAGAGCATTGCAGAGGCAACCCAGCCGAATATAACTGCGCGATTTGCTCCGACGTTGCATCTAGCTTGCTGGCTGTTTCCAAATCCAGGTCAGGCAACTCGGGCTCAGGCGTGCTCTGTGCTGATCCAGATCCCGGTAAAGACCCAGTGGCAGAACTGGGGGTCGTCATGCCCATCATCATATCGGCCATCGACATTGGCGGAATGGGAGGCATTGACAAGCCCATTGGCGGCATGGGAGGCATCGGCATCGGCATACCATTCGGTGCTTGAGCTGGAGTGTGAGATCTGCTGGTCGTCTCTAATGTATGTGAATCGGGATCAGGTGTACTTTCGAGCTCATAATTGCTCTGATTTTGAATTTCATTTTGTGGTTGTCTGTGCATTGCGTCTGTTATAGCTGCAATTTCATGGTCACTAGGCGTGGGGATGCGATTGCGAGTGCCCAGAGGGACATTGTTCGCACCGGTGGACTTCTCGATTCCACCACCACGATATGGACGTTGTCTGCCATTATTGTTATTGTTATTATTGCCATTGCTGTTGTTGTTATTGAACTGATCGCGGTTACCCGATGATGGTACACGGCGATTGTCCCTGCGATCCATGCGGCGCCGATTATTACTGTTGTTGTTATTGTTATTATTACTCGGCATTGATACTGGCCGACTCATGTAGTGCTCCCTCGATGCCTTCAGATTCTCAAGTTCGGATTGTATTTGCGGCAGAAGCTTGGGATCCACAACTCCTGATACTTGAGCTTCGAATCGATTGAGCATTTGGATCTGTTTTTCGGTGAAAGCATCCGCGGGGTCCTGTTCGAGAGTAGATCTATAGCGGTTCATTTCAACCAGCAATGCAGACTGATTTAATCTCTGAGGCCCACCGCGCGGCGGCTGTGGCGGCAATATCTGAGCATCGCGCGTCATCTGTTGGCTCACCATAAAACCGTTGATTTCTCCCAGCACTTCGTGCGGAAAGAGAGGTTCGCCAGTCATTTCGTTCGGGAACGTCCACGTCTTGAACTGCTCATTGAGCTTCATTCTTGTTGGTTCTCCTGTGGTCTCGAATGCATTACTGAAGATACGCGGGATTCGGGGTGCAAACAGCGATGTGTATGGCTCTCCTACGTTTTTGCAGATCGAATCGATGAGATATAATGCAGGGAGCTTCTGCTTCGGGGGACTCTTCACGCTATGATGATCGATTGCGTCAACAATAGCTGTTGCGTTGTCGGCATTTTCTTGAGCTATCTCAGTTAAAGTTTTAATGATGGGGCGAGAGGCAACCGTGAGCTCCTCTAGAGATTCAAGGTAGTCCTCGCGGATTTCTGCTTCCATCTAGAATATATACAACAAAATGAAACAAAAACAACTGGTGAGTCACAGCTCCGTAGATGTGGGATATCAATATACAATAATTATGCTGTTTTTGTTACCCGGCGCATGCACTGGCCACAACGATACTGCTAATATGGGCCAGGGCAGAGAAACAAATAGTGTGTGCCCAACCTATATCAAATCATATAGCATGAAGGCGCGCATTAGAGTTCCGAGCGCTGTTCGCGCTAATGATGGGTTCTAGCTACGCTACAGTTGTCGTAATGATTATCGTTATGGATAAGCATCACCAATATTAACTTCTATGAATTGAATTATGTTAAGTCCTGTCAATACCAACTAGGCAAATGATAGCAGATATCAAATATACATTACTTCCAAAATATAGAACAATTCTAAAATATTATATACAATCAAACCAGCATTATCATGCCGAGATAATTTTTCAAAGCATTTATTGAAATGCCCTAGGTTAATTCCCATGCCGGGATGGTTTCATTTCCCCTTTCAGCGTCCCTTGTCGACGGGTCAACAGACCCACGGATATGTGACATGTTCACTTGTCCGAGTGACGCCGTTAGGGCACGTATTACTCATTATGACAATTATAGGGCTTCATTTTTCAATTAATAATCATGAAATCTCCCAACCGACGCAGGCGTACCCTCGCCGCGTGGTCGTCGCTCGCCTGGGCTTTCATATCCAATTTCACTGAAAACCTCGATTTGACGTAGATCGAGTCTTTAATAATAAAATGTCGTCCGACGCCGTGACTCTCCGCATCAGAAAGTTCCAGCGTAACCCCCTGTTGGGTCGCTCCCAGTTCGTCATTGACGTTCTTCACCCCACTCGTCCTAATGTCTCCAAGGACGAGCTCCGCGAGCGTCTCGCTAAGCACTACAAGGCCGAGAAGGATGCTGTGTCTGTCTTCGGTTTCATCACTCAGTTCGGTGGTGGTAAGAGCACTGGTTTCGGCCTCATCTACGACAACGCTGCTACCATGAAGAAGTTCGAGCCCCGTTACCGTCTTGTGCGTTACGGTCTCGCCGAGAAGGTCGACAAGGTCTCCAAGCAGCAGCGTGCCCAGAAGAAGAACCGTGGCAAGAAGATCTTCGGTACTGGCCGTCGTCTTGCCAAGCGCAAGCGTGGAGGCGACTAAACATGTTTATATTAGTCGTTTACATGAAAGTGCAACCCGTGTCATTAACCCTGCAAAAGATAATGTGCGAACCTTGCATATAATATATTATATATTCTGAAAAATCTGTTACTAAAAAGGCTCAAATTTGGCTTATTCTTAGACGACTACGAACCATCTTACATTTAATGTATATATGTATTGCAGTGACAAACGGATTAAGTGTGCCCCGCAAGTTGATGGGCTGTCGGGTGTGTGACGTCTTGTGATTTAGATACACTGTGAATTAGGTTGTATAACCATATACAGACGTTACCAATAAATTATTGAAAGTCATCTATATTCGAAGCCAGTGCTTGTTTAAATTCATTACTGACATCGAATTCTGTCTTAATCTGAAAGCATTTGTTGACTATATATGACCATATATAATGTTCAATCTGATTCCGCTGCACTCCAAGAATTTTGTTCTCAATAGGCTGTTGGGTAACACTGCTAGCTAAATGAGGGAGTCGCGTGAAACCTAAGATCGGCACCCCAACCCCGATCGGTAGATCAAACAGACACACGAACCATCACCGTTCCACAGTTGTCCATCGGTGGTAATTGAACGAAGTGACTCCACAATGACTTCAGAGGCCGACGTGACAGAGGTCGAAGTAACTCCTCCTGATGAGCTTGAGCGTATAAGGAACGAAGAGTACAAGATTTGGAAGAAACAGTCGCCCTTCCTCTACGATGTGTGCATCTCTAAGGCAATGCAGAGCCCGTCCACAAGCGTGCAATGGTATCCCACAGCAAATGTTTCCGATATCGGTTCGGCGTTTGACACATACAGCATGTTGCTGACATCCTCGGAGTTATTTGGTGGAGAGAATGCGGTCTTCACGGCAACTTGTGACCTTCCTAAGCGCGGGGCTGATTCCGATGCAATTTGTCGTGAAGGTGCACAGAAAAGAACAAGCCTTAACGTGATTAATACGCAAGAGGTCTATCCACTCGGTTCCGGTAATTTTCCGCTTATCTCTCGCTTCTCATCGGCGAATCCGCGTCTTATTGCTGCTGCCGGCAAGGACAGCTTCTTGAAAGTCTTTAAGAACGGGTCAGGATCTGGAGCTCTCGACCTCAAGCATCATGCTAAGGACGTGTATGACGTTGCTTGGAACCCGCATGAGGAATCACAGCTAGTGTCAGTGAGTCAAGACGGCACAGCGGCCTTGTGGGATGTGAACAACGCAAATGTCACACCCAAGACCGTATTTGCTGGTAGCAATGCTCCAGGCTATGGCGAGAGTATTCCTCAGGCCATATACGCGACACAGTTTAGTCCCTTGAACTCTAATGAACTCGTTACTGCTGGTGATGATCGGATGATCAGATTTTGGGATCTTCGCACACCCATGACGAAACACACGCGCGTTATCACAGACGCACATCCTACAGGAATCACGGCTCTAAACTATTCTCCGCAGAATGAACTGCTCCTTGCCACCGGAAGTGGTGATGGTTCCGTATCGCTCTGGGATGTTCGCATGAGCAGTGCATCTCTCATTGGCCTTCAAGCCGATGCAGGACCGGTCAACGCACTGAAATGGTCGCCTCATGATGAGTCTGTGTTTGCTACTGGCGGCGCAGATGCACAGGTGAAGATTTGGGATCTAAGCATGCATGGTCAACCACAGACCCAGTCCGAAGAGGAGGAGGGCCCACCGGAGCTCATCTTCGTGCATGGAGGCCACCTTAACTCCATCTCAGATTTGTCTTGGCATCCTGTACTCGAATGGACCATATGCTCGGTCTCCGAAGATTCATTAGTGGGTATCTGGAAAATTGCCAGCGCCATTGTAGATGCCGACGAAGAAAAAGAATAATTTATTGTATACTAATAGTCATACCTGTCTTTGATTGGTTTTATATTATATCGCGAAAACTTATATGCGCTTGTCTATCAATACTTGGACTTCTCAACACTCCCACACAATGATATGACGTTCTTGAATAATGATGATAAGGCACCCAGTACCCTGACCCGAAAGTCTTAAGCACTACACAGCACGACTGCTAGATTGTTGTTGTCAACGACCGGTCCGTGCTTCATATCTCGGAAATGGTGTTCAGCGTGAAAAAGGCTACTGCAGCTGTTGCTATTCTTGCTCAGAGTGCACAGGCTTTGAGCAATACTGCACCTGTCATGCTTCTTTCAGATTCCAAGCCGTTAAACCTGCCCTTAGACGACATTGATCTTGTGCCAACGATGGAATACGTGTTCGACACCCTGACTGCACAGGCAGTCAAAGAATGCCAGTATGACGCCTATCTGTTTGTCAAGCAAAGCAACGTCAGTGAACGTGAGGTGAATCGTCACTCAATGCCTTTCCTCACACATGCAACTGAGAAGGCGGAGGGTAAATACATCCAAGGGACAGCAATTGACGAGGACGATGCACAGGTGGATAATGCTGTAACGAAGCTGATATCCTCAATCGAAAGTGAATGTGGTGCGGTTTCTGTTGCCATTGACTCATCTAAGTTGGAGCTTGCTGCATATAGTGATACGAAACCCCGAGTAATTTCTGTCAATTTTGCGCAGGACACGTCGCTGGAGACAGCAGATGAGTCTATCAAGCACATAGTGGGACATCTCCCATCTAAGAACTTTTTGCTCGCCTACTACACTTCTCCGCTTAGTGTACGCAGCAGCTCAGAAGATGATGACCCTGCTCCTAGCGGCTCACCCTCTGCTGGTTCCGCTCCGGCCTCTTCTTCCTCATCCTCAGGCGAAGTCCCATATGAATCTATCTTCAGAAATTACCAGTTTTTCTCGCCTGCCTTATTTATGGGTCTCATTGTGTCGACATTCCTCATAGTAGTCTTTATCATTGCGTTTAGATCGGTGGACTCGCTCCAAATTTCACAGGCTGCATTCGAACCGCGGAGAGATGCGCGGAAAACAAAGTAGAGCCACATTTCAAAAGAATACGATAATTTACATAGTAAAAGCAATCATATTCCTGAAGTAAATATCTCAAACTTATGCATTTATTGAGAGCTATCTAATATCATTAACATGGTCTGCATGGTCCCTCTTATTTCAAGTTTCGCATCTTTGATAAAAGCATGCGAGATTAACTCACAATTAGCGTGCCATCTCTGGCTACTGTCCTTGTGCAATTCACGGTCATTCATTAACAGATGACTTGCGCGGGTCATAACAATGCAACATGACCTAATGAAGTCCCATTTTAGAGCTTCCGATACGTTTTTTTCGTGTTTACTGAAATAGTTAATCAAGTAGTCTTGGACGACATCGATAATGTACTCGCAATTACTCGATTCGCACTTACCACTGGCGAGAGAAATCAAAAATACAATGATTATCTCATTTGCATATTCGACCGAAGGGCTAGATAGCAATTGGTTACCTGCAGTTTCCATGAAAAAGCCGAAATCTATACGACTTCGGTCTTTGATGTAGTCGATCGCATTCGCCATGAGAAGAAGGATCTGGAGTTTGACACCCAGACTGGTAGTTGCAGATAGCAATATGTGAGCTACCGGAATACGGAATGAGAACAGTCCCCATGCTTTTTTAGAAATGTCGATGAATTGCTCAGCGTCACTTCGTAATAAGCGATTGCAACCAATGAAATTTTTAACAAGCACGGTTACTGATTCAATGAGATCAGGCTCCAATTTTCCTTTGATAAGCTTCAAGGCATCCTCAATAAACTTTATTTGCCACAGAAACCAAGCGAAGTCAGGCGATTGTCTCACAAGACTGCCAGCAGCTTGAATGGCCATTATCTTTATCTGTAAATTATTATCAGGGTCCACCAGCATACTTCGGAATAAGTTGCTACAATCGTACCATGGCAAATGAGCAAGGAATTTGCTCGCTGCGCCGACCTCTCTTAGAATATCACATACAGCCGAAAGAGGAGCATGCGCTTTACAGTCATCATAATCCAGAAGAATCGTCAAGAAGTGATCCAGCATAAGTGTCAAGGAGTATTTCAGTGTCTCAGAGTTTAAGTTGGCAAGTGCAATGCTTATGAAGGCAGTGTACAAATTGTCATATTGACGATCACGAATCATAGAGCCAAGAAATGTATTCTTCTCAGTGATTGATGAATGGAAAGCTTGGCCTAACACATCACTTGCAAGCGACTTCAGTTTGATAATATCCTCACTGGTATCTGGTTGTTTACAGCCAAGCTCTAGCATAACCCAAAGATAAAATCGCATGGAGGTATTTGGAGTGTTAGCACTGAGCAACATCAATGGATCAACTTGGAAATACTTCGCTGCGCCTATTCTTTGAAAAGGATCAGGAGACCACAAATCTTCCTTTGAGGAAATGGGAGACCCCGCTATGGACTTCACAGTATCATCCTTACAGCATGAATATGATAATGCCGCATAGAATATTGTTTGTACTACAACTGGTACCTCGTCAGACCACGCCGAAGATAGAGACTTATTTTTCTCGGACCGTGAATGATCTTGCGAAGCCGAAGAACCTTCAGTTTCTCGATTTATTAGCTTGATTGCCAGAGCTGTGACATTAGAGGGCCATGGTATATTGGAACGAATTTTTATGAGCCGATCAATCAATTCCAATATTAGGATGTGTGCGCGCGTCACCTTCGTAGACTTATCTAACCAATAGGTGCTTTGGAAGAGATGTAAAAGTTTCCACCAAATTTTGGAATTGACCTCTGGATTTGGCTGCGACAAAGAGAGAAATCGCCGATTAAATAATGCAGCTGCTTCAGAACTCTCACTACAGAATAAGGTGAGAATATTTATTTGAGTATTCAGTGATGAAGCTGCGTGCTCAATTGTATCGCTACGTGGAGCAAATGAATCATTTAGCAGCGTCTGTGCTGTTTCATCAGTTAAAAAGCCCACATGGCTCGACTTTGGCAACCCATGCTCAAGTTCTGTGAATACTTGGTCTAAAACTGCATCTAAAGTGTCCGTACCATCCTTTAGCTGCCTCAATCTAGGTTGGTGCAGTATTCGCTCCAGAAAAGCTGAATCACTTTGCCGAGCCATTAATTGAAATTACAATCAGCTGATTCTATAGCATGGAGCCGGGGTGTGATACTCTAAATCAACGCTAATTGGTCAAGGGTTCATATGCCGCAAGCTCGATGAGGAAAGATAACGTAGAAACGATAAACTTACTTTACACATATAAAATTATAATTTATAATCTTTATTGATGAACTTACTATTTATGCTCTGAAATTTCAATTTCTGCTTATCCATCATTGCCTCTTTCGCAGTGAATTTCGAGCATTGACTAAACCCGCCCTCATACCATGAGAGCTTATTCTGCTTATTCTGCTAATTGAACTTACCATGCTGATACGGCTAATTCGACTATTATGACTTGACGGTCTTCGCATTCTACGAGACCAGAATCGTGACTCCCGACTCTTAAAGCTTTCAGAGCTCGATGAATTGAGATTACTATTGAGTTGTGTTTCTTCTGTTTGTGGAATGATTTCTAAAGGATTCTCACTAAAAATTCCCCAGTAGGCCAGCCATTGCCGCGTAATATCTATATCTTTTTTCGCCATATGAATTTGAGCGGCTTTATTGATTCTTCTGGAGGCTTCGGAGTGAAAGAAAACTATAATATTTTCTGTACAATAAAATCGTAAAAACCTCATATTTGCCTTAACTTCAAAAATTATTTCGGTACCAAGGCTAAGGGCAACTGAAACATTTACACTTTCATTTCTGGAAATAAGGCTCAACATGAATCCCGATAATAACCCTGCGTGATGCCATATAATTGGAGTGGACATTGACATTGGCACAAGCCCAGTGGAGTAAGTCTCGACTGGCAAGTGAATAGTCTCCAGACTTTTGGCTTTCTGAAATACATCAATTTCTGCAGTCATGAGACCACAGCCAACTTTCGTTTTAGCTATCTGAGTCACGTCTTTTTTATGAGCATCACTTGAATAGTTTGTCTCTCGACCTGAAGGATCGGAACACTCGGAATTTTCGGAACGCAACAGCATTATATCAATATCACTACCAAGTGTTTCATCGCACATTTCACGTTCCGTCAATATATAATTCTCTCGTACGGTATCCTGAGTAGTACATAGTTGATCGCTCTGTGTCAAAAATTCTCCTAATGCGGGCTCTTCAAAGCTAGAATCCTCATAAAGCGTATCCTCATGAAGCGTAGCCTGAGTATTCGAGTTAAACTGGTCTTCTCTAGATTCACTTTGACTATTACCTCTTATGGTCTTCATAATAGTGCGAACCCCTGCGTTGGCTAGCGAAGCTCTAATGAACTCAATTGATTTATCATCTTCAAAGGTAACCTGAAAATGAGTGGTACCTTGACATGTGGCCCATTTCAATGCCAATGACCGCTCATACATATGAGCCTGTAAATTATGACCTCTCATTTTGCAAATGGGGTCAACAGATTCTAACTTCCTTAATCCATGCATAAGCTGTATAGAGCTCAACAAGCCATCAGCTTTTGAGAAAAACAAAATTATGTGGAGAACATTTGAAGCAGGAAACTCTTGCCATTTCATCAATTTGCGCATTCCCTTACGTATGTCTACGTGTTGCGGATGGCAGAACATATATTGACATATGTCAAAGGTCACACTAGTTGCAAAGCTTGCCATACTATTTCCTACTAATTCAACAATTACACAGGCGAGATCTCTTTTCCGACGTTTTTTCCGAATTCAATAGTTCAGATTTTACAAAAAAAAAAGGAAAGAAGGTCTGATTGGGTTTGTAAAGAACTTCTGGTGGTTTTTGTCTTTAATGTGGTTTTCTTAACCCAGCTCCTGCAAAAGAGTCGTAGGGTTTCCATTCTGCGGCATTTCGAGGATCTGGGAAGTATGTGCAGAGACACCGTTACCCGAACCTTAAAAAAGCTAATCTATCTCATCCCTCCAGTAATGCAAGATCCATAGATCTAAATCGAATTTTAATTGTTAGGTTCAATTTTTTTCTCTATTCTTAAATATGATTTTGAATATAGATTGTAACGATAAACTCAACATTGTATGGAGGAATTTGGTTACGTTTAGCTTCACATTGAATTTTCATACACGTTAGCATTAAATTTTCAACAAAGAGCGTTCTACTTTTCAAAGCCTGTAAGATAAGCTCTGTATGACCTGGATATCTACTTGGAAGACACTATAAGAAGCCAGGTTTCGCCAGGATTATCTCCACACTTTTTCGACAAGACTTAACTCGAATAGCGAAATGAAGCTTCTTCTTTACTCAGTTCTCACCTGCGCTTTAGGCATGCCTATTCCTGCCAACACTAATGGCAATGCAGCAGCAACTGACTCTGAGTCATTGGTGCCCTTGATTTATGTCAAGAAGGATGGCAGTCTCTGGATTGGTGAGGATGCAAAAGAAAAACTTTCCAGCATTGAGGCACTCAATGCTGTAAGCGCTATTGTCAACTCGAATGGTGGTACCATGGTCGGAAATATCTACAAGCGCGATCTTTCGCCTAAGCTTCATTTCAACTGCCATTCTAGCTGCAATGATCCTTGCGATGATCCCTGTGCTGATCCTTGCTACGATGCTAGTTATGATCCTTGCAATGATCCATGTAACGATCCATGCAATGATCCTTGCAATGACTGCAGCAATGGATGTTGCGATGGTCACTGTGGAGATGAACTGCGTGCTTCCTGCTACACCAAATGGGTCTGCCCTGGCACATATTGCCATGGCTGCTCTGGTCTTTGTCCAGAGGATCCTTGCCACCCTCGTGGGTATCACCCCATTGTGAACGGACTCCGATCATGTCACTTGACGAAATGGTTGTGCCCAAAGACGTATTGTCCCTCGAGCTGGTGCTGCAACGGCTCTAATTGCTGCAACGATCCTTGCGATCCATGTGCTGACCCGTGCAACGATCCTTGTGCTGATCCTTGCGCTGATTCATGCGACGATAAAGGCTGCTGCGCTAGCTGTCTCTGTCCCTCTAGTTGGTGCTGCTGCAACAACGACTGCAACAATCCTTGCGATGATGGCTGCAACGATCCCTGTGGATGCTAAAGATCACACATACAAATCACGAAGGCATATTCAAAGCATGAGACTTCTCTATTAATGGCACTAACACACGAAGTGCCATGTGTAGAGTTGCAGTTGTTATTCCTACACCCAACGAAACATTCGTTTATATTAAATTCGCTCAGTTCGTAGTAAATAATAAGATCTCGTCAGCTCATAAATTTAGATTTACTCTTCTTTCACAAATCTTAAACTAAAATACGGGATCACATTCGCTATACATAAAAAATAGTTCGATCGCCAAAATTTACAAGGGTTTTTAATCGGTTCACATTACCCAGTTAAGAAGAGCATCGTACATATGATAGCTTCATAAAAAAATGAATTCGTGATCGATAAATAATACAAAAAAGGTCGAGACCCAGTTCAAACCTCGGTGCGAACCCTTTTGAGATTAGAGGTAAACCTGTCTGCAAGATGCGGTTCAAGGTCTTCATCTCCCAATATTCTTTTGGGTCTATCAAGGTACTCTTTTATGACATTGAATAGCTCCTGACCGTATGTGTCAATCCATTTCCAGTAGTAAGCGTACTTGTGCAGATCGCCCACTGAATGAATATTTCTGGCATTCTCTGCAATAAGATCTACAAAAATGTCATGCAAAATTAGGGAGTTGCGAGCGCAATATTGTTCATGAGTTTCCGTAAGACCCCACTGCGCTGCCTTCATTTCTCTCCAATTAATAATAAGTTGACGTATTTTGTCATTGGAAGCATCAACCATCTTAACACTATAGAGGGTAATTTGTTTTGAACACAATTAATTACCAAAAAAGAATTTGTCAAATATTTGTGGGACTCACCAGCAGTTAGTGATCGCCTCAACCCGTACTGTAAGGGTGGTCCTTGCAAAGGTATTTATAATTTATATCTCGATTATGCAGGGATTCCAAATCACGAGGATGGCTTCCCGGCTGATATTTACTTTCCATTTGGGATATGACCTCTCCCCACTCGACGCATAATCAAAATTTATGCAAGCTTGATTATTAAATTGATGCAAGAGAAACCGGTACATCACGTGTACTAAGTCTCCGTGATACGGATGGATCTCGGCAATTTTCTCATTAAGCCGCAACTAAGAGAGTACTCTAGAAGGTTGGGCCGCGGGGCGATCTAACTTAAGGAATGTGAGCGCGGCCCGACTTGGGGCCCGCCCATTGCCAGGAGGCATCAATTGATGATGATCGCCGATTGCCGAATAAATCGTTAAATAACCGCAGTGGATTTCTTGTGTAATTTATATAATATGTGAATGCATATGCTCATAGTATACATGAACACTATCTAATAACTTTAGCAAAGAAACTCTTGGATTTTGTACCGACCTTTCCAAGCTTTTCTTTAGTATTTGTCGCCGAAGAATGTACAACATTGGACATCTTAGCTGTAGCCGGTAGTTCTAGCGAATGTGGATCACCTGAAGGAGGAACCCCGTTCGTATACACTTGGGCGTTTTTATCGATAGTTTCGAGTGTGGCCATTAACCACGTTTCCAATCCGGTCGAGTACTCTACCTCCCTTACGCGTAATTGCTGGATCTGCTTATTCCGTGCCTCACTACTAAGATCTGTGTGCCCAAACAATGCAGCAAAATCCACTTGAGGTGGACGCTTCACCTTCGCAGCGATAGGATGAACCGTTTTAGCACTCTGTGAAGACACACTTCGTGGCTCTTCAGTGACTTCTGTGCTGGCTTTATCACTAGAACCTGTTGTAGACGGCGCGTCTGCACTACTGGTTTCAATAGATGCCTTAGGCGATGCAATATTCTTCAATTCGGAAACACTGGAAGTGGTCACACCTGTCGCAGAGGAATCGGCGCTCATTTCGGATAGTTCCCGAGCATGATGAGATTCCTGATGAGACGGAATCTTGTGTATATCACTCAACGTATCAGTATCATGGTTTTCGGAGACGCGCACACTTTCTGACGCTGAATCCGAGGCAACATCCGAAGGGGTCTCCGTTTGCACATTGCTAGAGCTCTCATCCTTTGCAGTGTCGATCGATGGGTTGCTGGCAGCTTGCTGGAGCCTGTTTCTTTCGCTAGGTAACATAAACGGCTCCGATGAGGGCGCTTCTTCGTTAGATATGGAATCCTTTGCGTCCTCACTTTCGTTTTCTTGAGTGACTTCAGCATCGTCTTTTTCTTCGACTCCATCGTCAGATTCACTGTTACTATCCGAGTTATCGTTACCTAGATCGACTTCGCTGGGTCCATCAACATAACCAGATTCATGTGCAAGATAGTTGTCACGCATGGCAAGGTCCGAGCGTGACCCGTAGTCTATGCTATGCATAGTCTCTGACAGGCTGGCTTCTCTATTGTGACCAGAACTACCGAGCCCCTGTCGTTCCGGGCTCGCAGATGTAACAAACAAGGATGGTATATTGGAGTTCTGCCCGGTTGCAGAGTCGTCGAACTCGTTGATTTCTAACATTGGCGTAAGAAGTTCTCGGATAGACTTGTCACTAATTTCGCGTGAGGTTAGTGAAGCTTGGTATGTGGATATTGGTCGTTTCAAAAGCTCCGACGAGCCCCTGTATAACTCTGCAATATCCGGGTCAACGAGCTGACTGTAGCGAGAAACATCACCGGCTTGTGAGAGGTCGCCGTCGGAGGTATCATGTCTAGACTCAGCTTTGCTTGGCTGCTTAAAAACGGTATCTTTTTGGCTCTCATCTTGTGTCGTCTCCTGATCGAGCTTAGCGGTTTCTGAAGATGCATCCCTTGAGTGTTTTCTGATGTGCAAATGTGAAACCTTTGATGTAAAATCTGCTTCTTTTTCAGGCTTGGCTGCAATATCGGCTGGAGCCTTGCTTGGAGCCTCTGTTGAAGCCTCTACTGGATTCTCTGTCGGGGTCTCCACTGAGGTCTCTGCTGATGCCTCGGGAACTTGATTTAACCCCGATTGATAGTCTGTGGAGGCTCGACCGTCATGACCCCGCTCAGCACGCTCAGCAATAGCTGTAGAGTCAACACTATGGATTCCTGTCGAAAGAGATGCTGTCGAATCCGAGAAGTCGTTGGCTAAACCGTGGGAGTGCAAATTAGCCATAACACTGTATGGGTGGTGCGAATATCGGTTCTCATAAAAGCCATAGATGTCCTGGATGCTGCTATCCTCTTCATCATTTTGCAGACTATCATCATTTGCCGATCCAGTTTGATCGTCGGTATTAGCACGGTCATGATCTGTTTTCAACTCTTCTTTATGTACGTCGTCGCTAACGGAAGGACTTTCCTCCATGTTAGCTTTTTTGAGACTGCTTAGTCTGTCGGAATCCTTATCTTTTGTCAGTTGTGCAGTATCTTGACCACTTGATTCGATTCTTTCTCTCTCTGGTACGGCCTTCCTCTCAATTGGCACATCTCTAGCTTTATTATTCTTTTGTGGATCTAAAGTGCTGGTTGTCTCTTCAGCCTTCCGATCGGTGGGACTTGACTTCGACTTCTCGTGTGACTGCTCGTAAGAATATGGTTGACGCTGCTGTGGAAGCGGCGGTTCTTGCTCTGTTTCCGACTCTTCAGCGATCTCTCCATAACCGTCGTACTCGTCGTAGTCATTGCCCCAATCTTCACCATCGTAAGATGTTTTAGGCGCTACCCAGCGCTTGGACTCCCGACGAAATACGTTCCCGTCCGGCATGGCTGGATTTGTAAGTGCAATGTATTATTATGCTGGTGTGTGCTAGCTGTGTATATATGTCGCGTTGGCTAATGTACTGTGGCCGTGGCTAGGTCACTTACTCCAGGTCACACATACGTCTTGGGATCACGTCACTAAAGATCAGTATATATATGCGTGTGATACAATTATTTGACATTTAAAATTGAAAGGCTTTTTCTGAACAACGGAAAAAATGTGGAATAAAAATATAATTAAAAGAAATCGACGGTTAAAAATCCACGGTAACTTTTTGTATTGGCACCCTGTGGATGACGCGTCTCCTCCCTTTGTATACATTATTAACCCTCAAAACTAGCAGCAGCGTGTTATGTTGGGTGTATTGGGACCTAGCTTTTTGTAGTAGCTTATGTAGCAAATAGCTTATTGCGGGTATTATCTGTGGAATCTTCATTCGTTCGGACGGATATTTTAGCAAGTGATTATTAACGTTTCCATATTTGAAATCGATCAGCCGAAAAAGTAAATAAAATGGCAAATAGTTTCTATTACGGCTAAATATTTCTACTTAATAGACTTCAAGAACATAGCGTTCGGCTTCCTTCAAATCTTCGATAAGCGTTGCCTCATTGACTTGAGCACCCGTCTTGGCACTACCTTCGAGTACAATAGAAGTGAGGGCAGCAGAAATGTCCGGAACGGGCCAAGTGGGTCCACACAGGTAGAAGTTACCTCCCTTTGTGACGAATGCATCTGCCAACGTAGATTTAGCCTGTCGGATACGATCCTGAATGTAGATCTTTTCGGGCTGATCACGACTGAATGCAGCACCAATGTGAGTCAGAATACCAGCAGCCTTGTACGCCTCGAAGAGCTCACCATACAAGTACTCCTGACGCTGGTGACGAGAACCAAGGAAGAGATAAATCTCGCCAATAGTCTCGCCCTGATCGCGCTGCCACATTTTTTCTTCCAAAAACGCCTTGAAAGGAGCAAGACCAGTACCCAATCCAGCCATGATGATTGGTGTGGCCGGATCCTTAGGCAGTTTCATGACCGAGGGCTTCACGCTGACGACAACCTCATCGGAATGATGAAGATCCGACAAGAACTTGGAGCACTGACCATACCGCTTTTCACCCTTGCTGTTAACCCAATCGACAACAACAATAAGCAAGTGAACCTCATTAGGATGGACCTTTTGAGACGACGCAATCGAGTACTCACGTCGCTTTAGAGGAGCGACAAGCTCAATAAGTTGGCTGAAGTTCGGTCTAGCCGACTTGAATTCATTCAAGACATCAACGTAGTTCTCAAACTCAACTTCAGAGCGTCGCTTCAGCTCCTCGGCACCAGCAGGTCCCAGAAGATGTTGAAGCTTCGCCTTCTCCTCGTCGTTTGAGGCATAGTCGACAAGCCCTTCATAGAAGCGCTTAGGGACCTTGCCAAAAAGATCGAGATGCTCACGGCCAATTTGATAGGCAGTGCGGAAGACCTGCGTATTTGGGTCATTTAAAGACGGAATCGCATGAACTTCCTCGGGGTTAACGCCATACGACTCCAAAAATGCCAGAACATCAGCAGAGCGGTTCGGAGCATGAACACCAAGAGCCTCACCAATAGAGTACTTCAATCCGGTTCCCGTGATATCGAGCTCAAGCTTGAAGATATGGCGATCATAGTCATCAGGAGTGACACGCTGATTCAACTTGACTTTAGCAACCACAGTCTTGGCATTGACATCCGGACGAAGCTCGCGCGACGCATTGAACGCCTCTGAGAAAATAAGACGTTTCTTGAGGCCAAGCGTATCAACATCAGTGTGGTTGGTCGCTTCAGCAACACTAGCTTGCTGTTCCTCAGACTCGTCAGAAACTGAAGAGAGGGCTGAGGGTGCAAAGCTAATGGCAGCAGGCGCAGATGCATATTTAGCAGTCTTTTCCTTGTCAGTGAGCTCAACCTTGGTCCAGTCCTGCAGCACCTCCTGGCTGACAGGAACCAGAGCCTTTTCGTTAAGAGCAGTGACAATCACATTAACTGTGGCAGCAATCAGTTCGGTATCCAAGCTGTTGGCGTGGACAACTGAGGAAGTAGCCGCATCAATACTGGCACCGGTTAGCAACCAAATCGCGGCTTGAGCAGCCAAAATGGGTGTGCGTCGTTCGCTGGTGGCAGATTCCACTAAGCTGTAATCAATGCGGTAAACTTCCAGTTTCTTGGCCATAGCATTCAGCTTCAACTGGCTAGGCACGATCTTGTTAAGTTCGTCATCACTGGATGCGGCAATCACCAACTTACCTCCAATCTTGAGGCCAGCCGTGACGTCAACAGACTTGAGTACGTTGACAAAGTTGACCAAGGTGATGTCGGACTCCTGCAAATCCCAAAACTGATTGGCAAACTTGAGACGCAGCTCGCTGGCAATGGAACCGCCAGCGACGCAGTTGTCAAACTTCGTGTAAACGTTGGCTTCGGCAATGGGACCGGCCAACCGCGCAGGGGCAACAGCAGTAGAGGCCTTGTCTGAATCCCAGAACGTGACAGCGGGACCAGACTCCGCAGTACTCTTCGAGATCGAGGCAAGGTCCTCACTGAAGACACTCGGACCACCCCGGAACCCGAAGTGGAGACGCACAGTGGCACTCACATCCTTGTACAGATCACTGGAATTGCTGACAACAACAATCCGTGACGCCGATGCCGGCAGCGTCTTGAGGAACTCGTCGGCCAAGAAAGGGTTGTACAAGCGGACGTTGATCACACCTTCCTTCTCATTGGCCCGAGCCAAGACTTCGGGAGCACCCAGTGTCACGAAGACCACAGACGGTTCCTTGGGTCCGACATACTCGAACGGCGCCATGTTCGTACCAAGAGCATTGTTCGTGGCCTTGAACGCATCGAGAATGCTGTTCACCTCGGGCAAATGAGATGCGGGCTGAGACAGCTTAAGCTCGGAGCTAGCAAATGCCTGACGGGTACCTCTGATACCATCGTAGAGATGCACAGCCGGTCCAGAATTGGTGCTGCTCGAGATCACAGATGCCAAGACAGCGACGTTGTACGCATCGTTCGGAACGCCAAGCGCCGAAGTGACTAGCGGCAGTCCTAAATTACGGGCAACTCGTAAGACAGAAGCATAGTCAGCAACGAGGTGTCCGTTGACAGAATCATAGTCCACCGCAGCGACCTGGAAAACAACAGATTTCTTCTTCAGATCGGCAATGTGTCGGCTCAGCACCGGTTCCATGACACGCATAGTTCCGCTAGCGGCGATGACCGAGGTAATGCCTTCATTTGCCGACTTTTCAAGGTAGCCCAAAAGCGACAATGAAGCACCTACACGAGTTTCGAGAGCGAAAGTCTCTGGAACCTGAGAATCAAGATTCTGGGCATTCTTAGCCTTCCAAGTGTTAATGGCCTTGTCGAGCTCGAAGGTCGGGGGACTGAAATCGAAAATGGCCTTAGACAAGTTGTAAGTGGCTTGCTGGACAAGAAGACCGGCAGTAATTTTACCGGTCCGCTTTGTCTCAGTAACGGGACCAACAGAGGGAATTCCACCCACGGCGTCAGCGAAACTGCTCATTGTTTAATTTGGTGAAAAAAAAAATTATGCAAAGAGTCACTGATCGAATAATAGCCCTCCGATTTTGTCAAGATGTAGTTATTATTTCTGACATGATGTTATATCAGGTGATGGCCGCCTCCCAGCGATACTGCGTTATCGGAACCCACCCACAACCCAAAATGGTAATTCATCTGCATTTTAGAGGACAATGAACCGATGCTTAAGAAATAAAATAAAGCCGTTGTCCAGCGCGTTCAATGGATTGCATTAAGTTAAATTAGATCAAATTAAATACATATGTAAGTTATGCTGTCTTGGAAACGTCTGAGATTTTCCTTCCAATCATGAATGGGGACACTCTCAACGCGTGCGGATGATACCCGCCGCAGCCAACAAGTTGATCTTACGGCTGACCTCGGGGTTCTTCATGTGGTCTCGCAAAGCGGCGGGGTCATTTGCAGCCTGCTGCAAAATGGTGTTCATGATGGGATCGCGGCGGATCTCGTCGATCTCCGGGTCCTTCGCCAGTCTTTCGGCACGCTGGTCCTCGGTCTCGCCAGGCAGCGCGGCGAAGCGCGCCTGTGATGCCTTAAAGTAGAGATCCTCGATCTCGCGAGAATGCTTATGATCCTTGTCGTGGTTGCGAGCCTCCTCAAGCGTGTCCATGGATTTACGGTACTGCTTCATGATGTTGAGAGCAGTGGCCTTGCGCGTGTACGCCTTCATGAAGTCGGGATCGAGCTCGAGCGCCTGGTCGCAATCACGCACAACGTCCGGGTAGTTCATCAGTTTCAAGAACGACGCAGCACGGTTGCCGTAGCCCCGCGGATCAGAAGGATTGCGCTTGATGGCCTCAGTGTATGCCTTCACAGACTCGGGGAACTTCCCCTCCTTGAACAGTGTGTTGCCCTCGTCACGCGCCTTGTCGGCCAACTCCGGATTGATATAGGCCTGTTCCTCGCGCTTACGAAGCTCGCGCTGCGTGCTTCGGAGCTTGTTCAGCACGTCGGGCGAACGCTGCTCCGTCAGACTCTTGTCGAAGTACGTGATGGCCTCCTTCAAGTCGTCCTTCTTCAAGTAGCTGCTTCCCACTCGAGCCAGTGCCTTCGCAACGGCCTTGTAGTCTGAGCGCAGCTCGTGAGACTCCTCAACGGCCAAAAGCCCGGTCTTAATTGCCGCATCGTAGTCGCCCTTCTCAAACTCAGCAGCAGATCGGTTGTTCAAATATGTGATGTCCTTGAAGGTTTCCCAGGCCTTCGTGTACAAGTCGATCGCCTCGTCAAACTGGCGCTTCTTATACAGATCGTTGCCCTGGGCCTTCAAAGCATCGGCCTCTTTCTTCTCCTCAGAAACGGGAGCACTAGACTCAGCCTTAGGCTCGGGAGCCTTCGGTTTCGGCGCCTCCTTTTTCGGTTCGTCACGAGTAACATCAGGCATCGGGGAATCGCTGCCATCAGCCGGCATTGTCTGAATGCCCAGCATGACTCCCAACGCTTCCATGAGTCTTGGGTCCTCGGCACCGCTGGCAAGCGCAGCCATGGGGTTCTTCGTGAAGTCCTCCAACTTCTTGGCGAAGGCAGGATCCTTCATGTACTCACGGGTCTTCGGGTTCTGGTTCAATTTCATCCAGGTCTGCGGGTCTCTGAACGCCTTGCTGAGCTGGTCTTGACCGCCGTTGAGCGACTGAGCGATGGCATCTTCAGCACTCTGCTTGCCCTGCTTGGCCTGTACATTCGACGGGTCGAGTTCAAGCGCCTTCTCATAGGCATTGATGGCCTCCGGAATGTCACCGATTCCATGGAGCGCAGCACCCTTGCGGTTGTAGCCCTTCGCCCACTGCGGGTTGATCTTGATCACTTCGTTCGCATCATCGAGCGCCTTTTGGTAGTCCTTTAGAGATGCATAGGCACCCGAACGGTTCGAGTACAAAACGTGATTCGGTTCAGGGGATACGTTAATTGCCTGAGTAAACAGCTCAACCGCCTTTGCGAAATCCTTCGCTGCAAACGCAGCATTACCCTGTGCCTTATACTCGTCAGCTGTAGTCATTTTCTGTTATTGAATCTTTTCTGATCTGTATTTACTTGCCTTAACAGCCGTTTCAGATGCTTGCGTCGGGGTGGGTTATTTATATTTATGGCGGGTTGGGAAACCTGGGGTCACATGCGAAAGTTCGAGAATCGCCAATACGGGGGAATCTATGATTTTGAGTCCTATACGTAAAATGAAAACAAGAAAAAATATATATTTTTGAAATTTTTGTAGACAGAATAATTTTGATAGAAATTTAGTTATGGGAGATATTTATTTGAGTGGTGCTCATATCACAGGCCTATGTGGGGCGTGTCACTACAGCCCTCGACGTTCTAGATGAATGCACTAAGTGCGTTGATTACAGAGAATCATAGCTTCCTTTCGAAGAAGGCCTATGTCTTTTACGACTCAGAGCAGCTAATTGAGCTCGGCTGTCAGTTTCTGTCTCATAGTCATCCCACCAAAACCTCTTGTGCTTACGGCCTTGTTCCACAAGCTCCAGAATTAACCCAGTGTCGTGATTGAATCTGTAGTGCTTACCCACACGGCGTGAACGAGGTCTATAGGGATTCTGGCGACAGATATCGGCTTTATTGGACTTAACAAATGTTGTGGTCTCCTCTTCTGGAGCTTCATCAGACGACGAACCATACACTTTGCGCGCAAGTTTCTCCCGTCCATAGCGAGTGACTTTTTCATCCTTCTTAATTTGAGCACTGACCTCATTGGCCATGTTGCTGCCGCCATTGCTATCGATATCATTATCCCGGTCCAAAACCTTCCAATTGTTCCCGCCATATTCATGGTTTTGAAAGCACATGCCAAAAATACTGTCGCTGTCAGTATCATCGTCAGTGCTGCTGAAGCGGCATTGCGTGACTTCGTAATCAGTCTCGTCTTCTGCGTCTTGTTTACCTCTACGTCTCTTCCTACTATTCTTTTCTAAGCCAATATCACTAAAGCCCGAGTTACCTTTGGTGAGACTACTGAAGAAATCAACCGAGTTCTGCAGTTGAGAGTCACCAACATTTGCCAGCATCTCATCACTGTCGGTTGATATTTCAGAAATGCTCGTTTCCGAATCAATATCTGAATCCGAGCTCAAGTCCGAGCTCGAGTCCAAACTCGATTCAAGATCGGACGATGCGAGAGATGCATGCTGCTCTGCCCATTCTTGCAGAGTCAATTCGTCCTCAGTGCCAGGCATTGCTGCATCAGAGTCAGAATTGGAGTCAGAATCATTACTTTCAGCCTTCTCTCCAGCTGCTGGCTTAGATGCGACAAACAGGTCACTATCACTAGTTGCCTCCGAGTCCGAATCAGATATGATTTTCGAGCCCAATGAGGATGCCGTGCGAATGCGTGCTTTCCATGGATCCTCGTCATCAGAAGAGGCAGAGAACAGTTTCAAAACGTCATTTATTGGGTCATTGATTGGGCCAGTGGTGTCCAATGCAGTCTGAGCCGTGCTCCGATCATCTTCGATCTCCGTGCACAAGGATTCAGCGCTGTCACTATTATTGTGACCACTTTCATCTGTCTCAGGTTCCTCAACTACAACATCGTCTTGATCTAGGGGCGCAGTAATAAGCTTACGTTCGTTGCCCTCATCAACCGGATCCTGCACAATTCGGCTCCAAATGGCGGCACGCTCGTCCAAGGAACTTGCACACTTGAGCTGCTCCTGCAATTCCTCAAGTGAAGGTGAGTTGCTTCGATTGACGACGGAGTTGAGAGGGGCAGAGGACCAGTTCCTGTTCAGAAGGCTCTTGAGGATAAACATCAATTAATAGAGCCTCTTTCAATGATTTAGAAATAATTCTAGGGTAGTAGCGCGCCTGTTTTAGGGGGATTTAGCCAGAGTGACGGCTCAATTGTTAAGTACGGGTACGAATATCTCAGGACGTATTTGGTTCGAGAGAAGATGGTTTTGTGTCTACTTCCTTCCTTTAGATAGGGACCGGTGAGTGCAGGTGATTATGTCGGGTCAGGGCAATTATTACCCCGATATGCATTTCAAGCCGTTGCCACTTTGAACATGGTGGGTCTCATTATACATTATTATGCGATGACTCCTACCAAGACGAGTCGTGAAGGGCACGGAAGGTCAGGTGGCATATACTGATAAAGACGTGCTACCGCAGATTTACCAGGTGCACCAGATTTTGAAGAAACCGACTTTTAACCAGAAGCGTACTATTTTCTTTTTGCTCCCGGAATGCTTATTTTCATTCTGTATAGGAGTCTGTTCTAGCCAAGATCAATTGCTGGAGAGAACTTTGGTTCGAATCGACCTGAACTTCAGATCTTAAAAAAAGCTGCGAACTCAACATCGCCATAACCAAAAACAATATACACGTTTGGTGCTCGATGTCCAGTCGAAATGCCTCTCGAATATTTTTTAATTAGCATGGTCCTCCCTCCTCGTTCAGCCCTCTTCGTTCAGCACATTCTCCCCACAAAATGGCAGTGTGATCCCATGCACGTGATAAATACTGTTAGCAAAACCTCAGACCTGGCATTCGCCCTACGAAACCATAACAACTGGTGCCAGGGTCCTGAAGTCATTTGTCAAAATCAGGCGTCACAATAAGAAGAAGCTCTCTTATTTGCGTGTCTGGATCTAGGTGTAAGATGAGGAGATATGTTCATCCACAAAATCTATCCAGATTCGCAAGACATGCGTCCCGTCTCAGTCACGGGAGCACTCAATTCCCTATAACTGGTGGTTGGCCATGCATCCACCGAAAACCAGTAGTGGGAACCACCAGCGTGCATCCTGGGCACGCCTTTGCGGTACAACGGCGGTTCTTGCTCGGTCCGTTTTTTCGCCTCGCGAGATCAGGATTTGCCGTAGCGGCTGGTGCAGCGGCTGGTGGTGCAGCGTATGCAAACCACAAGTTTTCTGAGGCCACGAGCAACATCAGCGACAGAGTGGACAAAGTGACCGGGTGGTTTGGCGATATGTTTGACAAAGTCGAGATTCCGGACTTTTTGGCCAAGAATGGCGAGGTTTTGTCTCATGGTGAAGAGAACAGTGCTTCTGCATCACCCGCTGGATCTCCCGCTGGGTCTGCTGGTAATGATGGAGACGGCGGTTCCCAAGGCGGCAATGGATCAGGAAACGGCAGTAGCGGTGGTAGCAATGGGCCTGGTGGTACAGAAGGTGCGCTGGGTGCTGGAGCGCTGGCATCTTCCGTAGGCATGAGAAACCCCGCTGATGACCCCGATTCGTACGATGACCAGATCAACGAGATGGACAACCAGATGATCCACCTCACGCGCAAGATGATTGAGATCCGGAACATTTTGGAACAGATCGACGGCGCTGACAACGTGAAGCTCCCGTCCATTGTTGTAATTGGGTCTCAATCCAGTGGTAAGTCATCGGTGCTCGAAGGCATTGTGGGCCATGAGTTCCTGCCGAAGGGCTCTAACATGGTAACACGACGCCCGATTGAGCTTACGCTCGTGCACACGCCCGGTGCGAGCGAGTACTGTGAGTTCCCTGCTATGAGAACCGGTCAGATCACGAGTTTCCGCGATGTCCAGCGGACTCTCACCGAGCTGAACTTGGCTGTACCGGAGACGGAAGTCGTGAGCGCTGATCCGATCCAGCTGCGTATCTACTCGCCGCACGTTCCGGACCTCACGCTCATTGATCTGCCCGGATACATTCAGGTTGTTGCTGCTGGTCAGCCAATTGAGCTCAAGTCCAAGATCGCCGAGCTTTGTGAGAAGTACATCCAGCCGCCTAATGTCATCTTGGCGGTTTCGGCGGCAGATGTGGATCTGGCAAACTCAACTGCGTTGCGGGCATCACGACGCGTCGACCCGAAAGGGTTGCGCACGATTGGTGTCATCACGAAGATGGACTTGGTTGATGCCGAGCGTGGTGTGGATATTCTGTTGAACCGCCAGTACCCGCTGAGAATGGGCTATGTGGGTGTGGTGACGCGCGTTGCGAACCAGCGTACGCATTCGCTATTCGGTAATGACAACAACATCACTAAGGCCATTGCCGACTCTGAACGAGACTTCTTCTCTAATCCTGAATACCAAAGCGCGACATGGGGCATTTTGAAGCTCCGTCGCAAGCTGACGCAAGTGCTGGAAAAGAGCATGGCCGACGGACTGGAGCCGGCGAAGCGAGCGATCAGCAAAGAGCTTGAGGAAACGGCGTATGCCTTCAAGGTTCAGTATAACGACCGAGTCCTGACTCCGCAGACGTACTTGGCGCAGTGCGCGGACTCCTTCAAGGTGTCCTTCCAGGAAATGGCGTCTCAGTTTGGCCGAGACCAAGTACGGGAGGTTATTAAAAAGACTCTGGATCAGAAGGGTCTTGATTTGCTGGCCGAAACGTACTGGAATGCACCGCCAGGGATGGGTCACGAGAGTGGTTTCAGCCTGTTTGGCAATGGTGCAGAGACGGTTCCGGACCATGTCCGACCGAGTTTGGAAGACATGGCGTCATCCAAACCCGACTTGCTTTACTGGCAGAGCAAGATCGACGGTTTGTCCGGAACCTTGACGAAGCTCGGAGTCGGCCGGTTGTCGACATCCATTCTCGTTGATGCCATTGAGCAGCGGATGAAGAACCTGGAGGCCTCGTCCTCTTTTGCAAACCATCCGCTCGCGATCAAGCAAGTGGATGATGCGACAGAATCGATTCTCAGCGGCAAATTCTATGCTACTGCAGACCAGATTGAGAACTCAATTAAGCCATACAAGTACGAAGTTGATATGGATGCTCGGGAATGGCAGCATTCTCGAGAATACGCATACAATCTCCTCAAGGAAGAGCAGCGGCAATGCGATCTGGCATTAATGCACATCAAGAACGAGGTTGGTGCCTCGAAATTGAAGCAGCTTGTGAAATCACTGGACTCATTGAATCCGACGGAGAATTTGGGCCATTTCAGCAACGAGCTAATATCGAAGGCCCGCATGGCCTCGTTCCTTCAGAAGCGAATCGATATTTTGAAGGCGCGATCCGTGTTTATCCGCTCATCGAAATGCAAGAACAGCAAGAATAAGGCGGTCTGCCCCGAAGTGTTCATGGACGTTATTGCTGCGAAGCTCGCAGCCACAGCAGTTCTGTTCCTGAATTTCGAGCTGCTTAGTGATTTCTACTACTCGTTCCCGCGAGAGCTGGACAACCGACTGCAGGCATTGAGCGAAGCTCAGATAGAAGAGTTGGCCAATCAAGACCCGGCTATCAAACGGCATGTCGACCTCCAGCACCGCAAAGAGCTTCTACACCTGGCATTAAGCAAGTTACAAACGATCAGTGATATGCGGGATATCCGAGCTGAGAAATAGCTTGAGTTGTAATTATTTATATTTATCCAAAGCTTAGTTACGTTTTTTTTTTCTTTTTCCTTTTCTCTTTTTCTTGTTTTGTTGTCTGTTTTCCTAATGAGCGAATTTTTATTTGTCTCTAATAATAGTCTATATTTGTCTCAGAATTCGTATTGCCGTATGTGGATAAATTGCAGAGAGCTATAAAATGAGGGAAGCGGAATCGGGACGCAGCCAGAGCAGGACGGAGTGCCCGCAGCAGCCAAGTGTTCTAGGTAGCAGCGGTAGCGGCAGCTGCTGCTGCTGCAGTGTGTCCTAGCCTTTGTGCGTGTCGAGCATTGTGCATTCGCATTTGTAATTGGTTCGCTTAGGGAAAATCCCTTGTTTATATGTGTATGTATGTATTCTACCATGTATTCTACCGTGCAGCCATGCCGTCTCCTATCCCATTCTCCCCTTGTAAACAAGGATCTGTGCTGCTTTTTGTTTTTCGTTTTCTACTTTGCACATGAACGCAGAATGCATTGCGATCGGCATATGTAATCGTCTCGGATCTTGCTTACATTAGATCCCGCTAGTGCCCTGTTGATCCGCATAAGGCTAGGGTCGACTGGATAGTCTGCGAGTTATGTTAGTTCCTATATGCAGCTAATTTAAGAGGCTAAGGGTTTCCCCCTAAAGACCATCGAGTTGTGCTTGGGCGTTCGACAAAGACGGGCCTTTTTTTTGTCAGGAAGAGTTGCTTTTTGAACGAAAAACTCCATACGCGTAGATCAGTTCGTGCGACGCTGCCTCCCCGCCGGTTCTCTCTGCGCTCCAATTCTTTCCATTCCTTTTACTTACCTCCCGCGAAGAGTCGAAGGCGCTTCTCCTCCAAAAAAAAATTATTCCAACCCTTTCTGCTCCTCGATTACTGTCTCGTCCATCCCACACAGGCAGAATCAGCCCCTCTTTTTAACTTTCACACACTAACCGTTCCCGGGCAGTGCAGACATCCAGGCGCCGGCACCCACTACGCCCCCGCCGTCCTCAATATCTACGATACAGCCAGCCCTCGCGGAGCCACCGCACGCCGCCCCGGCCCGACGCAATGAACATCGCGACGACATAGTCATGGCCGGATCCGAGACAACCAGTTCAGGCCAGACGCACCCCGACCGGAGTGAGAACCGAAGTGAGAACTACAAAAGTGGTGACCACCGAGGCGATAATAACCGAAGCGATAATAACCGAAGTGCGAACATTCGAAGCGAGAACCGCCGAAGCCCGACCTCACCGAAGCTCGAAGTGTCCTCGGAATGCTCGCCGCCGCCCGTGCGTGACGAGCCCGACCAGGAGAGTAAACCCCACAGCTTTGACAAGAAAGTGTCTGGCAGGAACCTGGCCGCGAGCCTCGGCATCAGCGCGTGGCCGTACAGCGACGCGGCGCTCACGGAGGCGCTGCGCGTGAAGGCCGAGCACGAGCGCACGAAGCAGGAGTTCTTCCGGTTCGAGAGCCATGGCCGCGTGTTGGACATTTTGGAGCACGCGCGGCGACTGCAGATCCCGGGCAGCCTCGTGGCGGAGCTGTTCAGCCACCGCGACGAGGCGGCGCAAGCGAAGATCGCCGAGTTCCTCGCCTTGCAACCCACTCAACAACCCACTCAACTCGCTCAACCCACTCAAACGACACAACAACCTGCTCAACAATCACAAATACTTGCTCAGACGGAGCAACCCCAATCGCATAGTTCGACCCCGAGACCCGGCCAGTCGAGACCCGGCCAGTCGGTACTCAGCCAGTCGAGACCGCCGAGCCAGTCGAGCCCGCGCACGCCAACGGCAGCGAGCACGCCGCAACGCTCGCTGATTATGGAGCCGCCTCCGCCGCCGCGCTCAGGGGGCTTCAGCACGCCGCGGCGCGCCAGCAACGAGTCCCCGGACAAGTTCGTGCCGACGCACCGCGGCTCCGTATCGGCGCTGCCTGCGTTCGGGCCGTCCGGCTACACGTCTCGACAGATCATTCCTCAATATACGCACCAACAATCACAGCAATCACAGCAGCAGCAATCACAGCAACCCCAACAACCACAGCAGCAGCCACAACAGCAGCCACAGCTTCTGCAGCCGATCCAGCTGCCGCGGCCTGCCGTGTCCAATGCATACTACCCGTCGCAGCTCGTGGCCCCGCAGTTTTCGTCCGGTATAGCGCTGCCGTCGCCCGGCGGCCCGCTGCAGTCACCCGGCGCCGTGGGCGTCGCGACGAGCCCGCCTAATTACACGCCGCGCGCGCAGCCGCCGCAGCCGCAGTCGATCCACACGCCGCTGCTGGC